>WBMW01004678.1:1853768-1904663 GCA_013396635.1 Penelope pileata
AAAAAAAAAAGGATGTTCCATGCATTGTGATTAATTAAATGGAGCAAAGTTCCAGTCTGTATAAAATAAAGTATGACTTCATAAGATGGATGTGCACCAATATTTTGTTGTACTAGAACATAGTTTGTCTTTTTTTTCTCTTTTTTTTCTTGTGCTCCACCTTTAGTTACTGAGACAAAAGCTTGAAAGCCCTGAGAAGAATTTCCCTACTGGACCAGCTAAGCCTAATTACACAGACGTGGATGTATAGCACCTCTTGGACTCTTCCTGTCAGCTTGAGAAGGCACAGCTCAGAGCCAACAGGAACAAACAAACCACACAATGGCACCAAACACAAACAGAAAGCATTAACACTTCTGACAGTGACAGCAGGTCTCAGGTCATGATTTGAAAGACTGAAGCTGAAGTTGACTGGAAATTGTACTGTTGCCTACCACAACAGAGTCTCAAGTCAAGCGTTCAGTGCACTCTTACAATGATCTGGGAAGGAAATGTAATTTTCCATTTAAGCCTACATGTCAATACTGTCTTCCTGCAGTAAAGCTACTTCTCTTATTATTTGCCACATGGCAAATCAAATTCACAAATCAAAGTCAAGCAATCTCAATTCACTGACTGTAGACACATCCTAAAATATGAAATTCCTGTTTTCTTATACAGTCCTCTGCATTACCCATATTAAAATGTTCATTAACTTTACCTAATATTAATAATTAATTTAGCTTTAAATGTGTCCCTTTTCTCGCAATAGTATACCTTCAATTTCAAATATATTCAATAAATGTTTTAGTGATCAACTGCCAGTTCTCTTCAGGAATATCATCAGTGCTATGACAGATATAAAACATCAGAAAATCCTTTAGGATGCAAAAATTTGAAGACAATTACTTTAATTAATCTACTTGCTTTGCCTGAAGTTAGAATACAGAAAGAATTTCCAAGTACCTCGACTCAAGGAATTATTCTCCTCAACATCTGAATTTAAAATCCAATGATAATACTCATGACAGATTGTTCCTGGTTCACCTTTAAATTTGTATATATATAAAAGGATAACATGTTTTGCCACCATTCTCTCTCTTTCACACAAGGATATAAACAGCATAAACTTTCAGGAACTAAACAGGCAGCCAATGTTTCTTTTGTCTTTCATATACCAACTAGAATATGTTTGGATTTTTAAATTATTTTTATTTATTTATTTCAAGATCAGATAAATAGAATTCATTGGAGGACACATTAAAGATTGTAGATTGTTTTGGGTTTTGTTTTTGTTTGTTTTGTTTTTGTATTTCTGAAGGAGTGGTAAATATTTAGTATTGTAACTAAATGATACAGTTTATTCCACTACTTACAAAGATTATTTCCAATGAAAAAAATTAGCTCTTAAAGAGCTCTTAAGCAGTGTGAAGTATTTTAATTTCTCTGGAAGACATTTCAGGAATCTTCCAGAAGAAAGTTTTTCTCAATATTCTGCCTACATTTTCCCATCATTTTTAGTAATTAGCATTAGTACTTTTACTGCTGTTCTTATATTATTATACCAATATTACCTTGATGCTTATAATCTTCTACTACTTGTAGAATGTTATGGTTCCCTAATTCCCAGTCATTACTGTTAGTATTATTATTTATACATCTGGTAGAATTTAAGAGATTTCTGTCATGAATCAAAAATATTTGGTAAGTTTTATAAAAGCATACTTAAAATTTCATCAGTTATATGAGCATGTGCAATACACAAAGTTGTTCATTCTAAGTGAAATCCTTCTCTTCCCCTGTAATATTTATACTTCTCTGAATGTATTTCAACTTGCACATATAACATGATGGTCAGATATAACACAGCAGTTACATAGGTCACTCTGAAAGTAATGTCTTCTATTTATTTCCATGGAAACTACAACAAAGAGCACAGTAACACTACTTACAGAGCAAATTCTCAGTCACAAAACAGCAGTTTTCAACAGTCACCTTCCATTAACTATGCATATTCATCTGCAATGAGCAAAAGCCTGCAATGCCACGCTCATAAAAATCTGCACCAGCAGAGGTGACCCACTGTTTCACAGCTGCTATGAAGGTATCGTTGCTAGGAAAATGTTGCCCATGCTGCGCAACTTTCACTGGGCTCCCATGCACTCTTTGGTCTCCAGAAACACTCAGCAAGTGCCAATTAATGTCAATGAGTTATGTTTTCAGCATGGAGGAATTCAATTCCATACCTTTGCTTCACTCGCACTTCCATGTCAGACGCCATTGGGTCAGAGTGCCCCTCTGCTGCCGTCTGTCACACAGCAACAAAACGGAATGGGACATTGGTGGGAAGGTTCAACCCCTACTGCCATCCCACCAACATCTCTGACACTGTGGGACAACATAACAAAAATAGGAGGCATTACTTTCAGAGTAACCCTTGTAGAAAGGACTTCAGGTTTCTAAATGCAGATAAAAAGGTCATATTCATGCACACAATTATCAACATATTCAGAGCAGACAGACAAATTCTAGTGCTTGTTTCTGCACTGTAAATATGCTTATAAGGTGCGCACCCACATTAGTGAACCCACTGCCACAGACTTAAATAAAAATTTTTCTGCTGATATATTAACTCGCATCTTTCAAAGCAGTCTCTCAATTTGCTTTGCTTATGTGGAATTTCCAGTCTCACTATTCTTTCCTGAAGATGAGGAGTGATAGTCAAACATCACGATCAATGTGATTCCAATAACATAGTTGTGGTCATTATAAGGCGATCATTCTAGATTCCTCAGAGCTGTTTCCAACACTTTCTTATCTTTACAGCTTAATGAACATTATATGCTGTGTTCATCAAATTCTAGCATAGAAATTAGAGAATCTTTCAGAGTTGAAAGGAAATATCAATATGAAATTCTGACGATTCTATGCAGGAAGTTAAATTATTAGTTCTTAACATCTAATGGCCTTAGGAACACAAACAGCTTATTTATGTATTAAAGATACAACATATTTACATTGCTCTCATTCTTGAGATTTTCAACAATTTCCTCTCCTACATTTTGTCTCCCTTATTGCCTGTACAAAGTGGACACGTTTTTTACATTTTGGTCAACAGAGAACAATAAAACAGTATCAAGAAAAAAACATATTCTGCTGTACAGAACATGACAAATTGATTAGTGACTATTTTTTATCAAAAATCCTAATTTTTTACAAGCCAGAGCAAGAAAGCCAAAGTGATGTAAAGCTCTGAGGTATTCTTCCTTCCTACATACATTTCAAGGGTCTCAAAGTGTCATAGAAAATAATATGTTTTGTTGTCATTTTCTGTGACATTTTTTAGATCAGTTATTTTTTTCCAACATTCTTTCTAAAAGTTAGCTTTAGCATTTAGTGTTTTGATGGTAGAAGCAGAACCAAAGTTTTGCAAAATACCACAGTGTTTATTTCAATGATGTTAGTAACATACTTACAGCAACTATAAATGCAAATCCGAAGGGAACAGTTGCACAGCCACAGAATTCAAATATGGGAAAATGTAAAATGGTTTCCATTACTCAGGCATAACAGACAAGAAATTCATCTGAATTCTAAACAATTATACTTACTGAAGTTCTTTTCAAAAGATTCAGTGCTGCTTTTCCAGACCATGCTTAGTTATTAAATATCAGAATTCTTACACAAAACAGAATTATTTAGCAGCTTTAAACATTGCTAAAATTGAAAGTGACGGCATCCAACAACATTTTTTAGGTTATGGTAAGGACTTCGGTGAGATGAAGCTCAATTTTTCTTCCTTGGGTGTAAAGTGTTGTCCTATTTTACCGTATTTTGTTTCATAAATGTATTACTGGAAAAAAAAAAAAAAGGAGCATGTACAAAAACACATAGCTTATCAAAAGTTAAAATGGAATGGCATTTAATAGAAGAGCTAATCCATTCCTGAAACACAGCTCAGTTAGCTCCATAGCACTAGCATTTTCAGGAAAGTTGTATTGAAAAAGATTTATCTTGATGATCTGATCATGTCACCACAAATTTTCAGCAAACTCCATCTTAATGTACGTTCAACATACTAGTCAGCAGGAAAAATGGAAAATCCCAATAACTGTTCTAAAACGATCTCCTTCTAGCCTACTACAAGCTGCTCAAAGCTTTCTAAAATTTCAGCTTTCTTGGTGCGGCTTCCATGAATGGGATGAGAGAGACGGCGGGAGGGAGAGGACAGAAAATCTCAGTTCCATCTTCTTTCTAAAAGGAGAAGACAATCACCTCCCATCTTTTAAGTCAGAAGACATTAAAATGAAAGATGGTGTAACATACACTACACAGACAGAACATTCTGGAGAAAAATGTCTACTTAGTCAATATCCTGATCATGACTGACATTTTTTCCAATGTATTATTTGCTATGTTCCTGATACAGCAAGGTACGTTAGCCCAGCAGTTCTCACAACCAAATTTAATGATATTACTGCAGTTTCTGAAGTTGGATACCTTTATAAATAACTGAAGGTGACAGAAATTCAGAAGAGAATGGAGAGACAACCATTGTTTTTAAAGGACGTTGTGTCATATCTCAAGGAGGATAAATATGAGATCCTGGTGGCTGGTAAAGTAAGTACAGATTCATCACAACAAGTGAAAAACCCTCTTGTGTGAGAGCTGGAAATGCTTCACTGTTCAAACTATGGAGAACCAACTCAGTCCCAGGCTACGTTCCCTTTGCAAACACTGTTCTAGTTAAGAATTTCTTACCTTGCACTTACACACCAAACTCTAGGTTTGGTTGTTTTTGGTTTTTTTTTTTCCTCTTTTGATAGAGGATCTCAAATTACAGAGTATGTTCTTAGTTCAGTTACTCTCCTGACACGGACGGCAAAGTCACAGAAGCAGAAAATGCCCTCAACTCCCTTTGCACCTCCCTAAAGTCATGTTGTAGTTCCCAGCTGCAATTCTTCTTTGTGTAAGCAAACTATAATTGTTTTCTTTTTCCACTTTGATGGGAATAGCATGAGACCCAAAGCTATTCAATTATAAATGCTGCCCATGCCTCACTTTTCTGCTAACCATTTCTGACGACCTATCAGTGTGCAAGTGCTCCAATTGTGCCTGAAACATTTTCAAACCATACAAAGTCTGCATAGCAACAATTCAAGACTTGCAAGTGAAAGCTTGCAATTTTCAGGATTTTAACTTTACCACAAATGCTATTGCAATTAAATCTCACAATGATTCTGCAGGCAGCTAGAGGGTATACATATCTGAAATAGGGCTCAATATCTAGCAAACAAAGTATTTTAAAGCAAAATATAACTACAGAATCCATTATTTATATTTGTAGTACAAGTCTGCGTGTGGAAAGCTGTATTACCTGTTTTGCTATTGGTAATAGAGCAGAGAGCCCAATACGAGTGGTTTCCAAAGTGCTGTTAACAAGACTTAATTTTAGAACAGAATCTTAATTTTAGAGTAGAATCCATGTAAATAATCTTTATTTTTGAAGAATATTTTTATTCCATTATGGATATTTTCTCATTTAGTTTCCCTGATGGTAAAAGCCCTTAATAAGAGATGAAGCCAATCGAGGAAGAAGCAATTGCATTTCTATTGCTGACCAGACAACAAATCTTAGCCAGGCAAGATTCCTGCTGATGCATCAGATTGTTGACTTGAACAGCAGGGTTAACTACCAATTCTTGTCAATCACTTGGTAACCTTTTCTGAAAAAACATTTACAGCTTAACTTTCCTCAGCTACACAAATGCTACAGTAGTATTTGAAGAACGGTACACAATGTTAGACTGGAAATGACATGCACAACAATTTTTGTCTGAAATATGTAAGTGAACAGTCTATGATGAGGCAATCAAATTTCATAGCTAATAGGTTCACTGATTACTAGGAATCGGTGGTGTTTAATTAAAATACTTCTACTCAGCCAGGAAAGTCATTATTTTCTAATGGAAGCTGGAACATCTCACTGCATCGTCTCAGTTGTCATCACATCTTTGGCACACTAATAATTCCTCTCAAATCAACTGAATCTTGCGCTGGAATTCTGCTGTGCTTGTAAAAATAATTGTAAGCTCCCTAAAAGTTAAACTGCATGACTCAGTTCTGCTATTCAAACACAGTAGGCTTAATTTATTTGGAAGAGAAGTGGGGTAAAGACCAGCATTCCTGGGAGAGCACTGCAATGGTAGAAGTACAGAAAGACCACATGGCTACAAGGCAGGCAGGCAAGCAAACAGAAGATGCTGGACACACAAAGTCACCTCAAAGGAGAATCAACAAAAAAAAGTGTCTGCACCTGTTCTCCTGCGAGCCTGATACAGGATCATGCTGAACCTGAATCAGTGACACTGCTCTCAAAGTTCGGTAAATGAGCACAGGATTCCTTGAATCACAGCATACAGGTGTGACAAACCGTAACATGAGAATCTCTTCCATGCAATCACTCTGCAGTAGTTCTCACTCTGCAGTAGTTCTCATGCATTCAGAAAGAATGATTTGTGGTAAAGAAAATGATGAAAATTGTAAGAAACTTTAAGGGATGCTTCTTCAGAAACTTACCTTTCCCAAACAGGCTGTGAGGCTGATAGGCATTATTTATTAAACGGCACATGTTGCCAGATTCTTCCAACAAGTTTCAAACAAATGCACAGCTAATAGAAAACACTGGCATCCACACAAACCATATAGAATACTACTTGGAATAGCAATATTGCTATCAAACATTTATATCTGGAACATCTATGCTCCCTTGCCCTTATCAGTGCTAAACACTAAGAAATAGGGGATGGGATAAAAATCTTTGGTTTAGATGTAAAAAATTCCAGAGACAGTAAGTTAGTATGACTGGTATTAATATAGAGAGATATTTAACAGCTATTTTTTGTGGGGTTTTTTTTTTCATTTTTTTGTTTTTTAGCAACAAATTTTGAATGCTATAATCTTCTGAAATCATTAAGCAGTGACAAGGACTAGGCCAAGCTGTAGAGTATTGACTCTGCTTTCCAGAGAGTACCTGCCATTTCAGACTTTGAAACTGCCTGTCCAGCTATCATGGAATGGAGAGCAAAGATGCATTCTCCCCTAGTAAAATTTAATAATAATAAATGTGTTGTAAAACAAAGTAGAAATTTCTGCTCCAGTAACACTGGCAAAAATCAGTTTTCTGGTTTTCATTGCTGTTGTGAGAGGATTTACCTGTCTGCAAATCAGTACTGCTAATAAAATCAATCTCTAACCTGGTTTAAGGTCAAAACACGCTCGCAGTGGCTGAGAGTTCTGCAAAGCAGCCATCAGTCATTTCTAGATCCACGCATCTTGCTTTCTCTTTCTATGTGAAATAAACCAGCTGAATTGAACATAAACACCCTTGGCCGCAATTCCTTTTTTAAAGGAGATTAAATCTGTAACTGGAATTGAGAATTTCATACTGTCAAATAGCAGGTGATCAGTGCCTGAGGTCTGCATGAAAGAAAGATGCAGTGTTGAAATAGCACTGGGATTTGAAGAAGGCTGCACAGAAATGAATAAAGAACAAAGCTCTCCTCCACATAACCACACAACTAGCCAACACACAACCCCCATACAGCCAACCTTGCAGGCAACACTTGTGCCTGGCTGCTCTCCTCTGTATCCATGACTGGTCATGTATACAAATCTGAGGCACAGAGTATCCAGCCCAGCTTAGGATATAAACCTTGCACATACTTACGGCTTTTAAATTGAATAAATCCATAAATAACTGCATTAAGATGGCTTAATGGTAGGAGAAAATTGACAGTTAGTAAGAATTTCACCCCTTTTTTGTGAATTTGATATTCAAAAGACATGTGAAAAGTACAAAACCATTTAGGAGATTAGTGAGTACAATAGTTCATCATAGAATCTACAAGAATTAAACTTCAATACTTCAAACTTGGCTACCTTTCATTCAAATTAACTCTGCAAAAGGCCAGGGCAGAAGCGATCAGAATGTCCCTTGTAAATGTTTATAGATTAGCTGCAGGTGAAGATTGTGCTTTGGATTTACAATGCCACTGAAGAAAAAAGAAAAAAAAAAATAAAAAGCTTTACGCTGCTGCAGGAACTCCTGAACATTTGTCTGTTTGGTTTATTAAGTTGGAAGTTACTGTCTGAGATATAACCAAACAAATAGCTACTAAAGTTGGAACAGCTCTTTCAATTAGTGTTGACACACAAACACAAACATTTGTGCTGTGAATGAGTAAGTGGCTGAGGGAGAGGCAAGTGGCTGCTGCCTGGGCAGACTGAGGAGCAGTGCAGGGCTGGGAGGCCACCTCTCTTGCCAGCTCCCCTCACTCATGCACCCTTTTCCAAGACTGCATTGCGTACTCTCTGTCAAATCAGCCAAATATTATCAGTCAGAAGATGTAGAATTATGGCTGATGCACCCTGAACACTGGCTCCATTCACCCCCCCACACACATAAAACAACCATAAAGGGAAACCATTAAATCCTTCCTAAAAGCGTTCACCCTTCCTAAAGATGAAAGCAGCCCAATGACTATAAGACATACCCAAGCACCTTTAGAAAAGGAGTAGAAGTAGAGAGTGAAGGGAAAGTAAATGGAGCCTGCAGAGCAGAAAAGACCTTAAAATGTCAATAGCCACACATTCAATTAGAATGGAAGGAAAGAAAAGTTATGTTCCTGACCGTAAGATTACAGAACACAAAAGACATAAAGTAGTAGCATCTATCTTCACGCGTCTCCTGATTCTCAGGGTGTCCTGACAGACTGAACGAGAATCGATTCCAATGGTACAGTGCCAATGGGCTGGCCAGATTATACGTCCTGCCCTGAACAACAGAGTCAACAACCCAGACCACAGAGTCCGTATTCAGGCAGCCAGTGTGTCTGACTGTAAGCACTAAGATGCTTAAATGTCGAAACCCTAAACTAAAATGTTCAAAATTTTAGACATATCTTGCTTGTCCAGTCTGAAAGTTATCATTGCATGTCCAGAAAGGGGATTTTACAAAGATATAGTTTTAAATATATATATGTTCTATTTCATTGTCGTTCAATCCAGTTGACAAAACAGTCTGTTACAGATTGATAGGGTTTGCCTTGCTTTTCTTGGCCAGCTCCGTACCTGGTTAAGCAGAGCTGCAGAACTGACATCACTGTACCCCTTCAACAAAAGGGAAGCAGCATATCTGACAAGTATGCAGAAAGTATTGTCTCTGCCTCTTTCTCTCTGAACACTTAAAGAACTCAAACCAAGCCAACTAGACTGCTAACCAAAGGGAAAACTGGAAAAACAACAACAAATAACCACATGAATATTAGAGGAAAAACTCACGGTATAAATGAACACACTAAGTTCTTCCTAGCAACTGCCGCGCCTATTGGCAGCATGTAAGGTCTTGCCACATGTCACAAAAAGTCATCTTTTTTACAGAATAAAAAATACAAAACTTCTTAATAAGAACAAATTAGATTATCTGAAAGCAATAAATTTACTGCATTTACCTTTCCTGTAAGCCACTTTTTTCACTATGTGCTCACTAGTATTAATTTCATTTATTTTATTGAAAACTATTGTTTTACCTCATCAGAAACTTTTTGTGCCACTATAAATCTTATCTGAGGGTGTAATGACCGAAGTATCTTTAGCAGACATAGATTTAGAGCTGCATGTAAACTGGAATGCTAAACCTGCTGTTAACACATCCAGGGAAACAGCTTCAATAATTACATTACTTAATTATGATAGGTCAAATTTGAAGTTAGCATAATTTAATATTTCTCTGAAGAGTTCCCAGCTAGGATACTTTAAATGACTTAAAAAGTAAACGAAGCCAGATCTAATTTATGAGGTTGTGATATTGGAGATGTTCAGGCTTTGCAGAAATGGTGCTGTTTCTCTAATGCCATGCCTACAGAAATAATAAGATCACATTTTTCCGTCTTGTTGTTTGCACTGTCATCATGCTGGGACAGCCACCAGTAGAACTTAAGAAAGAGCACTGCAGATTACAAATGTCCATTCTTTCCTCTGTAATTACATCAGGGTGCCTCTCCCAATAAACAACTGAAATGGGAATTGTTACAATGAATAACGTGTTTGGATTCAAAGCTGAGGAAAAATAGGCAAGTAAATTCAGGAAACGCTGGCAGACCTGAAAGCAGAAGATACTGGCTGTTTTTTTTTGGTTTTTTTTAAATGATAGCATAAAAGACAAGCCTCACTCAAAGGTCACATTTGCATCTACCACATAAATACATCCTGCTTCTATCTCAGTAGCAGTCAATATGTTAAAAGGAGTAACTACAAAAAAATTAAGCAGCTTTAAATTACAATACCTTCTATTACTTCCAGTAAATAGTTCAGCTTTTATATAATATTGCTTTCTGTTTATATACAGTACCTAACATTTAATTCTAGTTTGACAGACATAGTTACTTTTGGTTGCTTGATAGAAAACTTCACAAAAATATCACACAGCAGAATCTATTTTTTCCAGAAGAATTGTACAACACAGTGTGTTGCCTGTCAGGATAAGAAGAGGTTACACAATTATAGGTGTCCATACTGAACTCGATACAATTTTTGCAGTAGGGAAAGATGAAGGTGGAGAGATCTTTAGAGGTCATCTGGTCCCTTCCCTGCTAACTGGGGTAAGGCCAGGTTAGATAAGGCTGCTCAGGGACTTGTCCTGCCATGTGTTGAAAACCTTCAAGGATGCATCTCCTACAATGCAGGTACTTGTCCACAAACTGGTACCGCTCATTTTTGAAACAACAAATACAACAAAACCTCCCACGAGATCCTGCTATCGAGTTGCTTATTAATGAATAATTTCACAGTATAAAATAACTAGTTCATCTTGATGCATTTTGTTCTTTTCAGGTTCTTAGACAATACTTATTATTGAGACAGAGATCTTTTGACAGATATAGAAAGTAGGTTTCTACACAGATAATTTTGCTGTAAGTTCCTATACTGCCTCTCCTTTAAATACCTGAACAAACTCAGAAGAATCCAATCCACCTAAGCCACCTGCGATGAAACCAAGATGACCTCAAATAACATTTAGAAGCCAGATGATCTATTCTTCTTTGAGGTTTAACTAGTTTGCTTTTTTCCATTTTCAATTCCTTTTTCTTTCTATTGTTGACAGCAATCAGAAAATTACCACAGATATAGCATTTGTAAATGTTTTCTTAGACCCCAGCACTGCCTTGTAAGACTAAACAGAACTATCACGAGTCATCTTTTCCGAGAAGAAATTAGTACAGAAAATGCAATTCAACTTCTTCCTTCACGTCTTGGGGCTATTTTCCAATAACATCTTGTTTGTCAGCAACACACGCATCAGCTTTGGATCTCTTTGTAAAATAATATTTAAAATAAGCAACTACTTTCAATTTCATCCAAAGATTTTACTTATCACAGAGTAAAATGAAACCAGCATTTTAAGGCTGACAAAGCTAGGCTCATTCACCTTGGAGAAGGCCCTCATTGTGGCCTTCCAGACCTAAAGGGAGACTGCCCAAAAGCTGAAGAGAGGCTTCTTACAAGGGTGTGTAGTGAGTGATAGAACAAGACATAATGGCTTCAAACGGAAAGAGGGGGGATTTAGATTAGATATAAGGAAGAAATTATTCTATGATGTGGGTGGTGAGGCACTGGCACAGGCTGCCCAGAGAAGCTGTGGATGGTCCATCCCTGGAGGTGTTCATCGCCAGGTTGGATGGAGCCCTGGAAAGCTTGATCTGCTGGAAGGTGTCCCTGCCCATGGCAGGGGCTGGAAATACATAGTCCTTACGATCCTTTCTAACCCAAACCATTCCGTGATTCTATGATGTTTTGTTCCACCTACTAAACATCAAAATTGAGTAGAAAACGATATAACAAATTTGGGGTTAGATTGTGCAAATACAAAGACAGTTTCCATTAATATATCTCTCACTATGGGAAGTAATACGGTCATTTAGGAGATGCCAATTTGTGGTTTTCAGTGGTGATTGTAAAAAGACTATACGGCATCTGCCCACTGCTCTGCACTTTCTGTCCTGGGACTGCCTACTGAAAGAAGCCCACATTCAACAGATTTAACACCATCTTCCACCTCTTTACTGAACTGCACAATGTAAAACTACACAGCTCCAATTAGTGACAACAGACGTGACTGAAATTTCATAAAAGCTTTCATGAAGTGACCTTTAAATAATAAAAATATCCCATGGTTTGAAAAATCTGAGTCAGATATAACAGACGAGATGGCTTCGCTGTACCCCTTGTGTCTGCCTACTTGCTGCATACGCACTAATGAACTGAAAATAATTTTCATTATGATTTCAATTTGTACATGTAAGAACACAAGCAGAAAACCTAACAATTAGCAAATAAGGCATCATGATTAATTCCCCCCAGGTTTTTTCCCTCCCCTTCCATAAAAATTTATCCTTCTAATACTTCTATTAGTATGCTGTACTTTTAGTGGTAGCAGTCTAAAGAAATTAGCTAAGGTAATGATTTTTAAATTAAAAAATATAAATTAAAAAGGCAAATACTGAAACTGTGTTTCTCTTATTACTACTGTTAAATAAGTTGCTTGAAAATGTGGAAATTAAAGATTCTCCACTAAAAATGTCAAATTACATGTGCTAAATCTAGCTTCTGTTTTATAGATCTGCTGCAACATTAATAAAGTCTAGCACTGACCTACAAATCACCAGCACTATTGCATGGAGATTTATTAAAAGTTTGCACTGAGATTGGAACACTTATTAGCAAGTCCAATGTCATGGTAAGTGGCATCTCAAATTATGTGATGACATTTGTAATCCCTGGAAATTTCATTATTGATTTTTGGTCCTACAGTCCTTTATACACTGTTATAAATCCACATCACATTCCTGAGTGATAGATTCAATGTTTAAGTATCTAATTTAAAGAAAAATAAAGTACAATTGTCAGTAATTTGTTATCCATTTTCTACATACTTGGGCTGCTCAAGAGCTTAAGTCTTCTTTCCACATGCAACCAAAGAAATTACTTCAGAGAATATCCCTCTGTATGCGTTTGTCCTGCCTAAAAAGACATTCTTGTCCTTTCAATTTAAAAAAAAAAAAAAAAATCCTCTGGGTTTTCAAATGTGAATACAGTAAGAAGATTCCACAAGTAGTAAAACAGACTCATCCTGTCTATTACATCTTCTCACATTAAACTCTTCTGGTAACAGGCTAAGTAGAAATCTAGATGCAAAACAGAGGAAGTACTACGTTCTCATTTTCCCAGAATGGGTACCCAGGTCATCTTAATAACATTAGGTTAAATTCTGCCTGGACAGCTACAGTTGTTAGTTCTAACTGCAAACATGCCTACTAGCTGGAAGAGGCTCGCCTAGTGGAACAGAAGCTGTTTATTGTTTCTTCACCTAACCTGCCAAATTGCTTGCACTCAGGAAATCTTCAGAAAGGTGTGAAAGCAATTACAGAGATACCTCCTCTATTTTTGCTGGTTTTTTCCTTTTCAACATCTACCCATTTCAGAAACCAAAGTAAAGGCTTGGAACAAGTAATATTCCGGGCTTCAAAACACATCAGATTTTCTCTACCAGAAGCTGCAAGAAATCTGGCACTACTCAAGAATAGCAACAGATAAAATTACAACTTTTACCATGTTTTATTCTACCATTATTGCTTTTCTAAGAAAGAGAAGGAGAAAGGGATTTCCTTCTGATTTGTCATAAGATTGCTTCTTGCAGTCTGTAGAAACCTATTACAGATATTTTGTTCAAGACATTTGGTGCAGAGACCTGAGGACCATATGGTTTACTGCAAAAAACTTCTCTCTCCACCCCTGACATATCCTCCTCTAATGTCAATCTTGTTAGCTGTGTGGGGAGTCTGTGGCAGGGGTCAATAATCCCTGTGGGGAGGGACCTATCTCCCCCAGTGAAGCTCAAGCAGTTAAGAATCTGTAACTGCAGCAGCAACAAGATCTGGAATCCAATAATGAAAAGTTGCCTAGAAGTAGATGACAGTTTTAAATGAAATTTACAGCAATAGGCCCTGAACTGAGACACCGAAGAGCGCCTCCATATCCACAGAGCTACATGTGCCACAACTATGAGATATGTGTCAGTTCTGCTGCTGGTCATAATCTGCATTTTAGAGATTCATCATGGTTTCGGCACATTAAGAAAACAAAGGAAAAAAAAAAAGAAAGAATCCTTCTGTACACTTTACACCAAATATTTATTTTGTTTTGCAGTTAAAAAAAAGAAAAATCAGACTACTCCCAAGCCAACTTGAAGAGAACTCGCAAGAAGTTTCTGAACACGAAAATGTGATATCTGTACCTCTGCTGAGTACTTTATATCTCTAAAGCAGACACAACTGCAGCATTACCGGGAGAAATTATTCTTCTACTTATCATGCATATCTTACTGGACAAAGACTACCTTATCCTCTCTTTATTTTCTTTCTTGCAAAGTAAGGATAGGGTAATTCCACAAATCACAACTATTTAGTGAAACATTTTATCAACAATTGCACAACTGATTGCAAAACTCAGATACCTCCAACTGTTTTAGATGTCAGGTTTCTTTTTCAGCCTACAGAGCCTGGTTTTGCTAGAGGTGTGATATTTCCTCTGTTTGCACACGTCTTGACAAATATTTTTTTATCAAGGAAGAACCAATTTGATTACATTAACTCAGTTTACAGTATAAAGTAGATTTGGTAATTGGTCTGTTTCTGCATTTTGAAAGTAAAGCTAGATCACGCGAATTCCCAAGTTTGAATTAACTTCAAAGCCTTTCACTTTTTAAGAAAAAAAGCAAATTTGAAATTCAGATGAGAAACATCACATATATATTTACACAAACACACTAACAATCACACACTAACCATATTTTTATGATTGTTCATTTTTCTTTACAATTTTCAGGGAGAAATTTTTCAGGGTCGACTCTATGAGAATAAAATTCCCTGAAACACTGAAAATTCTCTTGAAGTAAGAATGCCATTTCTTGCTCAATTCACATTAACAGTGAAATACAATCACCATTGTCATTGACATGCTAATGTTAACCTTTACATGGCTGTTCCTAGGTATAAACATTTAAATGCTTACTTCTTCAGTGCCTCTGAAAGGCCATACTTGCCATGGTTTACAACTCTCTTGGTTTGAAATGATAGACCCTATATTTGACATTCACTCTTACAGATACCTGTACTCGTCTCCATGACAGCTCAATGAAAAACCATTGCTTTGTGCATTACATTACTCACTTTAGTATTGAAATACAAAACAAAACGGAAAAAAAAAAAAACCACTGGATGTTTAGTGTGTAAATATCCACACAGTCGGATGCTTTCAGGAATCAATGGTCAGATTGATGAAAAAACTCCTATACATAACTTGAACATTTTCAGAGAGTTAGATACAAACCTAACCAATTACTGATGAATTGTATACATTGGATCAGGTTTCGCTTATAAAATTTACCATGCATAGATGTTTCATGTTACAATATGCAAATTCAATAAAATAAGCATGAAACACATTAACAGGATCAAGAGGATATCACTGAAGTCAATAAAGCATATTAACAGCTAAAGTTTGACCCGAAGATGAATGCTTGTCTTCATTCTTGGCTATCACAATAGCAATCCCTTAACAAGTAATTTAGAAATACACGGAACTCATGAACATCTAAGCAATTATTTAATTATCAGCCATGAGGAGAAGCAACTTGGGACACGCAAAACGCAATCTCATTTCTCACTCTACATCTTGCCTGGACAGGAATTAAGCTATTCTTAAGCTGTCTTGCTGAGTTCCACCATGTGTTTGGGAACGACGAGGTAGCAGTGCTTTACAGAGTTAATCAGGTGCCTCCCAGAGGGGAGCCTGCTGCAGGAAGCCTGCAAGAAGTTCAGCTTTCTTTGAGTGAAAGCCAGACCCCAGCATAAGCCCCAGAGCATAGCAATGGAAGACAAAAATAAATGTTTCTTAATATATGCATCTTGATTTAGCTTTGTTTTACATTTAAATAACAAAATGAGCCCTTAAAATTACCTAATCCAGTCTCTTGCTTAATATACTCTTCAACTTCTCCTGTAGATGAAATGAGTTTATCTCCTGAAGATAGAAGACATGAAGCAAGTCCTACTCCAGCATCATGCCACTGTAGTATATCTTTAAAACCCCTGGTACTCAAAAGTTCTTGTCTCTTAGGTCAGCGGAACACACAAAAGTGACATAGCAATGTATTCAGAAATACTTATTTTACCTGACAATTGTATTACACAAAACTATTTTATACTAATTTACTAAAAAGGTAAAACCAAAAACAAACAGCCACATAAAGATATTCAAGAATACTATTATTAAAAATAAAAGTTAAAATGGCATCTGTTTCTGATGCTACTGTGCATCACTACACTGCACACTCACTGGCAAAGCGATCCTGAGAAACATAGGATGGCCTTGCTACTCTTGAGAAATTGATAAGGGAAAACTGCCTGCTAAAGCAAATGCTTGGCATTCAAAAATAACTTCCTGAAATACAACCAGTACGCATGAGTTCAGACAGCTAATAGGCTTTAACTAGGCAAAATTGGTACAATTTTATTATGAAACGGACAACTTCAGATCCACACTTCATCTTTAAAATGCCATGTACACCTCAGCTGGAGCACATCAATAGCACCATTGATTTTTCTCACTTCAGTTAAATTACTCATTTGCTGCAGTTGTAATGATACTGCAGAATTAAAGGAACTATTTTGGTACTTGAGACCATTAGCTCAGTTCTCTTTTACGTACGTGCCTTGACTACACCCCTGTATATGGCTAATGCTTTAACACTTCAGGGTTCCTTTACTCATCTCATACTGAAAATCTCACTCAAAAAGACCCAACACACCAAACAAACTGTATTCTTTACAAATTGAAGAGAACTTACAGGAATAATGTTATATGGATCAGACTTCACACTGCTTTTTCCTCCTTTCTGTTGAAAATAACCTCAGACATTATCCAAATTATCACCAGAAAGGTTTGTGCTTCCACTGCTCCAAACTTGCTTCTTCCATAGTCAGAACCTCTTTTTAACTGTGGGTGTGTTACAGAAACTTAGCTTTGATGTCTGAAGCCTTCATGTTCTCTGACCTTCAGTCAGTAACTGTATTCTGCTAATAATGCTCTGAAGATGCCTACAGGACACCTGACTTGAACACAAAGCCTTCTCTGGGAGCTTAAGGTTACAACACCGTTACGTGTCCCTTTCAGCTTTCTTATTCCCCTTGAATCACATTCCTCACACATCACTTATAAAGCTGTTTCTTCATTATCCACTTTCAAAAATTTTAGAGCTTTCCATTTAAGATGCAGTATAAAGTTAGGAAAACAGCGAGTTTCAAAGAGGAAACTGGGAGAACAAGCAGCCTGTGCTGCACAATGCAGAGGGAAACATCTCCTACCAAAGCATAGCAGCAGGCAACGCCCATATGGCCAAGATTGAATGCCTCCAGGCTATAAGACATGGAGGTATTTTTAACTGAACACATCATTCCCCAGAAACAATGTGAAGGTCTCTGTTGAATACAGGAGAGAAACTGGAAAAAAATCAATAAATCCTGTGAATTTACATTTACATTCACTCCCACAATAATGCTGATCCAGCATCGTACTTGCTCATAAACCCATTGGAATTAGGGACAGTGGTGACGTGGAAGGCTTCAAAAGAAAATTAACAATGAACCATACCTACACAAAGATAGATATTTTGTCTTTTCTTTAAATAAATTGCTGAATATTAGCACACTGAAACAGAGGGACACATTTAAAAAGCAGACCAATTTATTTTAAACGCCTGCTTTAAATCGTTCAGAAGACTAAAAACGTTATAATAATTGAGCACAAAAACACTGTTTGCTCCATGCATGGAGCATAAAATAATAATTATTTGTAAATATTTTTATATCTCATTCATCTACATACAAATAGGTTTTTTATGGTACATAAACATGATGAATGGAATTCAGAAAATTTCAAGTCAAAATTTTATTCACAGTGTCTAGGTCATTCTTAACAACTTGCTCTTTCTTTTGAATGGCATGCTCCAAGGGGCCCGAACTCCCTCCTCACTTCACACCTCACACAGCTGCTACAACTTTCAGGGAAGTTTATATGTCACCTTTATTTGCTCTTATTTTCAGTCTTTTCTTTAAACAACAGGTAAAATGGTGGGCAAAATCAATCTCTTATTTTTTAGTTAATTTTTTGCCTTTGTGTATTCATATTACAGTTCCTTAAAACAAGCAAAATTAACTTCAAATTATTTCTGCTTCAGTCTTGCTACCGGACAGGAATTTCTTAAGACATATTTATAAGAATAAGTAATATTTTAGGATTTTAATATTAGTAATGTTTTCTTAGGATTAATCCTTACCTTATACACAGTGCTTAATTGCTGAAGTATGGCTGATTCCTAATAACTAGATCTGAATTAAATTCAATTCTCCTATGATCAGCAGACCAGCCTCACCACTGCCTTTACTTACAAGAGGAATTAAAATTGCCAGTCCTTATCAGCTCAACAAACTTTGGACTCCCATTTCTAATCTTCAGTGCTATTTTTGATGCAGAAGACTTTGTAGACATACCTACTTTTACACAGAAGAAAAATATTGTTATTAGGCAGAATTAATTAGCAGAGAATATAATGTTAAGAAGACTTTTATTGTACATATTAAAGTATATATGCCCTAGTAATGTTTGTTGAAAACTCATGCTCATTTTAATTTCATTGGGAAAAAAAAATATTTTGTTTGTTTGCTTATAAGTATATGAGAGCTGTGTTCCAATGAATATCTTGTAAATACATTCTTTTTCTTAGCCAACAGTAGTTCAGATCCATGTCAAAACAAATACAGGCATTTATTAAATGCAATCAGACCACAGATATAGCCAAAATGTTTTAGGGGCAAAAAAAGTCTTCAAGCTGATACAGACAATTTCATTGAGATCAGTGGGTTTAACATGATCCAAAGCAACTATAAAGCACAAATCTATGCTTTGCACATTTTTTAGGTGGTTCAAAATTTTGTCCCAAAAGCTGGTATTTACAGCTTAAAGTGAATTGCAGAAAATAATAAAAGCCTTAAAATCATAGGGAATTTTTCAAATGAATTACAATGGCTTTGGGAAAAGAAAATGCATTGCGCACATAACTACTTGCAGTTTGAATACCTCAAGCTCATGCAGCCTTAAAAAAAATCCCACCTATTTGTTTTACTTATATTCTTATTAATATTTAATGTCATGACAACATTCCTACTTTCCTAGGTATGCAGAACCAGACTCAACTCGTATCACTTGTGCTGCTGTAAATGGGAACAAGCCCTCCTGCAGAGCGGCAGTCCCCACCTGCTCCAGTGCAGATGAAGTATGGAGCCAGCTCTGTGCCCTTACTGTCCTGACCCCATCCTTGGAGGAAAACTTCTATGCATGCATTCCTACTAGCATAAGTCATTCTGCCAGTGCTTTGAATTTTTTTAAAAACTCTTTATGTTGAAAAACAGATTAATAATAATCTTACATCACAATTTTTCAAGGATTTCAATCACTACTGTCAAAAGAAAATGGTATGCATGACTGATTTCAGTATGAGGCTTTTTACCTTCAATACTTCCACATAAAAGGTTTTTCTTATTTGAATATTTGCCCTAATAGTTGACTGCTTACAGTTCAGCTGAACTGAATGCATCCTTGCCTGTATGTTCACATCCCAGCACCAAGAAATCCTTAGAGCTCACAGACATCTTGCTGTTATTCAGACAAGGCAAAGGTAGTAATTTAGATTAGTCAGGAGACAAAGAAATTGCTAGCTATATTCATAGAGATTTCTATCTGTCTGTATAAATATAAGGGATTTATTTGCTCCAAAAGCTTGCAAATCTTGATCACTCTGCCTCTGACAGAGGCTGGACATGCGTGAGCATTTGTAGTCAATCCTTATTGAACACGAAGCTAACTAAAGCAGCTTAGATGAAATCTTTTATTTGATGGCACAGAACTAATCTTGGATGCAGTACAATGTGTACAATTTCAAATCACTATAGAGATTTTATCACCCCACTCCTTCCATCATCTACACGTTATAATTGCAGACAGGCTATAAAAACCCACACCCACACCGCAGTGCCCAATCCAGCTTCAGCACCAAGAGCCAACTCTGCTGTTCGAAGGCATGGGCAGATCTCGTGCTTCACTCCATCTCCTCAAACAGAGCTGTGGAAATCATCCACCTAAATCCACCCTGATTACCTCACTTCAGAGCTGTTCAAACATATGGCCAGCCACCAGTCACGAGCTAACTTCATGTTTGCTAGCAATGTTTAGAACTCCTCAGTTATACCCTCTTTGTCTGTAGTGTGGATTTATACATACATCATTCCCTTCAAAAATTATTACTCTGCTGAAGAGGAAAGTCCTACCTGTATATAATACAAAAATAACACTGCTACAGAAAATTTGAAAATATTTCCAGAGTAACATGAGAGCTTTTATCCATCTTCAAGTTCATGGTTTATACTATATCTTATCTGCATGTATGATACAGCTTCATTTTATCTTTCATAATAAAGTAGTATAGTCTTCCTCACATGTGGATACTCCAGGAAACAGAGGCCAGATAGCTTTATATACGAGTATTGTGATTACATCTTGCTATTTTATCAATAGTAGATGCTCAAAATGCAAGTATCTCAAATTTCAGATTTATTTCTCAAAAAATACATTTTTTCTTCAAATTGCAAAATGAGTCTTCAAGATATCACACTACTGAAGGCTAAGAAGTAAAAGGTACCCAACCAGAACCAAACCCTCTCATTTGTTACCATTTGTTGTGATATCTCCAATCACACAGTGTATACCTTTATCGGCAAAATTACTCTTGTCACTTGTGTTCCGAAAGCCTGAACAAATGGATTAGCATGCTACAATTTTCACCTCAAGAGATAAAGGGAATATTTTTATTTCCTTTTGTTTAGCCCAATAAGGGTATTAAGATGTTATTTGGAAACTTGAATTACAGCAGGATCCCAAGCAGTTAACTCAGAGAACACACAGATCCAAAGGAATATTCCAAACAAGATATGAAATAAACATATTCCCTTTAGCTGCATAAGAAGAACACATGCAACGCACTCTACATCAACTCCAGTTCTATCAAAGTTACTTCCACGCCACAACTTTCTGAATATTTTTGACTTTAAATACATACTAACATTTGAGTGCAGCTGAAAAAAATGCCGCTGGTTTGTGCCCTATTGAAAAATCATTATAAAAAACCCAACATCTAGGCTGTTTTTTGTAAAATATGATTTATATACCAATAATTCCTAGAAATTTCTGGTGAGGGTAAAAGCTTGCATAAAATCCTAGGCCAAGAGATATTAATTTTCAATTTCAGAAGACAGCAAACCAGAATCAGACAAAAACTCTAACTACACCAATGAAATAAAACTGGCACCTCTACAAAAACATTTTGGCTGGCACAAAGGGTACTCTTAAGCATCCTCTCAGATCACTGAGTTGCATGGCCCTGCAGTCCAGTGAGAGCTCACTGTAAGCTGCACCATGACGAGTTATCTGGGGGCAGGGGCCGCAAAGTTATAGGCCTTCTTATGTAGTTCAAGTAAAGATGTAGCCATAACTTCCATGTTTTATTTGACAGAGTTAATGGTGATTATCAAATAACAGCTCCTCAGCTGCTGTCTGGAGAGAAGCACAGAATGTTTGTGAATCAAGTAATTGACACTGATCTAAAAATATTGGTTTGCCTTAAGACCATGCACAAGAGAAATGATGCTTACTATATTTTCCACACAAATTTAAGGATAGCTTGAACGATTTGTCCTTAAATGAGTAAAAAAGTCTGGACTGAATGGATTGCTGTGGACGTATAGCTACACTGCTAGTGCCAACAAATGTGACTGGGACAAACACTAGACATACACAGTGAAAGCATGAATGAAATGACAAGCCTTTAATATTAAAAATAAGAAAAAGCACAAGCAGGAACCAACTCCTGCTTTTGTAGTACCATGTACTTAGCCCTTTGAAAGTATAATTACTTTGCAGCATCAGTGGTGGACTCCCTCAAGCCATGTTCAAGTTTTATTCGGTAATTCACAAATTATGTTCTCAATTTAGAAAAATGTATGGTAGCATAGTTTCTATTTTAGGACTAAACCATGTTCAGTGCACATTCACACATCATATAGCTCATTCAGTGCCTGAAAGCCATATTGCAAGGAGGAAAAATAGCTAATTTATTCAGCCCTTTTAGAATTAGATTTCATATTGAAAACTTCAGAAAAGTACTAAATACCTCCAGCTCCCACAGGCTTCGATGATGCCTGAAAAGGGTAAAGACTGAAAGCTTTATGAACTAACATGCACAGATTAAGATTCTCATATTTGAACTTTTTCATGCAGATAAATGAAGAGGTTCATAAAAGGAACACCTTCAGAATCAGTGTTTATTTGGCAAAGAACCCAAACGTATGTCTCCCTTAAGCAGATGAATAAATCTACTTTAGTCAATAAGCACTAATGAAATGAACTAATATTGATTTCAGGCCAGCCAGGATGTCACATAGTGTATTTACTCTGAACAAAATGTGTAACAAAATTAACTGATTGCAACATTAGGGCTTACCAGTGCTTTTGAATAAAGTCTTACTGTCATTTGAAATAATTTTATCTTGAAGTTCTTTATTTTGAATCAAAACAACGAACAATTATTAAGAAGTTTATTTTACAAAAATCAAACTACGTATTTACTTTATTTCATCAAAATATAGGTGCTTTCAGTTTATCCACAGCACATAAACAACCATGAATCTGGTCAGATGTGCAATTCTGTTAAATTCAACATTTAAAAGAGTTAAAAGATATTTTGTAACACAGAATCACAGAACAGCTTAGATTTGAAGACCTTAAATACCTAGCTCCAACCCCCCTTCCGTGGGCAGGGTTGCCACCCACCAGATCAGGCTGCCAAGGGCCTCATCCAACCTGATCTTCAACACCTCCAGGGACGGGGCACCCACAACTTCTCTGGGCAACTTGTTCCAGTGCCTCACCACTCTCCCACGGAAAAATTTCCACCTAACATCTAACACAAATCTCCTCTCTTTTAGTTTAAAGCCATTCCCCCTTGTCCTATCACTATCAGACTGCGTAAAAAGTTGGTCTCCCTCTTTTTTAATAAGTTCCCTTCAAGTACTGTAAGGTTGCAATGAGGTCTTCCCAGAGCCTTCTCTTCTCCAAGCTTAACAAGCCCAGCTCCCTCAACCTTTCTTCACAAGAGAGATGCTCCAGCCCTCTGATCATCTTCATGATCCTCCTCTGAAGCCGCTCCAACAGCTCCACATCTTTCTTGTGCTGGGAGCTCCAGACCCAGATGGAGTACTCCCTCTGAGGCCCCACAAGGGCAAAGAAGAGAGGGACAATCACTTCTGGACAGTTGGACTAGATGATCTTGGAGGTCTTTTCCAACATTGATGATTCTGTTCTATGATATATAATGTCTTCTATGAATTTCTTTGTCCAGATTTTATGCTTCTAGAACACTGAGTAATTGTTGAAATATTACTTGATTTTTTTTGAATGGCTTATAAGCTTACTTACAGTCTAAGGAATAATTATTGCATAATTCTGTCAGACAAATTTCCAGCAATATCTGTCCGTTCATTAAGTGATGATGTATAAATATGCAAATGCCTGCAGGCTCTCCTTATGCTTTCTCTCATTCTTCTTTGCCTAAATCACAGCTTCAGTATTTAGCATCTTAGATGACATCACTTTCTTGATTCTTCTTTTTTTTTAATTATTATTTTTTGATGTTCTTACTCTCCTTTCTTAGTCAATAGCATTGTGGTACATGGTTTTCAAAAGAAGCTTCTTGCATTGGTTCTATCTGCCAAGAAAAATCCATCTGAATGAAAAATACTTTAAATACCATAGTAAGTTAATCTGTTAGGCTGCATAAATTGGCTTTCATTTAAGTGACAATAAATGTTTCACTGGAATGTAGGTGCTCTGATGAGTCACCTTGTATGTAGGCATTATGATGGCAATGTTGTTGCCTCACTATGACAGTCTCAATATAGCTGTAATTACGCTAAAACTATTCAATAAGTAAAATCATTGTATTAATCTGTATGTTTTCCTTCCAGGTTCTCACAGAAGGATTTAACTTTGTTCTTTCTCACATTCATCTTTTTCTTACACCACGTATTTGCAAGGAGAGGGGAGTGCAAATATCAGATGAAATCATTCAGAATTCCTGATTCATACTCAGCAGCTGCTCTTTGCCTTCACGTGTCGCTTTTTCACAGAATTTCAGTAACTCATATGGAGTAATCATTGGGCCTTCATCAAGCTCATATCTGTATCTGTCTATGAATGACAGCAGATCAGTTCCCATGCATACTGTGTTTATTTTATTTATTTAAAGTCATGCATAAAGTAATCCAATAATTCATTATTAAAAAAAAAATCATGTTCCCCATACTGTTAGCAAGGTGTATATATGCATATATTCCATTAGACATGGAATGGGACATGCTTATTTGAAAGAAAATTAGCATTCATTAGAAGCATTACGTGCAGCTATTGCAGCAGGTCCAGAGGAAGGCCACAAAGATGACAAGAGGGCTGGAGTACCTCTCCAATGAAGGAAGCTTGAGGGAGCTGGGCTTGTTCAAGGCCCAAAAAGCATTTTGAGAAAACCTTTGAAAATCTATTAAAAGCAATAAGCTTTGGACAAATACATACAATCTTTACTGGCTCTCCAGTAACACGTTTCAAATATTCTAAACTAAAACCCTTGTAATTCATAGATGCACACATCACACATAGAGATAAAAATTCTCTGATGCTGTATTTACACACAAAGCCTGCAGGTTATGAAAATGATTTTTTGCCCCACCAACAGAAGCATGCTTTCAGGGGATCTCAGCATGCGTGGGGTTTCTATAGTACAATAGTCATTTCAGTCACCTTCCTAGAAAAAAAACCTGTGGTCTACAACGTGATGTGCAGTCAAGTTCCATTAAGTTATCGAGTGTGTACATTTCCCTCATAAAAATAAGTGACAGTGAGTAGATGGCTTTGGGTACAGATGTAAATCAGGAGAACACAGTCCAAAGGTCTGACAGATTGCACCTCTAGGAGCAGTTATAGGGCTTCAGAGTCAATATCCCTAACCTAGCCGGTTTCAACTTTGCAGAAATATTGTCTCAATCCATATAAATGAGTTTTCACAACTGCTTTGAAAAGCTGAATCACAGTCCAGTAGGTTACAACAGCCCCATCAGACCTTTGAATGGACGGCAGCACCAACAAAACCAACAGATAGCTCACATGGCCATCATGCAGACACTCGTGCTGCGTGACCTCATGTCCCCTCACACAGCATTTGGAGGCCTGGCCCAAGGCCTGAATAATGAACATAAGGAGCGCTCGCTCCTACACGGGCACTTCAGAACAGGCCAGGATGGTGCCTCTCAGGTGATTCCTGTCCGCCTGACCTCAATAGTTGTGCTCTGACCCACACTGGGGACTGATGTAGGAATACAAGAGGTGCACTCCTTCTGGAAGACACTAATTAGGAACAAAGTCTTTCCCACCACAAACAGACAGCCAGTCCAACAGGCCAGGCTAGAAGGAGCCAGGACAGAAACCAATGGAAAGAATCATGTGCTGGGGGCTGGACCCAATGATCTCTAGAGGTCCCTTCCAGCCCCTACAGTTCTGTGATTCTGTGATTCTCAGCATCAACCCACCTCGCTGTACAGTACTGAGCTGCAGGTTGGGCCCCTTCAGTTGGGCTTGGAAAAAACCCTACCTGGAAGCATTGAATTCTTCTTATATTACTTTTTCTTTTTGCAAGAGAAAAAAAATCACCATGCAGCTAAATGCTGCCTCTGAGAAACACCAAACACACAGGCATTTAAAGTAACATCCTCCTGAGTGCTCCTAAATGCACATCAAAAGCTGTACCAGCAAACCCACCAATTTCGATCCTTCCCATTAGTTATACAGAAGGCACATACCTAATAAAAAATACAAATAATAACACTGTTTACTCAATCCCATCTTAAGATTTTAAATGAAATTTTTGTATCTTCTACATTTTTATACAAATATTTAGACATTTCATATTAATGAAAACATTAACCTGATTCCAATAGAAATCTCAATTTTCCAATCAGTTTGTAAGAATATATTTCTATAGCACTAGCTCACGTTAGCAGTTATTTTATTTCACAAAAACTGCAACTTTTCATCTAAAATAATAATTCTCAGTAAATCTACTTAATATGCTTAATGGTTTGTCAAAGTCAGTAACCCACTGCCTCCCCTGATCATTTTTGGAATTATTCCTTATGATCCATGTATTACCAGAAAAAAAGCCATAAATGAAATGTCTGAAAAAATACAACACATCTTGAACACTTGAGAAGCTACTGACCATGAAAGGTTGCTTATTTCAGAAACATTTAGATAAGTTTTACTGCAAGTATCTGATAGAAGCAGCAGATATATGAGACAAGTGCTAGTGACTAATATCCCAACCATGGCAAAGATTTACAATGGGAAGTTAAACAGTGAAGTATTTTTTATTAAGAGTTCAGTCCTGCGAGTGGTTCACATCATACCATGCACTAAAAATTGTTGATAGAATAGACATTACTTTCTTCAGCCTGAATGGGAACAAAGCATGAAACTACACCCGTGTATG
Organism: Penelope pileata; assembly: GCA_013396635.1. Classification (NCBI taxonomy): domain Eukaryota; kingdom Metazoa; phylum Chordata; class Aves; order Galliformes; family Cracidae; genus Penelope; species Penelope pileata. The sequence continues at coordinate 1,880,569 of WBMW01004678.1, forward strand.
AAAATGAAAAACAAAGTATTCTTTAGAGTAGTGAGGCAGCTGCAAATAGTGTTTTGTTTTGCCCTTTTTTTTTTTTTAATTAATATTATACCTGTTAGATTTTCATTCCAGTTACAATATTAATAGTGTAGGAATGCAACCTACATAATAGCTGCTTCAAGCACAGTATCCTTACAAGCAGCAACCCAGGACTGGGCTTTGCTAGCCTATTCTAAAAATAAAGTGAACTGTCACATGGATCTTGCACAAGCTACCAGTAATCTGTGTTCTTCCATATCCTGCTCTAAACTAACATGGCAGTTTTGAATACAAGTCTTTTCTCAAGCAGAAAATAAAATAGATGCTAAATGAGAATAAGCCCAGAAAAACTGCTTACATTGCATTCTGGGTTGCTGTACAATGACAGTTAAATGTATTTCCATATGACTGCTCCTACCCACTCCCATTGTAAAATACAGGTTTAAAACAAACAAACAAACACTACTACATAACAAGAACCCCAAATAAAGCATGCACGCATTCACATTTATTGCAAAAGCACAAAAACCTTCAAGCAATAAATAGCACGGAGATGTTAATTGGTTTACAGTAGTGGGATTCCACCTCCATAAAATTGGAAAGTAACAAGAAGGAAGAAAAGGCAGAATACTCAAGATAGACTATTCAAGGACCTAAAAAACAATTTAATTGTCAGATCACATGCTTTGCACCTTGTAGTTCTGTCACTCATGGAAAAGGTGATGATACACTGTCATTCTGACTAAAACAAAATGAAGGCAAAAAAGTGAAAATTGGCATTTTATGGATAATAATGTGTAATCGATCAAAAATAAGCAAAGAAATAAAATATTATTGAAAGTACATATATACTCATTTCCAGGATGAAAACCCTGCTTGACAGTAAGTGCATTTTTGACAATTTTTGTTCTCCTTGTGGCTTAGATCTTTCCTGTACTTTTGCAGGTTATGGGGTTCTTTCAGGACTTTATCAGTTTAAGTTAGCAAGAATTCTTTTGGTCTTTTTTGGTCCTTTTCTCTTGCAAGGTATTCAGAGATGCCTCCTCTGCATATGAACTGAGAGGCAGACAGATAACTAAAGATTTTTTTTGAAAAGGTAATTGCTGCTTTATGCTCCTAGAACTTATCTCTGAAAACCACCTTTAGTCCACAGAATTTTTTCTGGAACTCCACAAAATACCTCATTTTTTAATACTGTGTTGTTCTGTTAACAGGAAGTGGTTTTCAATTTTAACTCTAGGAGGATTTTCCTTTTTCATTAATCACTTACACAAGCAGAAACAAGCAAACACTTAGAGTCAACAATTGAGTTCATCAGCACAGTAGCCGTTTTCAATGAGCCAAGCCTTAAAGAGTTGTGTGAATTCTACTCTTCTGTCAAAGATGAGGTGAAACTCTGTACAATCTATTACAAATTCACGTGCACAAATGTAACTCACCATTGAACAGGCAAGCTTTTTGTTTTTCAAAAAAATCCTCAGTGTCTCTGAGATTTGTTTAGCTCTTTACCTCATCTGAAAAAATGTATCCAGACAACTTCCCACCAGAGCATGTTTACGAGAAATTATCAACTCAAAAATTGTCTTCAAAACTGAAACAGAGAAAAAAAGAGTAACTGACCTAACAACTGACCTAATGTCTCAAACTTGCATGAGGAAACAAACAAACAAAACCACCAACAAAAACTACCAAATCAGCTGCCATAAGCACCTGAACAGGCACAATGTACTCCTGTGGCCGCTAATCCATCCTGGCACTGACTGTAGCAGCATGTTAGTTACAAACTGACTCTACAAAAGAACAAGTTACATGTTTATTGTGCAGTAGCTATTGTACCCCATTGTCTTTTCTGAAAAGAAATAACTTCATGATTATCAACACTTAGCCTGTCTGGAATACACATTTTGAATAATCCTTACAAAACCTGAGAGTGAAAGAAAAATTCAACATTACAGTGGTAAGAACATCACTTTCATGCTAATCTATGAAGAATGTTATTCTAGTTTCCTTTTACATATATTATATATGAGTTTATATAAAGAAATGGCAGTGAGAAAAATAAAGCCACGACTGCACCTTGTTCCTTCTGTCGATGTCAGTTGACCACTTCTCTTTTGAAAATCAAGAGAAACCACTGATTTTACCTGTGTAAGAAAATACACCATTTCGAAAGCATAAAAGACTTTTTAAAATGTATAAGCTGTAAGTCTCCTTTTAATTTATACAGACAAGAAAAAAAAAGAAAAGTAAAAGAAATAGATTTGTACTCTATTTTTTTGTTGTTGTTGTTTGAAGGCAATAGGGCAAAACAAAAAAGATCACAAAATTCATTTCAGAATCTAGAATCAAAGCCATAAGCTACAACAGAGAGGCTCAGGGAACGCAGCAGACATTATTAACCCAGGTAATCTCTGATGAAAAAGGGATAATAATCAAAAGGCTTGCTGTCTGTCCGTCTCCCCTCTGAACAAAGAGTGAAATAGGATATTTTTTTTCACCTGGAAAGACTCCAGTCAAGGATGTGATATACATTAACCCAGAAGGCCTGAACATATTTTTGAAAATTAGGAAGGCTTGGAAGTCAGTATCTCTGTGTTACGGTTCATCAATTGTAATGAGGAAACAGAAGTTGCCTTTAATTTAATAACCAGCTGTCTAGCACATAATTTAAAGAGTTAAAAATAAATAAGTAAATAAATAACAAAGATGTTTAATAGAAATGCTCTGCAAGGAGCCCAGGGACAGCGGATAAATCACTGACATTTTACCTCTGCTCCATAAATCAAGCCTAGCTTCAGCTGGAAATCAAAGCAGAATTGAAGAGCTTCTCCCTACTAGGCCAGAAAAAAAAACATATCACAGAACTACCACATTTGATTCTGCAGAATTTATCAGGATTAACACACTATTAAGAGAGAGCAAGTAGACTAAAATGCTACAGGTAGAGGATAGACACATTTTTTCTAAGAAAAAAAATGCTTTGCCTCTTACCATTTAACTTCTCATTTCTCCTTCTCATCTACTCTAGCGCATTACACACAACAGAACAGGTGACTCTCAGACAGTGAAAGCAAGTTGAACTACTCACTTTAAGGATATTTATATTCAGAATTAACTCAATCAAACTCAGTACCCAAGCACTATATGGAACGCTTCATCACAATATGCCAAAATTCCTAGGTAAGACAGCTGACGGATTTTCCACTACCTTTCCAAAATAAGTATATTCACCAACAAGTTTTTAAACAGTTATTGTAATACACTTATTAAACACACACATAGGAAAAAAAAAAAAAAAAAAAAAAAAAGGAAAAAAAATAAAAACAAAAATCTACCAGAAACATGCCCAAGAAAAAATGGAAATCATTTAAACATCCAGGCGAGGAATCCTGAGAACACGAATTCAACATTCTTCAGGCCTGACACGCCAATCAGCTCCAGCTCATAAACTGGATGCTGCTTGGCACAGTTCACTAGGGGGGCATACACATGCAGATTATGAAGCACACAGTAATGGGAAAACAAAGCGATGCAAAACATCCTTTTACCTTCTCCCTCACCTTCTAGTTACCTGTCCTTTGTTATCTGTGTGCCTTACACAAACACACACAGACATAATTATGAGTCTGAACTAGTCCCATACAAAAAGTGTGTAATTCGTCTAACCAGCATCTCCTGTGAAGACATCTACATCCAGACTCACCTACTTAACTTCCTCCGCTACCAGTGAAGAGACTCAGGAGCAGGTATGCAGTTATTCATCTGAACTCTTTTATGCAGAGTTGAGATCAAATGAGGCATGATAAAATTCACAAATGCAACAAACTTCACTCTCCTCTCCTACTCCCTTTTCCTTCTCTTCCCCTCCTCTTCAGAATTTTATGCAGTCTAACACTGAATTTCTTTAAAGTTATATATTTACATGCACTTTTCTACAAGACATCCTAGATGCACAGATACAGAAAAACACCTTCTATTAAGTAAACAACTAAAACAGAAACATACATTTACGTATGGTAGCATCTAAACCCTCCCTCCAAAGTCCTAACCTTGAGCAAACATAATTGAAAAGGTCAGGTCTGCATCTCCAAGGTGGAAGCTGCCCACACACGCTGATGCCCAGCAGCCACGATCAGTGATCAGAAAGCCGAACTGTCAGTATGTGTCTATGGTCTAACCTCAGACTGCCTCAATAGCCCTATTTCTTCTGGGTTCATGGATCTTCAAGGTCACGCTACACAACACACTCTGAGAAAGGTCTAGAAATTTAGCATGAAGACAATGAACAGCAAGCTTTATATCGATTGAACTTAACTGGTTTAAAGTTGTCAGATTTAAATTGATCCTTTACTATCGGTCCTTAACTTACTAGAGGTAAGGATCCTTTATTATATCTATAACTGTATCCCATAATATTCAGCTATACAAAACTGCATTTTTTTCCCCGTCTACTCATCTACATAAGGATATTTTAGGGTTAAAATAAATAGGATTTTTTTGCTGCTGTTTCTTTTTCTTTTGCTTTAGGTTTTTTGTTTGGTTGGTTTGTTTTTTGGGTTTTGTCTGTGTGTGTTTTTGGGGATTTTTTTTGGTTTTGTTTCACTTTGCTTTGGTTTATACACAGAATAGTAAATATTTTGTTCCCTGTATTCCTTAAGGTTAAAAAAAATATATCCTTTTACAAAGTTGCTAAAGATCACTGAAATGTAACCTTTATGACAGGTCGGTAAACTTCAGATCAGTGAACATGAACACGTATTGCCTCCAGTAAGAATATTCCATTTTAAGAGCAATGCTCATCCCATCTGCAAATACTACTGGGTGTAAGCAGTCACATTATATTTTCTCACATAAAGAATATCAGTTATCAACTCTATTGTTTATGCTTTGGTTTGCTTGAATAAAAGGCTACTTAAAATTTTTAGCTGGTATAAACAGAAAAAGGTTAGCATAAACATTTCCCAGTTCTGAGAACAAACAAAATCACTATCAGAGCTTGATATCTGATGCATTCAATTGAAAACAATGACTGGAAATCCATTAAGTAAGAAAAACCTCTTATGTTGCCTGTTTTTTGTTTTTGTTTTGTTAAACATAATTCATTTATACTCTACATGCTTAGTTAAAATCAATCACAGACCAAGTTGTGGCTGCAATTAGTTTGCACTTCACCACCTGTAGCACTGATTATATCTGGAGAGGTGTAGGGAATAACAGCACTCGTGGCTTTGCCACTAACCAGTGATTGTTACTGCAGAGGTAGGGCTCCTGATGAGTGGCAGTGGCCACCATTCCTTCTGGCACGGCATGTAAGTGGCTCCCCAAGCCCTCAAATTACCCACTATGTGATTTTACTTTATTAGTTAAGTGTTCTTGTAACTATCTACAGCTGTATTTTGAACGTAATACCATCTCGAGGGAATTGCAATGCATGTTTTCAAACAACAAATTAAGTGCACTGTACATAGGACAGCCTGATACAACAGGGGGCAGGTACAGTACGATGGAATAGTTGACATTTCCAAATGCAGATTTTTTTGTTCAACAGAAACATAGTTCAATAGTTTGTATAATACAGTAAAAGTCCTTGCAAATAAATAGACCAATCCAGAAACACTCTAAAATACTATATAATACAACAGGAAAAAAAAAAAAAGCAAGCCAATTGTAGTAGTATTTCTTCCCTAGTGAGACTTAGGAAACATTTCCAGAGCCGTCACTCCAGGATTTTAGACTGTTTAAGCAACAATATTTTAAAAAAAAAAAAAAGGAAAAAATGAACAATTTATTCCTGCTGAAGATATAAGATTGGAGGTGGACAGCTGCACTGTTATTTCTGAAACCTGGGAAAGACCAAGAGACCAGCCATGAACAGACCACTTAAAAGTGCTTACAATGCTCAGGCATTTTGCCAGCCATGCTTGTAGACTCAAACATAGCACAAATGTGCTGATTCCAATTCACTTCTTGCAGAGACAAGCTGATATTGCAAAGTTGCATAATACAAGTGAAGTATGGAATAGCTTTGTGACACAGGCAGCTGAGGTCAGAAACAGAAGTTTCATCTATTTTGGTAAGAACTGGCACGGCCCCCTCCTGAGAAGCAGGTAAAGCAGCAGCAATATTGTTTCAAGCAGCACTTGGCAGTCATACAGAAGGATTGTGCAGAGACAGTCGCAGAGCGGCCTTGCATCCATAACTGACACGCACATCGCTTACATGTCCCTAGTTAAAGCAAAATTCTGTTAATTATTTGTGCTGTTGGTCCACACCGATTTGTAAAGAAAAAAGGGCCTGAGGAATTTCATCTGGCTTTGTGAACTTTGAAAAAGGGATGTGTGTTCATACATCTGTCTTGTTAACAGAATACAGCTCTAGAGTATGGTTAGACAATCCAGAATTAAAAGAAAAAAAAAAAAGTCTGTTCTACATGGAAAACATTAAAAATCTTTTAAAAATATTTTTCTTTAAAAGAACCACTTCATAGTACTCCATTCTAAGAATAAAGAAACTTGAAAGACTTTGAATTAGGAGAAAACTCAACAAATTTGCTTTTTCACTCATAATTCAAAAAAAAAAGTTTTTTAGCACCCTACTTCAAAGAGAGCTGTATCTCCCATTTCAGACATCCAGGGCACTTAGGGTTCAAAACCTAGGACTGCATGAGAAACAGGTAATCATTTTGGTATTATCCTTAATTTTCACATCATTGCCAGAAAGAGGAATGGAAGCAATGGCTTTTTTTATTCTCATTACAAACTCTCTCTTTCTGAAGCAATATCAGAATTTTAATGACTCATATATTCTGTGAACGAGCATAATGAACACTACAACTCTGACATTTCCAATGTTCTATAATTTGATTTGTTGGCAATTCTTATTCTCCTCTGCTTACAACCTGCAGGAAAGAGGTGAAATATCTAGCCAGTCAAAAAGACAGAATTTATAAGATAACTTTATGGATTCATTTTAACTCTCCAGTAAAGTGGAGAGCATTGCCTTATTACATACACATCTTGAAAAACCAATATGCACATACCCAAGTAATAGCAATTTTTCCAAGAATAAGTTTGAATAGCTTCAGGGGAGAATTTAACCATATGTTCAGCAAGTCTTCCAAAAGTTTAAATTCTTCTTCTTAATAAAGTAGATACACAAATGTTAATGCCCCTTTCTTGACACAGAACAAGGATGAATTTTTAAGTTTGCAGTGTCCATCTAATGCTTCGAGGCCACAAGGAGAAGGCAAGGTGATGCTCCCAGGCCACAGGCTGACCAGGAGATGCAGGAAGGGTCCCTGGCAGTGGGACCAGTCCTTTTTTCGCCCCTAACCCTTTCAGTCAGCCACCACCTGTGGGCCTCCCTTGTTGGCATGGCACAACCCTGCTCTGCTCCAGGTAAGGACTAAAAGCTCCCCTTTTCATGGTAAATGATATTCCCTACATAAATATGATCTGATGCCTGCTGGGACTGCTCCATCAGTTATCTCAGCTGCACCCCACACAATCCTTCACAGTGCCAGAAAGTGAGGGAAAACTTTGATAAAGGTTTCCAAATTAGAATTGTTAACGAAGTGTCATGAAATTAGTATTTTTGGGTTCCTAACTGACATCTTGAATGGATCAAATAGAAACATTTCTAATTTTCTAACAAATACACCCAGCATTTCTCCATATGATTATTCTCTAAACTCTCAGAAAATAAGTCAGGCTTTTCACACCTCTAGCTTAGGAACGTTATGGTCACCTGTGTGACATTTCCTTCCTGGCACAGACGTGATATTGCCCTAGTCCTGCTGTGCAAGCAGCATGCTGCAGTGCCAGCAGCAAAGCCAGAGCCCTCTTGGCTCTCCAGAGAGCAGACAGCAATGACACGAGGCATCCCCAGCAAATCTGTATGTGCTTAATTCCGAAATGGGGAAAGGAAGTGCTGGGGAGGGTGGTTTACTCACCTTCCTCTGTTGCTCTCTGCTGCACATTCTGATTCATGCCCAATTTGGCATTTACTCCTCTCTACTAGAATGCTCTCCGTCTGTCTGCATTTCAAAGAGGCAGCCACTGGATGGAAATAAATCTTTATCGAAAAAGTCAGTTTTCCTTCATCTGCATTTGGACCTCTTAAAAACAGTCATTTGGGGCATTTCAGGTTGGTACAACTAACAGCAAGCTGAAAAGCCCTCTATAGCCTAATCTCTGGGACTAAATGAAGTTATTTTTCTTGACACTTTGAATGCTTCAGAAACAAACTTTTTTTTTTTTTAAATTCACTCTTTTATAGCATTTATTAGCACTTTCAAAACATTTTAACATCCCTGACAACTACACAACATCTTAAACACAAGAATACATGAAAATTATTGCTGTAATCCTTTTTCAAACTATCTGAAACAAAAGTATCAAACAAGATGCACGAACAGTCTGGAATCCCATTGACATATTTTACATGCATTAAAAATTATTTCAAGATGAATGACTACGGAAAAAGTTGCTTTGTGGACACCCACTTCCATGTCACATCCCTGGCCGATGAAAGAAGTGTATGAACAATTTGACAGTTTATGAAATAGGAATGTATTGAGGAATAAGAAAACACCTTGCTGATAAAACAAAAATTCTGGACAAGTCATGTTAGCTTCACCTATGGTGAATGTTACAGTGTTAAAAGCATATATATATATAATTGTAAAATACTACAATTTACATCACATCACACTATGCTAACATTTAAGAAGTACATTCTTAAGAGCTCTCCATTGCATTTTGCTCACTGTACACAAAGAATGAAACAGCTTTCCTATTAAAATCCACTAATTCAATCTAATTTTAGTATTAAAAGAAAAATTCCTCACTGCTCAAATCTATTTCAGGTCTACTTCTCTCAGTGAACCTTCATCAAGTAAAATAGTTTTCAAAATTTTCCTTAAGCTATTTCAAGCTTTCTGAGCTATTTGCTTACAGTGTATGACACACGGGTGCCCAAGGAAAATAAGTACATCTTGAAACCAGTTAAAATAACTCAGAATACGAAGAGCCCTCTTCACCTGATTCACAAATAAATAAAAATACAAACTTGGAAGTGAATTTCCACCTTTTCTATTGTTTCTTTTTGCAGTACAGCTTTCTGTCAAGTGACAGCTTGAGAAAAGATAGGGAAACTGCTTAGATAACTCTGCTTCTGTGGCACCTGTTCTCCTATTTGATGGACATGAGCTCCAGATACACCACTTTTTCTCTGTGCCAAAATCTTTATGTTACAGAGGTGTCCTGCGTTACTTACCTGCCATCTGTTGTGCCTCTACCCCCAGAATGGATGATTTCAGCATAACCTTCTATCATCCTTTAACACTTCGATTTTTCCATGTTAGCCATATGATACGCATCTTCAGAGTGCTGATTATTCTCAGCTGATCCCCTATACAGACCCTCCTTGCATACAAGGAGAGAGCTTCCAAGTAAGGTAGGCTATGTGGCCCACACCGAAGTGAAGCACCATACTATTTGGAGCCTACTGAAAGTGTTTGCACAAGGAATTCATGCTGGTTTACTACCTTCTGTCCAGGCTTGCATTCTGAGCCCTTGAAATGTCAGCCAACTACAAGGAAGATTGCATCAATTTACTGCCTCATTACTTGGGGTTTTGGAGGCTACTGCTAGGGAAGCAATACGTGGAAATGAAAATTCTGTCTCACAAAGGAAACCACATTGAAACAGCAAGCTTAAAGACTTGAAATAGCAAGTGAAAGCACAGCTGTGCTTTCAAGGATTTGAAAAGAAAATGTGAAAGCATGACAAACATCTCTGTTATTTCACAGGTAAATAAGTATGTGTAGTGGGATTAAACTATTTATAAGAGATAAAAACAATAGATTTGCTTCATTTTCCACATATTAACTCAATGATATAGGCACACCTTAAAGGAGTCTAACAGTCTCTGCCAGAAATGCAAAAAAATAACCTGAAGTCCCATTCCCTTATCAACCCCAGTTTTTTGTTTCATAGACCCATGCAATCAGAACAGCCCCTCTCTCCTGACCTAGACCCTAAACCAAACCCTGTCCTGAAAGAGCAGCAGTAACACTGTGGAAACTCAGCGCAGTCAGGAGGGGTCATTGCAAGAGCTGGGGAGAGCAAGGAGGAGGAGGAGAAGCAGGCAGCACACGCACCAGGTTAGCAGCCTGCCACAGGGGAAAGATTACAGTCCCTCGACAGGGAGCGAGCACAAAGCTCTGAGAAAAAGGAAAAGGATCAGCTCTTTAGTGAGCATGACAAGGACTCGTGCTAAGATACAAAGAATTGCTAGACAGGAAAAACCTCATCTCTGATAGAACAGAACATTCAAATTTTCCAGTCAATAGTCTCTACTAAAATTAATAGGTCTTGCTCTAGAAGAATTCATTACTATGACCTGCAAGTTTCCACTGGAAAGATTTCCTTTGATCATGAATATATTCTTCCAAATCTGATCTACACTAGCAGATGTGGTTAAAAAGAATAGTTAAAATATGCAAACATATTAAAAAAAAAAAAAAAGCACATTTTCCAATATTTTCCATACGTCCTGCATTTTTAAAAACAAATGCTTTTTACAGGCTTACTTTATATCAGTATTATGAAACAACAACAACAACAAAAGATATTGAAATCATCATTATCTTGGACTCCTAATGGAGTCATTCTCCAAATCTTTGTTAAAGCCCGCGTACAACTCAGTAATAAAAACATGCCAATTTTCTTCAAAAGTTTCCCATTTTTCAGAAATCCACAACGTCAAAATTCCAGCATTGCCTCTTCATTGGCCCTTTCTTGTCTTCTATTCTTTAAAAATGAAAATAATTCCTCATCTCCTCAAAGTTAGCTAAAAAAATTATTGTACTTGCACAAAAAATCTGCAGAATTGCACGAGGAAAACAATCTAATCTTGAAGAATATTATGTATGTTTGTTGTTTGGATTTTTTTTTCCCCCCAAAAAAGTTTTGATATAGTTTTCTTTTCACTCTTTGAGATTATTACAAAGAGTTTTTCTAATATACAGCGAGAATGCAGGTATACATGTAAGCAGCCTCCAAGAGCGCTATTCCAACACTACCTAGTTCATAGATCTTTCTCGAAATGTATCAATACATAGTAATAAAGCGTTATATAGATTATTTTATTTTACACATTTCTGGGCTTCATCCTCATTCGATTAGAAACTTTTCCTGGTGCAATACTTATAAGCTTATCAACCAGAGAATGAAAGGCAACAGATTTTTATTCTTTCAAAGGAGAACAGCCAAGCTGTTGCTGTGATTTATTATATAAAACCCTTAGTTCTGATACTGTGATTAAAATGTCAATTTTCTTAAACAGCCATTCTCCATCATATAGATCTGATTAAATTTGCATAGCTTAAGTATGAGAATTAAAAGGACTTGAAATTGATATAAACTATGTTTGAAAGCATAGACACACTGTTTGGACGTGTTCCTAAACAACAACCTTGTTTGAGAGCCACAACTATCAGCCGAGCTGTGCCACAATTAAAAGGACACGTCTCTTTCCTTGGTGAAATACCAACAACGTCACGACACAGTAAGAGCTCACGCAATGACGTGACTAGATGCTGATTAGGTGTTGACCACTGTTTTGAGAGCTGGCTGACCAAAGCCTTCCTCTGAGGGCACAGCACCCAAAATGAAACGGCAGAAGATCAGCACTGAAGAACAAAATGTAGAGGATATATCTGGCTGGACCCTGCTATGTACGCAGCTCTGACTGGCTTCAGAGGAGTCCGGTTAGAAGGAAAAACCCTCCAGGTTCAGAAAACATTTCAGAACTTAAACCAAACCTCTATGACCAAACAGCACTGGGAGCCTTTAAGACACAAACATATCTTACAGATAGGTTTGTAGACCGATGGGCTAAGAATAGGCAAGTAAATACCCATTGAAAGGAAGATACCAATTTGCTCTTTTCAGCAGTTAAATACTACTTGAAAACTATTTTTGAAATTTAAAGAAGTAGAAATAGTACCAGGTCAAAATGAAGCGCTGTTACTGAAACGCATAATTTTGGTAGCAAAAACAATGTTCTCCCCTTGGGACTCTAGAACCGACATCCCAGATCCACTGCAGTTTGGCAGAAACACATGATGTGTTAAAGCAGCAATTGAAAATAAATATTACACTTATTTGAAATTACAAGCCACTTCACACTATTAATTACTTCAGCAAGCTGTGTATTTTTTACACTTGTAATCACTCACAGAGATAAGATCACTGCTAAAGCAGATTCAGAATGAAGGTATATGCCAACAGCTGTTTGGAAAAAAAACTGAAAAGAATATTTTTGCCAAACATCTTTAACCTGTTGAGCTGTGTCCATGCTTGCTGAGAAACCAGCAGCCCTCAACGATGATCAATCCATTCATAAAACACAAGTGACCAGCCCGTAGTCTCCAGGAGACTAATTTGTGAACGGTTCTGCTACATTACGTGTCGGTGTTTATTGTATGACAGAATCATGGCCCAATCCAGATCAGAAAGATTCGGAAGGACCTCCCTAGAGCAGCTCATGCCTCTGCTCAGAGCAGGTTTAGCTAGATCATGACACTCAGGTACTTGATCACCAGGCAGCTTGAAAGAAATCCTAATCCCCTAAACCTCTGAGATTAACACGGAATGAGTAATTTAATATGCAAAGAAAATGATTATAAAATTCTGAAGAACATTGAAAAAAGTTATTTATTTAAAAATACAAGAAAAAAAATCAATGTAAATGCAAGAATGACAGCCCATTTACCAGGACAATTTGATTGTTGAATGATTAAAGTGGGTCAGTATCATACCAAAGTTCCTCCTGACTTACTAAAGATAGCAACACTTTTTTTTTTTTTTTTTTCCATAATTGCATAAAACACAAAGAAACATCTCAGGAAGCATTCTCACTGAACTTCAAAAGAGCTTTTACCTTTAACTATGACTAGAACAACATCTTCAGATATTTAAGGTGACACAAAAGCAGGCTTTTATAAACTTCAGTGTGCAACCTCTTATTCATTTCTACAACCTCCATCACATGACATCTTTAAATCGAGATTACAGACAGGTAATGTGGCTAAAAGCAGCTTTGCAACCTTTGCAATCAGGGCCTGATTGACAATGAAAGTGTTCTTGCAGGTAAAAATAGAAGTGTCCCACAAGTTATTGGGATTTATGTACTGGGTGATTCAGTTGTCTTTGGAAAACTTTTATAGCCCTGCTTGTAAAAGACATACTTTGATCCAGTAAGAAAAAATTACAGGATTAAGATCTGTGTCTCTCTAGACCAGAGGCCAGACTGAAACTATCATGAAGATTTCAAGAGATTTTAAATCTACAAATCGATAAATGAGATTTTGTTACTCCAATTATTATTTTCACCAGTTGCCCTCCCTAATAACTCAGCAGATTCTCTTACTATCTCTCTCTTTTTTTGTGTTAACCTCATTTGAAGTTCACAGATCTCAAACTGCTTAGCTATTCCATAGGTATTTCTCTTTTTCAAAGAAGAAAAAATGTGCTTCACTATGGTTACTATCATAACAACTTACTCTAGGAGGGCGAAAAAAAAAATAGACAGAAAGCAAGTAAGTCTAGAGTCTCAAATAAAACAGAGTCTTGGAGCACTGAAAAAAGTACCAAGTGCCAGATAAATCAGAGTGAAATACTGAAAACTGGCAACATGGGGCAGGAAATTCCAGTTGTCACATAGCCTCTACTGAATGTAAATCAGAAAATGCAGACACAAAGACAAATCCATGGGAATGCTACTACAGATCAATTTCTTCTCTCAGTTTATCTCCTAAAATAACACATCTTTGCTTTAATGCACTGTAGACTTAAATATCAATATCATGTTCCTAGTGCAGGACAGAGCTACAGAGAGAACTCCTTTTAATTCTGAGCAGACTCATCATACCATGGCAAAGCAGTGCTACATACATCCCTCTGTTTTCTCTCGCCAAGCACATGACAGACTTGTATGTTCCAGTCTCCACAGACAGCGCAGAGAGCATGCTGCTGATACTTGGGCTGTACAGGGAGCATCCTGCAGCTGTTTCACCTCTGTACACCTCCACGAGGAAATTAAGAGATTTGCAGAATATGCAAAGCCTTTGCCCTTCTAAATATATGACATTATCCCTGTCTTCAAAGTAATATTCAACCGATATTCTCTGCATACCTCTTTAATGGGAAGAAGAATAAAGCAGTTTGCTTATAGCTTTGGCTTTAAAATTTAAAAATACATTTCATTCTGTCCTTCCCTGCCCCCCCCCGCCAACTACATCAAGTAACATACAGGAGGTAAAAAAGAATGTGACAGTTATTGTAGCATAACCATATTAACCATATTACTCACGTGTGTACTGGTTGATTACAACTTTTTTTTTTTTTTAATATCACCCAGTGTTCTAAACTCACTACTCATTAACTTAATGACAGACATTTTTCTAAGTAAAAAGCAATTCTTCAGCAAGTTACACAGAATGGTCTAGTTTGTTTTTTTTAAAAAAAAAAATCAAAGTTAATCATATATGCTAACATTAGCATGTGTTAAATTCACTGAAAATTCTGTTGTAATGCTCAGAGGAAACATACTAAGGCTTATGTAAAATCTGGACAGACAAGACTTTATTTATGGACTGAATGAAAAACAAGCTTCCTATCAGTTCTTTGACAAAAATAGTATAATGATTTTGTCTGTTATTATTATTATTATACGTCTTGAAACTGAGTTAAAAACAAGGCAATTATCCCGGGCATCAGATCAGTACCATTACAGTTATCCTCCCCTCAACAGAGCTCCATAGAAGCAATTCCTATCCCTGTTTACATATCTGTGTAAGATATATCAATAACTAATAGCAATAGACTACTATTAACACACAAGCAAGCATCTTCTGGCCTATGTGGATTACCTCTGGGGCAAAAGACCTGCAGGTTCACTTATACTTGTATAAGTTATGATTTAAGCCAATGGATCACCTGACAGACAACAAGTATCACAAAGCTGAAGCGCAAAGACTGACAGAAAAATGAATAGAAAATAGCTGAGGATATGACAATATTGAAGATTTTATAAGAAATTCTGTAGCTAATTTATGCGTGAGCCTCTGGCTGAAATGCACCCGAGGAAAGGTAGAGTCTGGAAAAAGCGGAAGTCAAATGTCTAACATTTTCATCATACCAACCACGTATCATATGTATCCTGTCAGATATACCTATCTAAATAAGCATAATGCCTCCAACTCTTCTGAAGCCTAAACCCCAGTCTGAGCAGCTCGTGTGTCTGCAGCAGGCAGAAGAGCTTCCCACCAGCAGCTCCTGCTGCCAGCCAGCACCCAGCCTGCTGCTTCCATGGCACATCCAGCACTTCCAGCCTTCCCCACCCAATTAACTAACCCAGCACTTGTTAAAGACTTAAGAATAGTTTTAAAATAAAATCCAGATTAGGTTGAGACTTTGGTGAAAATAAAGATACAAAAGAGAATGTATTTTATTTTAAAGATACTATAGAGGAGTATTTTGAGCAACTCCTGTGCTAGAACACCCTACTTAGGTGGGATATGCAGCTCCAAGTACTCAAGTATACACATGGAAACAGAAGCACAGGGACAAAGTTATCACTGCATTAAGGCAGTTTCAAGCAATTTGCTGCTCTTGTTCGGGAACAGTCCCTTTGGTTAGGGCGAGGTGGGACTGATGTGCAGCAGAGGCTGACCTGACACAGAGTTGCTCTCCACACTGCAGACCAGGACTTTGCCCCCTCTGCATGAGCAGTGTAACTCAAAAGACAAGTTTTATTGAGTGAATCTAATCCAAAAGGGCACTTTCAGAGATGGGCAAAGTTTTATTTCAAAATCCGATATAAAATATTAATCTACTTTTAACCCATGACTCACAGTTGCAATGTGCTATGGCAACACACCCTACTTGCTTTTGCATCAAGAGAGCAATGGGTTTTGTAGCATTTTCTGTTAATTACATGAAAAATATTAATTACTCCTCAACATTTCCCTTGAGACTGGTAATTTCAGGTGCTAACTAGTAAATGAATTATTCTTGTATGCTGAAACATCTCAGCTGTTCACTCTAACTTGGAGAGCTCAGCTTCATCAGTGAAATGCAGGAAAGCCCTGTGAAATTTCAGTAAGATGTCAAATAATAATTCTATGTGCATCAGACAGACGTGTGCTCGACCAGGTAACGAAGTCATACGGCAAGGCTGCTCCAGCTCTCCCTATTTCCTCTGAACCTCTCTCTACACAGACTGACTGCAGTAGTACTTAAGCTATTACTGACTTACATATTCCTATGTTGGGTACATATAATGAAGCTTTAAATTCCAGGGAACATTGCTCCTGGTCTTTAAGTTTCAACAGTCCTGTCTAAAATTACACACATGCACTCACATGCCATGTTTTGTTTCAGCAGCACATGGCAGGGAAGTAGCACAAAAAGCACACGTTTTGATCTCAGGAGGGCTAACAGCTGGGCTGCAGACAGGATTTGCAGGGAGCAGCACCCAACTCAGCAGTGACATGCTCTTATCTTGTGCTCCTCTGGTGACAATTGCAGGGAGCTGACAGGTCAACTGCGTGCAGAGCACACTGCCAGCTGAAGCATCACGTTATCAATTCATCATTTTTAAAACAATCCACATAAAGAAACAGAAGGTTCTGCTTGGTACCCTGCATGGATAACACATTTGCTCTGTACCAGTGAATACAGTTTCAAGAGATAAGAAAGAACTAGGGGACGGATGCTGTGTACGTGTCACATGTCTCCTTTCACTGTAAAGGCCAATGATTTGATTTGGTTCACACTTTATCACTTGGAGTATGCCAAAAGTCAAAATTAAAGGTCATCAGCAAAACCCACAGAAAGATGTGAAAAGAACAAGCAGAAAAACGTATAATGGATTACAAGTGAAGAGCTAATTCCTTAATGAACAGTATTTTATATATAGAAAAAGCATTTTTAAAACTACCACCACAACATGAACTAGCTATACCAGATATCAGCACAGATTTTACTCTAGATGTTGTGCTGTAGATTAATACCATTTTTTCCACACAGCCACAAGATGAAAAACAGCACAAAAACTTCAGTAATTGATTTCAGTTGAATAATTCAACTTAATACTACACACAACTAAAAATCTTCAGCCATTATAGTTATTCTCAACTGCAAAATAGAGAAGAGCAACTTGCAGCATAACAGATTTTTAATTACACCAAAGAAAGCATACATTTATTCCCCTTTCTTTGATACATCATGCCATGATAGAAGCATGAAGAGCAGAATACACATCTTCAAAACATACTTAAAATATTAATTGTAAAGCACAGCATATTTGGCAACTCCTTCCCTGCTACTTCCACTCAAGTGTAAAACCACATCTCTGTGAATTCTGATGTGCCACAGTCTTCCCACCTCAGGCAATGACCTTATATCTCATTAGCTAAGTAGGTCTGAGCGGGATCAGAACTGAAAATGTGCAAAGAGGTCAAGATTCAAACCTGGAGGGTATCTGTACGTGAGAAGAATTCCAAGACACCCACATAACATTCATCTGAACATTAATAATCCCCTCATTAGACACAAGGACCCGTACTCTCTTTCATACACCAGAGCAAGCACCATGCTGAGACTGTTTCCCCAAAATCTCCAGAGATCAATTGTTCTGTTTTTTCTTTCACTGTCAATTTAACATGATTTTACATGATACATACAGACATCGATTTTGCATATCACTTGCTCACTTGAAAGCATCTCCCCTCTTCTGCAATGTCATGTGGCAAAATCAAGTAAATGATACAAAGGCAAATGTGTAAATGAGCTCGACTTGAGATTCTCTCAAAGTGTTATAGATCAGGTGAGACTTCCTCTTTGCTGCTACCAGCTGCGTCCCACACCAGCTTTGCCATGATTTTGACGAGCATGGCTGTTGCTTTACCTCACCTATACAAACACAAATGTGATGGCTGTAAATATCAGTAATCACAAGACTTTTTGAGCATATGCAGGATGCCTTAAATGCTAAAAACCAGCACTAATCATTCAGAAAGATCCTTATTTAGACATAATATTATTTCTTTAATCTACCCAAACCTACAGATCAAAATTTTGCAACTTGATATCAAGCTATTCAACAAATTAGTTGGTCACTTGTAAAAAACAAAAAGGATTTCATTATCTCTGTATAATATAGACTCACTCGTATTTCCAAAAATATTATACTTTAGCCTTACTTCCACTGTTCTTCACCAAACCTAAGAAACCATTAGACCTGCACCATTTTTAGAATTTCACTGCTGCCAAACTGTTTGCAAAGACAACTAAAATAACTCATATTATTCTTTTGTAGTATCACTTAGATATCATTTGGCAATTGTCCACTTTCTAATGTGGTGCTCTCAGCTTTTCCATTTTTATCTATTTGTTGTTAAACACTATTCTCTTGTTGATTAACTTCCCTTTTTAATCACATTCTTAATCCAAAGAAGTTTTCTTCCATGATTTCATTCTTTGGCATCTCATGAATTAGGCTTGCACAGTTCCCAATTATCATTGGTATTCTTATGTCTCAGTATTACCTCCCACTCCATTTACTCGTAACTGCTTTCAATTTCACGGATACATATATATATATTTATATATTAAACTGGCAAGCTTGTCATGTTTGCTCTAACATTGACTACACTGTGTTTTTACATAGCAAACAAAATTATCATAATCACTTTCAGTTCAGTGATCAGCCACTTAGATTAATGGTATCACAGAAGAATCAGACGTTCCTGTGTCATCTAAGGTAGCTGCAGTATTTTGCATAAAATTCTTTGCAAAGAACTCATGGACACATTACCGTTGTCAAGATGAGGGTCCTTTCATTATTCCCAAAAGAGCTAAACAAAGAGGAAACAATATGTGAAGAAGTATGCTAGATTTACTCTAGTCATCTTCCACAGTAGGACGTGGGGGAGAGGCAATCCTGTGATCCATGAGGAGCAGCAGAACTCTACAAGGTAGGTGAGGAAGCCAGGCTCCATGGGTGCTGACTGCTGAGCAAACCAGAAACATCTGTCCATGTTTTAAGAGCAGAGATATAAATATTCTTGGATTCCCCCCAAAAGAAAACACATACCTGAAGTCAAAAGAAATTTGAATTCTTATCATAGAATTATCTCAGCCTTATTTTTCTTTCACTATCAAAACATATTGAAAAGAAGAAAAAACACAACTAGACAGCAACTTACACTAGACGTACCCATGCTTTTTACTCTCTTAAAGAAGGAAAAATGTAGAACTACTGACCTAACTTTTCCAGGTTTAGCATGTCCTGTATTCCCCAGCTGTTAAAACCTGTTTTGCACAAGGTTAAAACATAAGCGTATTTTCTGTCAGCAGAGGCTGCACTGCAGTAATGAAGAAAACAAAATGTGTGGCTGCATATATATCAGCAATCAATTAGTCAATTTTACAGACATTTTAAGTTGAAAGGGATGGCTTATGCTATAACATCTACACCATTTACACACACTTAGGAGGATAAGTATTCCAAGGCTTCTAAGTGTCTAAATCATTACTGAAAATAATAAAATTCAGTATGCTTGCAAAATGTTACTGCATATATGGTAACAATAGCATGTTCCCCAAAGCTGATCAAAATAAGGATTTAATTATGCAAATACTCGTACATCAGTAACTTGCATGTAAATATTCTCTCTGCATAATAATATACACACATAATATACATTGATAATATACGATTATAACTGAATGCTTGTAATTATTCTGAGGATCAAAGCCCTTATTAAAAATTCAAATTAAAGCTTTATAATTGTTATAGTCATGATGGACTTACACATGAATATAATGAAGTCTTCTCATAAGTGCCATGTTTTGCATATACAATAAAATAATCTTAAAACAATCAGTGTAGGGCTGATAATTACTAAAAACAGAGAGGTAAAACTGTGTAGAAAATACTAACATTTACTAGGTAAACAGGAGAAATAACAAAACTCCAGTAACAGTATTCCTTAGGATACATAGTGAGCCATCCAAATTACCTAAGCGTGGAAACCTGAACCAATGTTCGGCTCTCCCTGGGCTAATGACCTGAAACTAATCTCCAGGTAATGACCAACATCGAGGGACTGCAGTAAGAAAGAACACCGAGTCTTCTGACTCCAACCTGTGCTAGCAGCAGCAAAGCTGAGCTCTTCCCGGGAGCGCAGGAACAGGAGCTGCAGGAGACAGCTGTTCACCAGTGGTAGCCATACAAGGACCTTCAGTGACCTAGACTTTGAAAGATACACAGCAGCTTGGTATTTCCTACGAACACATCACACACTGGTGATGGAAAAGCCACAGCTTTTCTGAGGCCTTATGAAACTGAAATGATAGCAGATAAGGCAGCTGAAATAGAAAGCTGTAATTTTGTGCCAGAGTGACCCATCAGTGATGGATCATTTGGAAAGGAATGAAAACTGCAAAGAGGTGAAGAGTGGTTTTATATTCCGTAAGTGCTTTTGATTTTTTAAAGCACTTTCAGAAGTGGCTAGCATCTTTCTTTTGGTATCTACTAAAAGTGAAATAAAAAATTATGACTAGCTGAGGTAGAATTCAAACCCTACTTGCATGAAAGATTTAAAGAACTATGAGATTAATTAATTTAGAAAAAATGGTTTCTACTTATACTGCAATAGAAATAGATTATGAACTCAAACATCAGAGTTCTCAGGAAAAAAAAGTAAAAACCAGATACAGAGTACAAACAGTTTGAATCATACTGACTGAATTAGGGTAGATTTATGAAGTATGGTTAATATATTTCATGTGATCTCAAACAGCAAATCAGCAAAGTTTGAGCTACACAAATAAAAGTCAAGAAAATGTATCTAAATATCTGCTTTAGATATTTAGATTGAAGATGAGGTTTGTACATTACCAAATGCTAAGCTGGGTGCTACAACCCTGAGCCCTAACTATCCAATACATACACAAAGTGTTTTCAGTTTGAATGTTTAGAATCTCAGCTTTCTCTCTTGGCTTCCATTTTGCCTGCTACATTAAAGAATCTTTCAATACAAAAAAATTCATCCACAACAGAGGAAGTACCTTTCTTTAAAGAAGAAGAAAACAAAACAAAACAATACCAGAAACACAAACAAACAAACAAACCTCCACCCCTTAAAACATCTCCGCATTGCGGTGGACTGGCCACCCAGCTCTTCCAGCCTGCCTAGCTAATGCAGACCCTCTTCTGCAAAATAAAATCAAGCAGTGCTGTAAGGCCTTCCATTGGCTACCCTGAAATTTTCTAACTGTTCATCTTTGCATCACAGTGCACGTTTTTCAATTTTGCGCTAAACTATTAAAAGATTTCACAGAAGTTTTTGCTTCAATACACCAGATCAGTGTTAGGATTGCTGAATAAATATAGCTCTATGGCAACAGGGATGGGCTAATTAAAAATGTTTTCACTGCAGAAGATTCAGACTAACAAGCATTCTTTAACAATCATTTGTAGAAATTTTGCAAGGGAAGCTATACACAGCCTGAATTCAGTGTCCTTAATTCCCTAAGGTAAAAATATGTCAACAGCACTTGAGCTGTGGTATCACCCCACACCCTGCCCTGTCCTTGGTCAGAAACTAAACTTCCGCCTCCCATTTGCTCTTTTGTAATATTTTCTCCTGGGTGGCAGGCCTCCGAGTGCCTCACAGTGTGGCTAATTTAAAGGAAGCTCCAGACACAATCCTCTGTTGCTAACATTTCACAAACTATAGCTCTTTGTTTTAACCTAGACAGCAGCAATGCCCGGTGTGTGCTCAAAGCCAAATATTCCAGCATCTCTAATACCAGTAGATAAGTTATTGACTCGCTCTAAAAAGAACAAAATATTTTTAGCATTACCAGACTCTCAAAAGGTGTCTACTATCAGCAGAGCCACACGTGAAATGGCAATGGCAGAGAGCTCTTCAGATCGTGTTAAAGATCTGAGCTTTAAATCCCTGGAGCAACCCCCAGGCTGGATGGGTCAAATGACAAAGATCAATGAGAGCCACACACCAATCTTTCACGAGAGAACGAGGACAGATTAGCCATCTAGCACTGTATGAAGCTGTAAGAACACAGAAAAGTAACTACTCAGGCCAATATAATTAAAGATAGGGGAGACCTAAGTTTAGATTCATTTTCTAGCTTAGTGAGGATTAATATTTGATTTTACAGAAAACAAAAGGTGAAAAACACTCCGAGCTATCATCTGTCTATTACTATTTTTCTTAAAGAAGATTATATACTGTAATTCATGTTAAAATTTTAAGTATATCTTAGAACATAAAACTGTTCACTAAACTACATCCACCAACATTCTTTCTAAACAAGATATACAGTCTAACGTTCACTCACATACAATGAATTTATGTTTACTGCCTGGTTCATGCTGTAGTTGAAAGAACATCCACCGTCACTATTAAGAAACAAATGAAAGTACAAATGAACCGTAAGACCTGCAAAACTAACTGCAAATCCCCAAACTTGCTACAACAATTTGTCAGGTGTGGCATTGCCAGATGTATCACAGCCGCATCATATCAAATGACAAGATGAGAGAAGTTTCCCTCAACAACAGCAGCCTAGAGGTTTTGTTTGGTTAGACAGTAAAACTCTGGATTATTCTTGAAGTTTAAAATTTTAAGTGTAAAATGAAATATTTTTGTAGTGTAAAAATTATTTTATAGTCTTCTATAATAGCTCTCCCACACATTCATTTCTTGAATTTATAAAATTGACGTCTAGATCATTTTCCTTGAAGCCTTCCCTTAAATTCACTCAGCATATACCTTCAGGATCTTCTTAAATTTCTTGCTAAAACTTCTTGTCCTTAATCCTGACTATGGCACTGAAGCAGCTATGTGTCTAGTTCCTCCTGGGAGCCAGGGCTGAACAAGACAAAGAAATTCTCCTTGGATTTTTCCACTGTATTTTTTTAAACCTTGAAAAATAAATACTCTTTTCTAAATAAATGTTGAAAATGTTGCAACTAAACTACTGGTTTCTATTTTTATTCTGTGTCATTAAGACATAGGGCTGTACCCCCAGCCACTATCCAACAGGCACAACAAAGTTAAGGAGTGGCTAAATCAGGTGGGACTCATTGCTTGGAAACATTACGGGGAGCCCTGCAGATTCCAAATGAGGTCTGTGGCTT
Organism: Penelope pileata; assembly: GCA_013396635.1. Classification (NCBI taxonomy): domain Eukaryota; kingdom Metazoa; phylum Chordata; class Aves; order Galliformes; family Cracidae; genus Penelope; species Penelope pileata. The sequence goes on from WBMW01004678.1 coordinate 1,903,831, forward strand.
TCTCACAAGAAGTCCTGCACAAATTAATGGTTACACAGGTTTTTACACTTCCATTTACTCTCAAAAAAAATAAAGCCATTTTGTACCATGGTATTTCTGTGATGACACTTGAAATGCACTTTGGAATTCCCAGCTACTTAGTAGAATTCAAGGTAACTATCAGTTTCACATTTAAATAATAGCAAAACGTAGAACAAATTAAGAAAATACAGAAATCAATTTAATTACAGTTTTCTGGCAGGAAACCTGAGGAAAAAGGAGTTAAAATTTCTTCAGAATCTGTTTATTATCTGGAACACACATACTGTCCTCTCAGACCTACTGTGAACAGTTTCCTTCACGTTCTGCAGTCAAGAAGGGAACAACTGAAGAATTTGAGGATTAATCAGTGTGTTAATTGAGGTTATCTAGATTGTGATAGATGGGGACAACATACTGAACAAGATACTAAGGCAGCTGAACTCATCTGTTAAAACCAAAATTAATGGATAAACATTCACTTTTTTTAAAGTTCACTTTCTCATTGAGAAATATCCAGCTGCACTGGACTATAAAAGAGCTATCAGGGAAAGCTATCCATTAGCTGTCAACTCAGAATGCCTTACAGAAGCAATTGCTAATCCTCCAGTGATGTCTCACTAAATCCTAATCTCTACAAATTGCTCTCAGAAAAAGCATTGAACTAGACATCAAACCAGGTCTTTAATGCTTCCTAAAGTTATTCAACCTGTGAGCCATTAGAGGTCATATAATACACTAAAACTTTTAAATCCAGTTAAAAATACATAAATCACATAGACAATGTCAACTCCAGGTCTACACTTTCCTGTGTA
>WBMW01004678.1:1907804-1922984 GCA_013396635.1 Penelope pileata
AAAAAGCAAGTTTTGAATGCAGAACAGTGATTTTCTGCTCAACTGTAAGTATCAAATTTATGTTTTGCAGTTGCCTGCACCAGTATTTTTTACTTCTGAAGCAAGCAGGGGAAAAAAAAAAGAAATTAAAATTGGCTGGAGGCAGATGGTATAGGGCAAGAAACAAGCAAGACATAATGCCATGATAAGATTTTCTCAGTAATTACATAAGACACTCCGAATTTAGAATTCCCTTATTAGGTGGAACTTTAAATACATGGCTATCCAACAATATATCTTTGGTTGAAATCTAGCATTTTGGATGAAATGATACTAAGAGGAAAATAAGAATACTGTGAGCTCTGCTATCATGAATATTTGGGGCACAATTTTCTGTTCTCTGACACTCGTGGTAGCTACAACGAAATGTTCATTCAACTCAGAATGTAAGGGTATCATTGACATTAACACAGGCTTGACTGGCTAGGAAGTCTTTCTACAGGGGAAATGGAAAACAGCCATCCAAATGGCTCACATGGGATACATGGGATTTCTTCTCTGGCTCACATTAGTTCTTTCTCTTCTCAAATGTCACCCATCTAAGGAAAATCCCTGTGAGAAATAGTACAGGATCCTATTGAAGAGCACAAAAGGAATTGATTCCAGACCTAACTGTGGGCACAGCACTTCATCCTGGGGCAATTTCCCTCCTACCTCTTCAATAATTCACCTAAAGGTGAAGTTTTATCATAATAAATTAGGCCTATGAGAAAGGATGCTCAGTCTTCATAACGCATACAATTCCTGGCTTTTCTTATCTCCTGACCTTGCAAAACTGTCTTTCTGACTGCCTCTGAGCACAAGACTTCTGCTCCTACCTCTGCTGTCCTGTTCTCTCTGGGTATTTCTGGAAAAGTTTGACTGAACAGCAGAAATAGAAGAATCAGGGCAGAACTCTGCAAAGCGCATTTGCTATTTCATTACATAGAATCATAGAATCATAGAATGGTTCAGGTTGGAAGGGACCTTAGAGATCATCTTGTTCCAACCCCCCTGCCATGGGCAAGGACACCTCCCACTAGAGAATAAGTGGCACAGCAAAACACTGAAATGAGGAAAGACAGCTTCTGGTAGGTTTATTGTGTATATATTCTCCAAATACTGTACGACTTGTGAATAGCTGCTAAACATCTGCATTTAGAAGATTCTGCAGAATTAATCAATAAAATTCCTGTATAGACTATGATTTGATGAACAACTGTAGCAGAACCTATTAGATTTCATGTCTGTTACAAACTCACATCCAAAAGAACAACAAAAAAAGACAGCAGTACAAATCTTCTTATACATTGTTTTCATGTTAAGACTCCAAATATAGTGTGAATTTTTTAAATTTTAGCTATGTTTACAAAACCATCTAAAAATCACACATCCAGTGATGCATTTCACAGTGACTATGCACGCCAGTTATATAAGCAACTGCTTGCCTCCATGGGAAGTCGGTCATTTGGTAAAGTTTCATTCGGTTTGCAGAGAAAGACTTTGAGAATTTTCTTGTGCTCTGAACTGTTTAGTAATGAGTATGAGATCTCTGTCTTTTTTAACATAAACCCTTCTTAAACAATGACCTTGAAACCTCTGGAAGTACGTGCAACTGTTCCAATATGAAGCTGCAAAACTACAAGGTTGCTTTCTGAAGAACAGACACTTCTCTGGAAAGACAATTTCTGAAGAGAAATTCAAACCACTCAAACCAACTGCATGATGTTCCCAAAGAAATGCGAGACACCAGAATTGTACGGGACACTAAGAGCCTACCTACATCAGCCATTTGTTTCATACTAGACTAAACATCATCAACAAAGCTGTACTTGCCAAGTCCAAGAAAACTAGGAAGGAAGTAACTTCAAACAGATGGCCACAAAAAACCATTTAGTTTCCCCTAATGCTCATCTGCCCACCAGCTGAGGACACTGAGACACGATCACAACTGAAATATGTGGAAAGGGGCATACCACCTGGAAAGCTTTAACTTTTATATCATTTTTAAAGCAAAACATCAGAAACTGCAAACTGTTTTTCAGTGTTTTGATGGTCATGTAATGAGATTATGATGTGAATGTTACAAATCAAGATTGACAGAAGCATTGAGTCATGTAGAATACAAAAATCTTGCCAAAAAAATCTTCTATAGAGATACCAGCTCATTGTTCAGTAAAATGGACATTTGAAGTCCCACACAGTTGTGCCAGACCGACGCTGTCTGATTTTGCCCTGTGCCCAGCCATACACAGAGCTGCCACTGACTTCAGTCATAACAAATGAAGATCCACAGGCTGAAACCACTACTATCAAAATTAATGCAGCTTTCGAACTACTTCAGCACAGCCAGAATCAGACCCCAGACAGCCTGGGGAAAATACATCTCCCCTCAGGTGATGCAAACCATATACTCTGGTCATAAATCGGATGCTGAGCCCAAGTGAGTTGCTAATAGTACAGAACCAGTCATTTATTACTCCTCCTTGTTTTCAATTCATTTCATTATTGTATTTGCAACCAGAATACTCCCAGCTCTCCATTTCAAACAGTAGATTATGCCACTTAATGGCAATTAAATGTCCTAAAGGTATTAAAAAGGCTATTATCAAAACAAATGTTCAAGTTCTGCCATAAATCATTTCACAAAGGCTTTGAAATTCATAACACGTGAGCCTTCAATGGAAACAACTGTTTTGGGGTCATGTCTGGGTGCTAACACAATATTAATCTTCAGTAATAAACAATGATACTAAAAATTTCTCCTAACTACTATGATAATCAAAAAACATGAGAATTTTAAGATGACAGTTTCCTACATGCCTTTAGCTTTTTTTTTTTTTTTTTTTACTTGAAAGCTAGGAAGATCAGGAGAAGTTATTAAAAAAAAATCAAGTAAAATAACACCTAAAATTTTGCTTATGTTAGAATTATACTATTGGAAGGGAGTCGAGAGAAGGTAAAATCAGCACTTGCCAATTTCTCCAATTGTTGAGCTACTCAAATACCTTTCCTACAAACCCTGTCTCATTCTCCATTCCAATTTCCCTCTAATAAATACATTTATTATTATGAGAACAAATCTTTTTTTCTTAGAGGTCAGCATAGCTACCTTTAATCAAAGTCAGCTATGAGCAAATGCAGAACAACAGACTCGGGTAAGCAAGTCACTCCCCTTTGTGTTTATTTTAAACGTTAGCTAGGGCCCACTTATTCTCACTTATCTCATTGGGTTTGGATTTGGCAAAGGATCCCACCTACTCAGAGAGCACTTTGCCTCTATGTTTAGAAGACAACACCATACTGAAAGTTCCTTCCTTTTGATGTGATATATGGCAACAACACTTTAGTTCTAAAATACAACAAGAAAGCAATATAAAATGTAGTAGTTAGTAAAATTCCTTGTGACGATTGTCTATAAAATTAAGCTAAAAAGGTTTAAATGGGTTGTCATAATGGCAGCTGTTGGCCTAATGAGTGCCCCAAATTCAAACCTGATTCAAGTCACCGCAGGACAAAAAAAAAAGAGTTACAAACTAGAATCACTGGCTCGCTAGCGTGTGCTGTGCACAGCCCTGTCAGATACTGCCTTGCTACTCAGGCACATACATTGGCTATATTTGGAGACATGCCTTTACATCACCTGAAAAAGCTTCTATATATTCCAGTATTATGAAGGAAGGTAATAGATTTCACTATTAGAGAATTATTGAGAAGGATCACGCACAATGATATTTCTGATATTTACTTTCAGATATTTAAATTAAGTGTGTTTCCTTATTATTTTTTGATCATTCATTATAACACATCTCTCACTTCTCACCTTCATCATATATTTATTTCTCAAATAAGAAAACAGAAGCTTGAGGAGAAGTGATCGCTCCAGGTTTGCTGACTTTCAGTAACCAATTATTATCTGTCATCATCGCTGAGGTCTGAAAAACTTTGGGGGATGACTTGCAGACAATAAGCATGCTAAAATTGTGAAAATGAAGTAATTCTATAGCAGTTATCTATTATAACAGTGGTACACTCTCCAAGTCACTGACTTTCTGGTGGTAGTGGGAAAACTTCCATTAAAGTAAAGGTAATTTCTGTTGCAACAACAAAGGACAGAACTTCAAAGACAACAGCGCAGTACAGTTTATTCAGGCTTCAGCACTATCTTCATACAAAGTGTCTCCATCACTATGGGATGTGCTTTTTCAATATCTAGAGGGAACAGTGATTTTGTTTGGTAATGTAGGAAATTATGTAAGTAGCTCAGAAAGACACGAAGCAATGCTGAATCTCAGGAACTATGTTGTTGGTTTTGTTTGGTTTGGGCTGCTTTTGTGCTTTTTTTTTTTTTTAAACATAAATTTGTTTTCCATAAGTACCACTGAAATTGCATATCACATTTCATGTAATGTCCTCCTATTTACTTCATTTACCCCTTTTGATCATCCCCGCACAGAACGTAACTTAACTTTGAAGTTTTTAAATTGCTTTCCTGCCAATGCAGTTTGACCAAATTCTGGTGCTAATTAGGAGATCATTACGTTTTGGACTTCACATTCTTTAACAAACTTTGGTTCTTGGTTCTAATGTAAAGCATCCAGGCCAGTGCCTGTCTGCAGCCTATCCTCCTCCTTTTGGCGGGTCTTAAGGAACTGCTGGAGCTGCCCACAGCTCTCACTAAACTCTCAGTTACATGAAAGAGAATTTCCTCAGAGCCCCATGCATATTCTGCATCTTTATCTTCTATTCAGTCTTCCAGTGACACAAAAAGTTGTGGAATTATGTTTCTGCTAAATCAGATTGTGTCCCAAACAGCCATTTTACAGCTTTTCTCTCTTTAAAAGCTGTGTCCCAGGAATCTTTAGTGCCATTGATCAGCATTACCTAGCTATTAAGTTTTGTGTGTTGGTTACTCTATTTCACTATATCAGATACAGTTAGTTTGTTTTTTAGTAGTATTTCCTAAGAAAAAAACATGCAAAGATTCAATGCTGTCATATAGATTGCATTAATAAACGGGATAACAAACTTGAGAAATGTTAAGAAAGTATTAGGATGTTAAGGGATGGTTGAAAAATAATCTCTGATTAAATGATTCAAATGCAATGTATTTAATTAATTGATATAATCTTACAGTGCCTTCTTTATGTGATTGTCATTAAGAAATAAGCTCCCTAATAAACTCACACTGCTTTTCAAATTACAAAGACCTCAGAGTATGCAAAACTAAAACATTTCACATCAATGATTATTCTTTTTATCACCTCATGTACTTCATCCTCATGGCAGGACTGCACACAAACATCTCTTCACAGGAAGGACTTTTAGCTTAACTTTAGTCCAAAACACTTCATATTCTGCAGGTACATGACTCTCCATCCAGGATCATTGTTAGAATCAGGGATAAATTTATTTCAATTATCAAAATTGCATACATAACTGTCCAGGCTTCCACAATATGCTCTGTGAATAAACGAGGAATGAGGAGCTTCTGCTCAGCAGCTCCTCAAATGGTGCTTGTGCACGCTCATAGGCGCACCGTACAGCAGCAAAGCTGCAGCTGGCTGCAAACCCCCTACAGCTGCCAAGGCAATGGATGATAGCCATCCACATGTATGCAAACCTCTGTAAGCAAGCCTCTGTAATGAATGTGCTCCAGAAATGAACAGGTATTAGAAACACTTCTTTCCCTCCATGCTTTTGCAGAAGACAAGACAGAGCGTTAACACTGCCAGAGCCAAAACCATGCTGCCCTTTACAGAAGAGCTCCCTGAGCAGAAGCACAGCCCCACCAGCTTCCGGCCAGCCTTCTCCACAGCAAGGCCAATGTAGGCACCAGGGGCAAGCACTCACCTTCCCTGGTGCAAAGATACAGCAACAAGCCCTCAGACTGAGCCCTGTGACTTGGAATGCTGCATTTTCTGTGCTGTTATGATCACCCTTGCGTGTCACGGTGGCCAGCTTCACAGCCCAGAGGTAATGAGCTGAGGCAAAGGGGCAGCCTTGGTGGGAAAAAACCTTTGTCAACTTCTGCAAGCCTGATACACAAGTATCTAATTTCAGTTTAGTGGTAAAGAATGGGTTGTTTGGACATGGCTTGAAGACAATCAGCTTATTTAAAAGCATGTGCTACAAACTCACAAACAGCATTCACACCGAGTTACTTTACCTGTTAAAAGATACTACAATGTACAAACAGCCTTCATTTGCAGCCTGCATTTTTCTGACTCCAAGATTTTTGATTAATGGAAATCAACTACAGCTGAGGTTATTACACTGAGATACAAATAAACAGTTGACCCAGGGAAACATAGTGATACACTGTAGAAACAGAAGTCAAAAAATAAAGACTGAAAGCTAAAAGCAGAGGAAACCGAGACTGTTTAAGGAAAAGTCTTTGCTGCAGGTATTTGCATGCGACTTTTTGGCTTTTTAGTTGAAAAAAATTTTTTAAGAAGATTGAACTTCAGTACTGTGACCTTAACGTAGCTGGGTCAGACTGCAGGCTAAAGACTAATGCAGTGTAGCTATTTACAAAATAATTATAGAAGTACCTCTACCCTTCTAAATCAGGAGTAACACCCTCAGCAGGTTCCTGAACCTGCTGCCCACTGAACCCTGGCACTGCAAATTTTTCATCTGTGAAACAGTTAAATGGCACCAAAATGACAGAAACATTTGAGTGCAGTGCATCTCTAAGTTCCAAACAAAAACTCTCGTCTCCTTTTGGCAAATTCACTGACAGATTGAACAAGAAAATTATTTACAAAAAAACCCCAAGAACAAAGAACAGCACTTTGGGAGAGAATCGATAGACTGTTTTTAGTAAGTATTACACAATCAATTCCTACGTCAAAATTTCTGAAATAGCTTGGTACTACTTTAATGATATCCCTCTCAGCACTTGTACTGTAATTCATGAGGGTGGTAGGAAACAAAGATTCCCTACATCTTCCTTTAATATTTACAAGTATTCCTCCACCCAGGGCAGGTTAGCTAACTACAGCTGGCAGCCACTTGGAGCACACTACTGACAATGCTACTTCATCACGCGTTCACATGGGAGACATGAGGGAGACATTTGCACAGTGTAATACCATTTACCCTACTTTATACAACTTGTTTGTATTTGTTAAAACCCTGTCTACATTTAGAAGTAGCATTGCAGGCTAGATTGCATGTTTTCTACATCCCTTGCCAGTCTTGTAACAAAAAAAAAAATCTTGTCAGAGCAGTAACAACAGACCAGCAAAGACATTTCAAGAGAATATCCCCATCTTATCCCAAATGCTTGCTTTACAAGTTCTGACATCAATGAGAATAATCAAATCTGTAAAAGCAGCATTTTGTTATTAATACTAATTCAATGGTTTGCTGCTACACAGTGCTATAGCCCCTCTAGCTGGTAACAACCAGCAATCAAGGCTTAGCTCCTATCAACTAGGACCTGGAACTGCAATGATGCTGTGAAATGAAAAATAAGAAGATAATAACATTATTTTTAAAAAATACTTATAGATTAAAGTATAACTCGGCATCTCTAATGTTTCAGAAAACAACTGATATGCTTCAGGAAAAATTAAGTGTTGGCCTATTGCTAGCTGAAGAAATAATACAGATAAAAACAGTGTACAAAACCAGTAGCATTATTTTCCAGAATAAAATAAGGATATATAAAATTCAGAGAATAAAGTTATTTAAGAGTGACATGCAAAAAATCCACAACCAACATGTCTCCTGAGAGCCTACAGCTATCCAACTGCAATCCCCCAGAACACAAAGATTGTACTACAGTACACATTTCAGGCAAGGAATACACAGCATAACAGTACATTTTTTCCATGGCTGTACTAAACACACAAGCAAAACGGAAAAAAAAGGAAAAAGCATAATGGAAGCTCCATTCTAATAAGCACATTTAAATAACGCTGACAACTTTTAAAAAGCAGCACTTTCAAACTGATGTACACTTATGTACACAGGCATGTTTTGTAAGCCTTGACAATGCAATCTAACACACAGTAACAGATTTAATCACATAGATGTTCACATTTATTGACCCTGAATCTGCACATGCATGAGCCCACAAAAGGCATTACTTGCACACCCAAAACTGGGCCCCTAGGTTTGCAAAATTGGGTCATATAACAATCTCATCACAAAAAAAAAGACTGTGAACTCCTTAATGCAGCAAAATGCCTATGCAGAATGAAGACCTGTATCAAGACCTGCTTTCCGCAACTTTTTTCTAGCAAAGCTACAAAACCCCTCAGTGAAAGGTCTTTTTTTTTCTCACAGGTTATGGTACCAAATCCTTTTTCTACAAAAAGCACCTACTACATTGGCCATATACGTACATACGTGCATCTTTCAGATAAGTACAAAGCACAAGATGGGGATGATGGAAGGATGGGACACAAGAGTAGGTCCCTTCAGATTGGTAAGGGATTGATTCTGATTTAAAAACCAAAAGCAAAGCCATAAATCAAAATTAATAAATAAATTAACAAAAAGGAGATGTTACAGCAAGAAGAGGAGACTGTACAAGTTTTTTTTGTTTGTTTGTTTTTACAGGGACTGTAACAGGAATTTCTTGAGGTATTTCAGACCAAAGTTTCACCTTCTTACTCAGTTACCTTCTCATGTAGAGCTACTACAGCAAGATTTGGACAGCGAGACTCTTCTGTTCTACCTGAGCTTTCCTTGAGTGTTTAGTTCTTGCAAAAATAGAAAATTCAAATTACTCTGAGGAAAAAACATGAATCAGTTTGGACTTAAAAAGCTCTGTTCTGATCTGTTGCTAAACATGATACGAAGTGAATTATCTTTGAAGCTGAAGAGTTTGTCTCCTGTAGTCAGCAATCAGTCATCAGACATACATCACAAAAAAATAAGAGGTTATATGTTATAAAGCCATGAAAGTCATGGAATCCTCCTGTTTACATGCTGTGTGAGAAACACAGCTTTGGAATACAGAATACTGCACTGGAGGACAGAATACACAGAGGTAGAAAATAATTACTGGAAGAATTTTATAGGTTTTACTCATTTATCTTTTCAAACAACACCCGAGTACACGTACCTTTGGAGCCAAAACACGATAAAGTTTCAGAAACAAACATCTAAACATTTAGCAATAACCATTTTGCAAATGTATTTTCCCTCACATCACCAAATTTCACCAGGAACAGTCAATCCAATTAAGTATTTTTTCTATTAAAAGGAAATTGAAATTGATAAATGCAGTTTATCTTAATTTTCCTCATGGCTGCTTTATTCACTCTCTCTCGCTTGAATGTATCTTACCCAAGGGGAGGCAGAAACTTGTTTGAGAAAAAGAAAAACTTGCTCAAATCCACTTGCCCACCTCCATTCACTTCCTTTCCCTGCCTCCATCTGAACACTCATCCACTCCTCTGCCCAGAAGTGCCCTCACTTGGCAAGCCCAGCACATCAGCCCCACAGGAGGCCAACTTTCCTCCACTACAGCTGTACTTCACTCAGAGGAGTGGCTTGGGAGCAGGTATGAAGGGAAAGGTAGAAGCACAAAAGCAGGTTTAAGAGATGTCCGCCATGGAAAGTAGATCTGAGCGATGAGAAACCGCAGCCTCCTCGCTAAATGACACGTTAACCCCCACCACCTTGATCCCAAGCCCCTTAGAGGAAGGAATCATCTCCACAACCCAAAGCATCTCACTCTTTTCGTAACTGCATTTTGTCTACTCTCGCAATGCAAAAACAATACCTCTGCTTAATAACAAGTGACAACGAATCCCCTGCAGACAACAGAAACTGAAAGACAGTTTAAAATGAAAAGATGTGCTTCAACTTGGCTTTCAGTCCAGTCCCTACCATGGGGAGTATGATTATCACATGCATTTCATTTATGATTAACAAATGCATTTCTAGCTCAGTGCAGTTTCTTCTCTAAGCCACTCTGCAAGGCCAAGCACCACCACCAAAGCTTAGCAGAGACAGAGCCAGAAGTCACTACAGTCCCCAAGGTCCAGAACCTTCTTGAAAACAGAGGTGCAAATGCACAAAAACTTGCTTGTATTTTCTCTGCATGCCTGCAGTGAAGATGAAGCATTGCAAATTTGCTCAAATCACAGCAAGAAGTCTCAAAAAGAATTCACCAGGCTCAGAGACATACAAAAGACTCAGGGGTTGATTTATTTATTTATCTTTGTGACCAGCTCACCCCACCTCAGTTTACTAGACTGTCTGCAAACAAATCATGGGAGAAATCAGCAAAGTTAAACAACAGCATGCTGTAGATATTTCCTGAAAGCCACGTGAGCTATAGAATTTAAAGATAAAGTCAAAGCCAAATTCATGCCAATCCTTGCATTTACTGGGCTTTGCAGCAGGTTTCAAAGCAATGAGTCAGATGATAAATGTACTGCAACTCTAGACACGATACTGTAGATAGAGACAGGTCTTTTGCTTTAATTTTTAATTTCCATTTTCTGTGGGTTTAGACAAACCACTGACATTACTTTAGCATAATACTTTGCAATGAATCAATACTTTAATTTAATAATGGTATTCTGTTGTCAACATATAATATATCACATAATGTCCTTGCACAGATGCTAAAAAAATCTGCCAAATAAAACACAAAGCTCTGCTTTCACCAGTGATCACAGCTTAAATCAATGTAATGAGAATCTCTACAGTCCCCAAAAGGTTTTTCTTGGGGGTAAAGGCACCATGGAGTAACTTCAGCCATACTCCTTTCTCTTATCGTACCAGTGCTGAGAAAGCTCTCCTAGGTGATGCTATTGCAACAAATACTTCAACAATAGGGAAATATATCTGAACTGAATCTGAACTGCATGCACTTGTGAGTGTAACTTTTACATAAGCATTCAAATTCCATATGAACTTGGTGATACTTGTGCTAGTTCCTAACCATAAAGGGGATTTATAAATGGAAAAATGAAATTAAGCCCAATGTCATTCCACTTAATTGAACAGAGGAAGCAAGTTACAGCCATAATAAATGAAAAATAAAATAAAAATACAACTACTACTTTCGTGGCATAACTACAGTTCTCTATTTGTTATTTTGTATCTTGGCAGTAGCCTTCCTGCTGACAAGCATTTAAAATAGGAAACAAATCTGATCACGTCTGTGGTACGTTGACTCATGGTATGTGAATTGAAAGCAAGTGGGAATGAGGACGAGAAGCAAATGCTTTTAGAATTCCCAGTTCAGTACTTTTTTCAGTTCCACATCCTTTGATGCTTCATAGATTGATAAATAACTGACATATTAATCTCAGTCAGTGCTAAAGGCACGTGCTTCAGCATCACGTGTGCGCTTCTTGACTCCAATGACAGCTCATGATCGGAACACGAAGCGTTCACAGATACGTGTCCCTTGTTGGCAGGATGCTTCAGAGCTCTGGAAGGAGTAGGTCTGGTTTTACTACGGCTTGGCACCTCCCACTACACCCTCCAGTTGGCGAAAACCCCGCAGTTCCATCTAAGTGTCATCCTTAATGTGAAAAAGATATTTGAGTCAGTGCAAAATAAAACAAACAGCCTCTACCAAAATGTCAGCGCTGGTAACAGTTCAGCTGCCAGATGCTCATTACTTGAACCCATGCCGTGCATAGCAAACAGACAGAGACAGAGATATGACTAGGATAAACGACTGGACCAGAAAATCTTTAGCAGGAAATCAAAGAGTACTCAGGCTGCAGTCTGGACTCAAAAGAAGGTCACAAATGGACTTCACGAGATCTATTGATTAAGATTTCTGTAACGTCTCTTTCCTTGGTTACGACGCATTAGTTGAGCCCCACCTGCCTGACCTCAGCTCTCTGCATTAGCCTTTGGTCATATGAACACAACAGAAACCACAGGGCTATTTCATAGCTGAATTCACACAGGAATTCTTATAAGTACAGTATCTCAATTTAAAGATAATAACATTACTGAAGAACTCAGAATACCATGAAAAATGAATATTGGAAAAATCAGGGCATGACTCTATAGAAATGAAACCAATGGCTTGATAAAAATAAAGCCTCGCCAGTGCATTCCAGTCAGTTGGTCCATTCTTCTAATCTACAGGCTGGGCTATCCTTCTAAATCAGTGGTCAATTTCTATGCCGAACGCTGGGTAAAGAGGCTAAAAAGCCACAGCCTGTGTGTGAACATGAGAAATATACATGCGCACGGCACGGAGCAAAAGCTGATGAGTAAGTGGCTTTTGCTTAGTCAGAACCTGAAGGATCTTCATCAAGATCTCGCAAAACAGCTAACAGATATCTTGACTTTGAGTGAAACACAACCAAGAATTATTGTCATTATGCACACCCACAAAAAAGTGAGAGATTTCACAACATCTCCTCAGCTGAATACACACACAGAGAAAAGGCTTTACCAACATCTACTTCAGGTGGGCAATCATCCGCCTTCCCAAAGAAATATCTCCCAGTTTGCCTCCCGTTTCCCTAAGTCGCATTTTGAGCGTGTTTTAACATGTCAAAATAATTAAATAAACTGCCACCTGAGTAACGACAGCTGCTCCTTTTCTTGAAAGCTGTGAAAGGCTAAATAACCTACAACCCCTGCCTACATATGTGCCTTGCCAAGCCAGAGGATCACACAGGGCCATGCACTGTTTTGAAAGCCAGGGCATCAGATTTGTCATGTCAGATTTGTATTCACGCGACACAACGGGCTCCATGACTTCCATTTCAATAGCCGCTGGAGCAATGGGCACAGAAGGACCACACAGCTAAATCTGGAAAACGAGGGCACGTTTCTTTTAAAAGAATTCCCTTTCTTCCTGAGAGCCGTTAGTCACCACAATCCAAGTTAAGTGGCAGATGCAGATATTTGCTTTAGGGTCACACCACGCAGCAGCTCCTGGCAGAAAGATTATATTTCTTCTCCCTCTCCCCTCCAGCAGATACTGCAGCCTCAGAGAATTTTGCATGTATCCTCAGAGAGGCTTGTATGTATCAGGGGAGTACAGCTGTAGGCTTTAAAAAAAATTTCCACATGCCCTACAAATTCAAATCCTTTTTTATGTAATCTATTTAATCTTCCATTAATGATAATCTCTGCTATCAATGTGCCCAAACAGGGTCAATTTCTGCTGGATTTGCACTTCTTGTGTTTCATCCTATAACCCAGCTGTATTTAATGAGGGGAAACACCCTGCTGTAAAAGGTATTAGCAGGCACCCTGAAACAAATAATACTTGCAAGGCTGCGCAACTGTCAGGAACATCTCAGGACTGTGGGCTTTTTTCTTCTTTGTGTGCCTTGCATGGAAGGGAGTCCTGCCAGTGACCATTATTTATTAACAAGGATATTACTGCCTTCCATACCTTGTAAGGAGACAGCAGAGAAGGGCGGAAATTGCAGTGGATTTCGCCTACATACCCAGAGGGACACAAAAAGGGGAAGGGAGAAGGTCTCAAGGGAGCATTCCCAGCCCAGCAGGTCCCAGCCGGCGGCAGCGCAGGCACACACACCTCACTGCCGTTTGAAGCACCGGGTAAGGTACTGCTGCACACAGGGCTGGAGATCAGAGAAGTAGGTGGAAAATCACACTCTCTTCACACCTTTTTTAGCAAATATCTTCTATACAGCTCTGTATACCTCAGTGAGACAGCTAGGGCTCAGATTCACCAGAGATTTTCCTTCTGGTACCACCTGAGCTCACAGAATTGCAGCTAGAGAGCAAGCAGGCTCAGCCACACCTGTGAGGGATGGCTCTTTCTCAATTGCTGTGGCAGACGCTGGGGAAGCAAGTTCCTGCCTGGTTTGCTGTGCTGACTGAGTGGTAGTTTTATTCGTAATCGTTCCCAGGCATCCGCCACCTGCATGCCCACCCACCCACACATCCCGTTTGCTGCTCTTCTCCCTATTCTGCCAATTCACAAAATCAGTTTGCTGCACGCATGCTCTCCATCCCAGGGTCCATCAGCAAAATAGATGCGATGGACAACATGAAGTTTAAAGGACTAGCCAGCCAGAGCCTCTGGAGGAACAAACACGCATTAGCATGCAGAGCGGAGCCACCAGCAGCATCAGCAATCCAGGTGGTAGCGTGCCACTGAACTGACACTGCTGGAAGCAGCAGCTAAGAGTTAATGGAGGACACAGGCTCCTCATTTCCTATGCCGCAGCCAAGAAAGCACAGATGACTCTAACGCAGTGTAACTGAGCATTTTACTAAACAGCATCGTACAGAAGTTCCTTTGGCAGGGCTTGCCTTTGTCCTAGATAACCTTTACAAGAAGCTGAAAGTTGATGCACTCATTCCAAACGAAACATCAGATTGAACCCGAATCCTTCGGTTTGCGCCTTGCAGGGTGGGAAGAGCCGGGCACAAACATGACTCGGGGAACGAGCCCCCTCCTCCGCTTAGAAAAAGAACACAGCCGGGTCGGGGCAGCAGACCGCAGGGCACAGACGGAGCCGGAGAGCCTCGGGCTGCTGTGCGCCTCCGGGCGCGTATCGGGGTCCCTGTCGGGGGGGGGTTCCTTCGACAGCGGGTGGGGACCGCACCCCCGGAGCCAGAGAGCACCCGCTGGGGGAGCCGGAGAAACCTCGCATTGGGGGAACGGCGCAACCCGGCTGAGCCCCGCTCTCCCGCTGCTCCCTGCCAGCAGTGCCGCCGCACCTCCCGGCGGGCCATCACCTGTTCCCTCACTTCCACACCTCCCACAGGCCGCCCTCACGCAGCCTGCAAGCGCGAGGGCTTCCTACGGACCGCAGCGAGCTCCAGCCACCCCCGAGGCTGCTGCCGCCTCGACACCCACCGCACGGGCGGGGAACGGGCCGGGGGCCGGCGAGGGAAGAAGCGCGAAGTTTGCAGCTCCCGTGGGGCGCCCAGGGCTGCGGCAGCCGCAGAGGGGACAGAGCGCAGCGCTCCGGCTGCGGCCGGGGACCCGAGGGGGATGGGGGTTGGAGGGGGCCGGCGCGCTTCACTTACGGATTTTTGGGGTCGTGCCGGCCTCCGGTGTGGTGGTGGTGGACTCCTGGAAGGGAGACAGGGTCCAGGAGGGCGCCGAATCGTGGACGTAGATCTTGTAGGAGGAGGTAGCGTGTGCCGCAGTGGGCCAGGCGGGCGGCGGCGGGCTGCTGGGGGCGGCGGGCGGCGGGCGGGCGGCGCGGCCGGCGGTGCCGGGGG
>WBMW01004679.1:1034-13973 GCA_013396635.1 Penelope pileata
CCTGTGTGAGCTCGCCTGCTGCCCCCGCCCGGTTCTGCCCTAAAGCGCAATGCCCTGCACAGCCGTGCCCTGCCCCAGGCTGTGGGCTGCTGCCTGCACATCCCATCCCGTCCCCATGCCCTCCCCGCAGTGCAGGCAGCTCCCCAGCTCCCCAGCACACACTGTCCCCATGGTACCGAGCTCTCATGTCGCCATGCTCTGTGGTGGCATGGGGGGAGCACACAGGAATGGCCGTGGGCTCAGCGTGGTTCCGTGGGCAGTGTCCCTCTGCCAGGAGAGCGTGGGAGGTGCCGGGGGCTCTCGCTGATGCCGTGTTCCCCCCCTCCCAGGCTCCCTACTTCGACTGCATCTTCCTCCATGAGGGCTGGCCCCTGTGTCTGCACGACAAGGTTGTGGTCCACCTGGCACCGCTCAACGCGCTCCTGCTGCGCCCTGGGGACTTCTACCTGCAGGCAGAGCCCTGCGGGGAGCACGCGGCACGCATCACCGTCAAGCACCTCTCGCCGGACCTGCGCGGGGTGCAGGAGACGCCCGTCCCCGAGGCTGCCTACACGCTGCTCTTCACCAACGAGTGGCTGGAGGAAATCAACTGTGGGCACACCGGGCCCCCGCTGCACACCTGCCTGGTGGCCACGGAGAACGGCATCACCCCGCTGCCCTGGAGCAAGATCGCCACGCCGGAGTTCGTTGACAAGCCCAAGGCTGGAGGCAGCAGCACGCCCACGGGTGCCCCAGGCAGCCCCACTCCGGAGCCAGCAGCAGCGTCAGCAGCCCTGCAGCAACCCTACAGCAACACTGCCAGCACCATCCCGGGCTGCAGGGACACCTGGAAGCCAAGGCAGGGGAGGTACCCGGGACTGATCAAGGTGGAGCAGGCAGGGCTGCGGCAGAAGGCAGCCACGCTGGCGGTGCCCAGCCTGCAGGAGATCATCAGCCAGAACCTGGAGGGGGAATACGTGGAGCTGCTGCAGCTCTGCCCGCAGGAGCTGCGCCTCCTGGCTGGGTCCCCGCTGGGGCAGGGGGCTGCGGCGGCACAGCCCCAGGCAAACGGGGGCATGGGGGGGGGCTCCCGGCCCTGCAGGGGGGTCCTGAGCTCCCAGGAGGGTCCCTGCAGCCCATGCCAGAGGAAGGGGCTGAGTGGGGGACTGGGGCCACACGGCCCACGGTGCCGACCCCGCGACTCCTACCTGGCGGCCCTGCAGAACCCGGTGAGCTTCGGCCCCGTGCTGATGGCCGCCATCCAGGAGGAGCCAGACGGCCCCGCGCCCCTCGCTGAGCCCCCTGCACCGGGCGGGAGCGGGGCCGGCAGCCCCCCCCTGCTCACCCGCCGCCCCCGTGGGGCCCGGCCCGGGGTGCAGGGCAGCTCCCGGCTCCCTCCCGCCCCCACCCGCCCCGAGGCAGCGGGCTCCGGCCATAGGTTCTCCTTCCTGAAGGGCCCGCGGCTCGGGGCAGCACCTGCCGACAGCCAGCACGAGGGCGGCTGGAGGAGGACAGCGGCCATTTACTCGCCCCGGCTGGGCAGAGCCAAGGCAGGGAGAGGTGAGCGGGGCCGCGCGGGGCTGTGGTTCCCTGCCCGCTGCTCTTTGCCATCTCCTCTCCTCTGTCCCCGGGGCAGGTGTGGGTGCAGCCCCTGCCGAGGGCCGATGCCCGCAGAGCACCGCTGGCCGCGGCCGTCCCCACGTGCCCTGGGAGGAGCTGCACCCCGCGCTGCTGCGCTCGGGCATCGCCTGCCTGCCAGGTACCGGGGGCCGGGGGGGGTCTCAGGGCTTTGCTCGAGGCCAGGAAGCCCCAATGGGAAAGTTCGCTTTCAGCTAGGGAAAAAAATTAAAAAGGCTGAAAATGGGCAGCGTGCTCAGAGCAGCTGAAGGCTGTCAGCTGCACGCAGCCCTCCCACACCATTCCTCACAAATGAAGCCTGTCAGCTCCGAGCTGCCAAAGGGTAAACAGTTGGATTCTTCCTTTTCCCAAGAACTGAAAGATTATGGCAAAATCATCCTTGTTTTGGGGAGCATAGATCGTTCCCAGCATCTGAGCCGTGGCCCTTCCAGGGCTGGGGCTGCTGTGAGCCCTCGGGGGCTGCACGGCCCTCGCTGGGGGGTCGGGGGCAGCTGCAGTCAGGCAGCCCCGCGTCAGCCACAGCTGCAAAATGCCAACGTGGGCTGTGGGGAGCCCCAGTGCCGGCAGGGCAGGGTGGGGGGGGGTCACCCATCGCTCCCCCCACAGGTGGCACCGACAAGCTGGGCAGGGCCCTCCTGCAGGTGACCACCAGCGGCAGCGCCTGGGGGACCGGCTGGTGCTCGGCCACCGAGCTGGCAAAGCTGCTCCTCTGCCTCTGCTCCCTCCCCAGGTAAGGGCCGGGAGGACACGATGGGCCCCTGGTGACCTGCGTCCTGCATGCACCCCCTGCCCGCCTCCTGCACACTCCTTGCTATGT
Organism: Penelope pileata; assembly: GCA_013396635.1. Lineage (NCBI taxonomy): Eukaryota > Metazoa > Chordata > Aves > Galliformes > Cracidae > Penelope > Penelope pileata. The sequence continues at coordinate 3,469 of WBMW01004679.1, forward strand.
CCATGCTCCCACTGCAGCCACCCCCGGGTCTGTCCCTGCCCAGCGCTGGCGGTGCCACCACCCCGCACGGTGCTGGGGTTACCCATGGGACGAGGCCGTGGCCCCGGTGCCGCTGTCCCTCCCGGGGACAGGCGCTGCTCTGCCTCCCAGCAGGTCCCGTCCCGGGGAGCACCCACCACCAACCTCTGTGATTTGCCCCCATGTCACTGTGCTGTGTTTGCACCTGCTAGGAAGGATGAGAAGGATGGTGGGCTGACGGCTGTGGTGGATGCCAGGAAGCGGCCCCCCCCTCCTGCCCTGTTCTCTGCTCTCCGCTCGGTCCAGGTACGCTGGGGCCATGCATGGCTAGGCTGCGGTGCCACCCCCCTTGCTGGTACCTCCAGAGCCACGGCCCCCCCAGCTCAGAGCTGCTCGCTGGCAGCCGTCCCTGGGGTGCCCGAGGCCGTGCTTTTGTCTCACTCACAGATTTTGCCCGCGAGCCCCGTGCTGTGGGTTTGCTGGGACAGATAGCAGCACCCCACAGCACCATGGCCATGTATTTCTCTGCAAACAGCAGCTCCCTCTCTTGCTGCCTTCCCCCAGCAGACATCCCCAGTGTCCCTCCAGGCCTGGCAGCACACCCACAGCTGCCCCTGTGTTCCTAGCGCTGCCACTCGGGCTCTGGTTTCTGGGCACGGCCGCAGCGGTGCGGGCAGCCCCAGGCCGGGCACAGAGCCCCGCTCACCCCACAGGGCTGTCCCTGGGGTGGGGGGGGACTCAGCCGTGGGCCCCTTTCCGTGGGTCCTTCTGCCAGGGGAGCTGCTTGGGTGCATGGGGATGGGGATAGGGCCCGAGCCCTTGGCTTCCACGTGTGCTTGGGGCCTTTCTCTTTGGGTGCCCACGGCTGTGGCTGGCTGGGGTGCAGCCCCGCAGCACGTGGCAGCGGCCGTGGTGTGCTGCGTGCTGCGGGTGAGCCCTCCTGTCCCTGCAGGGCACCGCGCCGGGCTGCATCCACGCCGTGCTGCTGCTGGCCGACAAGGAGCCGCGATCCCACCGCGAGCGGCTGCCCGGGCTGCAGGTGAGGGCTGAGCACCCCGTCCCCTCCTCGTGTCCCTCCATTGTCTGTGCGGGCAGCAGAGATGGGGGGACAGGAGCCCCTGTTTTGGGGCATCCCCCACCCCCACCTGGGGACTCAGTTCCCCCCCGGGTCCCGGTGCTGCCCCACTCTGCAGTGCTGTGCGGTGGGGGAACGCTGCCCAGGGACGGCCACTGCCCGGCCCAGGCGTTGGGACAGTAAATCTGAACTCAAGGGTTTCTTGTTCGTCTAGTGCTGCTCAGTGCAATTAATATAAGGTGAAATATTAACGAGCTCGGTTACCTTGCTTGGCTGTCACGGCAGGTGATTGCTGTCCCAGCGGTGTCCCCTGCGTTCCAACACGGCAGCACCGTGGGCACAGAGCTTAGCCCCAGTGGGGGGGGGGGCACAGCCCCGGCTCTGGGCTGTCCCCGGGGTCTTGGGGCCAGACCCGGTGTGGTGCCACAGTGCTGATGGGCCCCATCCCCGCAGGTGGAGACGCTGACGTCGCTGAAGGCTCTGGGCCGCTATGTTGACAGCTCCCAGGTGACGGCGGAGCTGGAGGGCACCTTCCCGTACTGCCACGGCGAGTGGGTGCAATTCTTCCAGGTGTCTGTGAGCCGTCTCCTCCCCTTCCTGCGGTCCCCCTGTCTCCGTGGCACAGAGCACACCGTCCCACACTGTCCCCAGGGGAGCAGCAGCACTCCTGCCTGCCACTGCCCACCCATCTCCATGCTCCGCTCCTCGACAGCTTTTACACACTGTCCCCAAAGCGTTCCCCACTCAGGCAGCTGCCTGGCAGCGCTCTTCTCCTCCTCCTCCTCCTCCTCCCGCTGCGTCCCCTGCTCCCATCCCACCACCCACATGGCCCTGCTCATCCCTGTGCTTCCCCTGCAGGAGCTGCAGCCCTTTGTGGTCCGCCTCAGTCAGGCGTCAGAGCTGCTGCAGAGCTGCATCCAGGAGCTGCACGGTGCTGATGGCGCGGGGGGGCTGCAGGTAGCAGGGCCGTGCCCACCACCCATCCCTGGCACCGCCCGCCCCGTGGCCCCGCTCAGCCACGTGCCATCCTCCAGCAGGACGTGGCCGCGTGCATCGAGCAGCACCAGGAGCTGATGCGCAGGGTGCTGAGCGACCCGCAGCTGCTGCGCCTGCAGCGCGAGGGGGGGGCCGTGCTGGCCCGGCTGCGCAGGGACAGTGCCCGGCTCCGTGCCTCGCCCCACGCCAGGTACGGGGCTGGGACCCACAGCACTGCCACCTCCCCCATGTCCCAACACTGACACTGAGCTCCTCCTGCCCGGTGACCTCACGCCATGCCCACAGCCTGCGTTTGGGTGGCCCCAGGCAGATCCCCCCGCATCCCATGGGGAAGCGCAGGGGAACGGGCTCTGGGCTGCTGGGTGATGCCTGCAGCCACCCCACGGGCTGTGTCGGGCAGAGCCACTAGGTGGGGCCAGGCCCCGGCAGTGCTGCTCATGGCCAGCAATAACAAAGTCCAGCACTAACACACATCCAACAATAACGCTCAGCTCCAGCAGTGCTGCTCCTGCCCCACAATAACGCTCAGCTCCAGCAGTGCTGCTCCTGCCCCACAATAACGCACAGCTCCAGCAGTGCTGCTCCTGCCCCACAATAACGCACAGCTCCAGCAGTGCTGCTCCTGCCCCACAATAACGCACAGCTCCAGCAGTGCTGCTCCTGCCCCACAATAACACTCAGCTCCAGCAGTGCTGCTTGCATCCAGCAGTGCCACACGCACCCCCAACACACCTGGCCCTGCACTGCACTACGGAGCAGCAGCAGCCCCTGCCCAGCACCACGTGTCCCATCTCCCCTCTCCCCTCTCCCCTCTCCCCCCAGGGCCGGCATGGCGGTGGCCGAGGCTCTGTACACCCAGCTGGAGGAGGACGTCCACTGCCTGGTGTCCCAGTCCAACGGGCGCCTGGAGCGCCTCGAGTTCCTGCGCAGGGCCCGGGAGCTGGAGGCTGAGTTCTGCCAGGTGAGCGCCGGGGCCATGAGCGGCCGTGGAAACACTGCCAGAGGCATTTCCAGTGCATTTCCTCCGTTTCTGATGATGAGGGAAGTGCAGATAATAGCAGGATTGCCTGAGCTTTGATTTTAATTACGGGGCTGCTGCACATAACCCCTCTGTGAGCTGGGTGGTGCGGGAAGGGAAGGGCGGTGCCGGGGGACAATCCTGCCTGACCCCCCCTTCTCCCACCTGACCCCCCCTTCTCCCACCTGACCCCCTCCCTCCCACNCCAACCTGACCCCCTCTCTCCCACCTGACCCCCCTGTTCCACAGCTCGGGCACTGGCTGGATGGGGAGGGAGCATCACAGCTGCAGGAGATGGGAGCTGAGGAGTGGAGCCCCGACAGCTTCGAGAGCTCCTCCGGGCGCTGGAGCACGTTCCTGCTGCAGGCAGCGGTACGGCACAGCCCTCCCCCAGCATCACCCCCCATGGGGCTGTGACATGGCCGGGGATCTGCCTGGCACCTGGCAGGAACCTGAATGTGAAAGATCAGAAGGGTTGAAACATCATTACAAAGCCCAATGTACTCAGCCCACCTCTCCCAGACTGGGAGTGAGATTTCTGCAGAAATGGGNCTGTCACTCCCCGTTCTGCAGCCCTGTGCCCTGGGGGCTGCTCCCTGCTGCAGGGCCCTTTGGTTACTCGTGCTATGTGGGGGGAGAAGCAAAGCGAATCCACTCGGTGCGTGGTGAACTGCATAGAACGAGAGCCAGGGCAGGGCAGAGATCTGGGGAATCCCCACTCCTCTGCTGCTGCTCACCCGCCCAGCACCGAGCCCCGAGCTGAGCACCCCGAGCAGCTCAGCACTGCTGCTCAGTGGGACCTCGCTGCTCCGTGCCACCCGCAGGCGCGGTACCGGCATGGCCTGGCCCTGTGTCGGGAGGCAGACGAGCTCCAGGACTCGGTGTTCCCCGAGGCAGATCCCTTACAGGCAGCCGCAGCCGCGTTCCGGGCGAAGCTGATGGACTTCCACAGGCGCACGGAGCAGCGACGGGCGGAGCTGGAGATGCTGCAGGAGCTGTGCCGCTTCTCCAGCAAGGTGGGTGCACGCGGGTTATGGGTCCTCCAGCAAGGCGGGTGCACGCTGTCCCCAGCACAGCACAGGGGGATGCAGACAGAATCACAGGCAGTGGCCGTGCTGTGTTTTGCAGATCACGTTCCTGAACGCGGGCTGCAGGCAGTGCTCAGCACAGGCGAAGCACGGGGGGGCCCCGGCGGGGTGCCCCGAGGCTCTGCAGTGCCTGGAGAGCTCCTTCCAGCGGCTGTCGGTGGAGTTCTCCATGGAGAAGCTGCAGGAGATGCGGCTGCAGGTGCGCCGCATGCAGAGCAGCAGCGGGCCAGGGCCCTGGCGCGAGGCCTGGCACAGGTGCCAGGAGACCCGGCACGTCCTGCAGGAGATGCTGGCTGAGCTGGGGGACGCCCGCACTCCCCCGGGTTCGGGGTGCACAGCTGCAGCTCCCGGCCCTGGAGCTGCACAGGACTCGGGGCCGCTCCTGGCCGGCAGCGCTCCCGGCCCCGCTGTGGGCACGGAGCAGCATGAGGCCCCGCAATCCCCTCGGGGGCACCCAGCCCGCAGCCCACCCCGCCACGTGCCCCCCTCCGTGCCGCGTGCCCCCCGCTGCTGCCAGCCCCCGGCACAGGGTGCAGTGACAGCCCCCGGCCCCCGGGGCGATGCGGCGCAGTACTTCCAGGTCTCCAGCCACAGCAGCCTCTCCTCCGAGGACTCAGACTCACAAAACTCCATCGAAGAAACCCCAGCGGTGACCCTGGCTGTGTCCCGGGACCCCCAGAGCCCGGGCAGCCCCGAGAAGCCCCCCCTGATTGTGTACCTGGAGAACCACCACACCGCGGGGCTGGCGAGGGCGGATGCTGAGTGACCGCTGCTGCCCGGCTGTCCCTGCGCGGGGAGAGGGACGCTGCCACCCGCTGCCCCTCGCCCTCAGTCCGTCGGATTTTCCATTTTTCAGCGTTTAACACTCCCTGAGAGTGCCCCGACCCCAGCCCCCACCGGGTTAAGCAGTAATGCACCAGGTGTGCAGTGCATGGATCCGTGCCCGGGCACAGCCCAGGATCCTGGCAGCTGTGCAGGGGGGGCACAGAGCCCTGTGCCCTCACCCTGCTGCCACAGCCCCATCTCAGTGCTGACAATGGGCGCTTTGTTGTGTGCACTCGTTAACACTAACGATATTAATAGCAATAAAGCTGCCACGTGGTGGTCATGGAGCACAGTGGGGAGCTGCATCCCAGCGGAGCCTGGGGGTTGGTGCTGCCAGGACCCCCACCATGTGCTGCCGGTGCCGTGGCCCCAATGCAGACCCCTCGAGCAGCTCACAGATTGCAGAGGGGTCCTCTCCTGTGTTCCAAGGGTCAGGAAAACATCTCCACGTGCAGCTCCCTCCCGCCCTGCAGTGCTCCCCGGGGCGTTGGGGCCATCCTGCCCAGTGCAGCGGAGCTGGGTGGGCCTCTCCCATCTCCCATCCCTGGGGATGCGGCCCCGCCTGCAGCCATCCCATGCAGTGCACGGCCCTGGGGACACCCAGAGGGGGGGGAGCAGGCGGGGATGGGGTGACCCGCCATGAGCTCACACAGAGACCTTACAGAGTGCAGTGCAGCACATGGCGACCGGTCCAGGAAAACACGGCCCTGCTCCCATCCATCATGCGGGCACGGCTCGCGGTCCCACGCAGCGCTGCTCCGGGGCTGGCAGGGCACTCGCCCGTCCCAGAGGGTGTAAGCATCAGTCATACCCCCTCCAGCCTTGTTTTTGCCAAATCCACCAAGATGAGCTCCTGCAGCCTCTTCCCCCTGGGCAGTGCAGTGCTGTGTCCCGCAGCCCCGCTCCAACCCACCGGCACCGGGCAGCAGCTGTGGCCCCACATCTCATCACCAAAATAACAGCGTGGGAGCGTTTGGGTGATGCCGTCTCCCTCCATCGCCCCTCCGTGCTCCGTTGCTGTGTGTCACCAGCGAGCACTGCCCACCCTGCACGGGAGCTGCTCCCTTCGCTTTGCAATGCCACCGCAGCCACAGCGCTGCCCGGCTGCAAGGAGACAAAAACGCTCATCAATACTTTTGTCATTTGGGGGATTGATTATTTTAATTAATGCCGGGAGCCTCTCGGCAGGCTGTGGATGGATGGCTGCAGGCGTGTGCAGTGGCATTGGTGCGGGTCTCTGTGCCATCGCAGCTCAGCAGATGGGATCTCTCTGTGGCCTCGAGGACAGCTTCCACCGACCCCGCGGTGCTGGGGAGCTGCTCGGTGCTGAGCTGTGCTCCTCTGCCCTTCCCAGGGGTTATGTGAGGTCAGACCCTGATGGTGTGGGACAGCCCTGGGCTTTGTGGCTGTTTTGGAGTTGCCTCCTTCCTTACCTGCAGCAGCATCTGCTTCTGCTCCCACGACAAAATGGGAAAGGCTCTCACCATCTTTCATTTGTTTTGCTTGCGTTAAAGCAGGCAGTTTCCTGGGAGCCCTTTGAAAGGCACTGAAACCCTTCTGCTGTTCTTTGTTATCACCACACCTGGAGCGAAGCCACTCCCTGCTGCTCCCNGCCATCACTGAGGAGCAGCAGCAATAGGGGATGGGGATGCCTGCAGCGTCCCTCTGAGATTCCTCCTGTGACCATCCGCACTCCTCCGTAATGTGCTGGGGAGAATCAGGGAGCAATGCCTGCTGACATGGCCAACCAATGCTGCACAGCTGTGCCCCCCCCCCTCCCCGCCCTGCCCCTGCCCCTGGCACCAGCCTGGTGCCCACCCACAGCCCCCGCCGCCAGCACCGGCATGGACCCAGGGTCCCGGGAGCGTGGGGTGCAGCCCTGCCCCACCGCTCAGCCCCAGCCGTCATGGGCTGGTTTGGTGTTCTTAAGGCAGAGGGAGCAGCATTTCCCATGGAGAAAGAGAATAATCTTCCAAAATGGGGTTAAAATCTCTAACGAATAAAACAAACAATGGCTTTCCTGTTGCTTTGCTTTTTCCAAAAGAAAAAATGATGTTTTGCAAACCGAGGTTAACTGATAACAGATCGGAGAATTTCCTGCTCCTCAGCAGAGGAAAACACGTCCTCGTGCTGCTCCCCACGCCCCAGCCCCGCTGCCCGTGGGGGCACAGCTGGCTGCGCCCCCCACAAAGTGTTTGTGCAACATTCTGCAAAAATTGTCTTAGCGACGCGGATCCCTCAGCGCTGATGGATGGCTCTGGGCCTGACCAATTAAGCTGTAACCTTTCAGAAAGGCGAGCGCAGGAGTTAATCAATGCCTCTTTCCCACCCATGAAATGGCAAAGCCATTTGTCAGGGGCTGCGGGGGGTCCCCAGGAGCTGGGCCCCCCCGGTGCTGCCAGCCCACCTGCGCTGCTCCACTGCGCTCTGGGAATGTTTCCCAGCCAAAAGCCCAATGAATTATGGATGCAGAAGGAGGAAAGCAGAGCAGTCGCTGGGGCTGGGGCAGGTGGGGGGGGGTGAAATGCCCAGCGCTGGGCTGGGGGTGAGGAGAGGGCTCGGGAAGCAGCATAGGGACCATGCGGGCACTGAGCCCCCCAGACCCGGGCACGGGGCTCTGGTGCTGGCAGAGCTGCCATGGAGCCCAACCCCCCCGACCCAGGGAACTGCAGGGGAACCGCTGGGAGCTGCCCTGGGCAGAGGGGTGTGGGCAGAGGGCACTGAGCCCCCCTGCTCCCTGGTTCTCCACATGTGATGTGAGCACATCACTCGTACCGTGCCCATCGTGCAGCTCCAGGCACTCACACCTGGAAATGCACACTCACATCTGGAAATGCACACTCACATCTGGAAATGCACACTCACATCTGGAAATCCGCACTCGGAGGTGCATAGCACTGCTGCCCATCAGAGCCACAAGCAGGGGGGCAGAGACCCTCGGGATTTCCTCCTGAGGATGCCCGGCAGAAACCAGGGAGGGGTGGGATTTCTGGGGGATGCATCCCAGCGACACAGAGTGCAGGGAGCAGGGCTGGGGGTCCTGCAGGGAGCTGCTGGGAGTAGTGGTTGGGACTGAACTCAGTGTGCACGGGGGTGAAGCAGGGGGGCACCAAGCCCCGTTCCATGCAGGCAGCCAGCACCATGGGACCCCGCTGTGCCCCACGGGTGCGTCCCTGGGGGCTGCTAGGCCCTGGGGAGGGTCCTGGAGCTTCGGGCTGAATGATGCAAGAGGCAAAAGCACTCGGCTTCTCCTGTTCCAGATAAAAAGCCCTGGCTGGGCTGGAGCACAAAGGCTGTGATATCTCAAATTCCTCCTGGAACGTCCCCGTGGCAGACCTTCACCCCAGGAGTTCCAGAGAAGCGGAGCAGCGCTGCACCCCCAGGGCTGACTTTGGCTCCCAGATCTTCTCAGGAACATCGAATGTTGACTCAGCTGCTGCCAAGAGCTGACCCCTGCCCTGCGGCACCCAAAACGCTCCCCGGTGCCCCGAGTGGGGCATGCAGCCCTGGCCCGTGCTGCTGGGTGCAGGGTGCAGGGTGCAAGGTGCAGGGTGCTGGATGCTGAGTGCTGGATGCTGGGTGCCGGGAGCTGGGCGCTGCCCAGGTGCAGCCCTTGCAGCCCTCAGCTGCCCGTGGGTGAAGCTGCAGCAGCCTCCAGGGGGGTCCTTTCCCTATGGTTCCCCTTTTATGGAACTGTCACATCCCGAGCTGCGTGCCGGCTGCAGCCCTGCTGCCACCACAGCTGAGGAGCAGTGTCCCCACGACTCGGCCTTGCCACCAATGTCCTACACCAGAGAGGGGGGACACCGAGGTGACATTGGAGTGACACTGGGATGACCCTGAAATGTCACCAAAATGACACCATGATGACACTGGGATGACACTGGGATGACACCAGAATGACACTGGGTGACACCATGGCACACCACACCCCTCGGGCCCTCCCCTCCCAGACCCCCACAGCAGCTCCCACACCCCCGTGGTGCTGGGGGCAGCTCGGGACCCCCCCCTTTGCCCCCTCCTCAGGGCACTGCCATGGGATGAGCACCCGAGGGCGGGCGGTGGCAGCAGGCAGAGCTCTTTGGGCGGATCGGCGCGGGGAGGACACTGTCCCTTTTCATGGGCTGTTTGCTCCCTGGCTCAGGATGCCCTGCACGCAGCGGCCCCGCTTTGAAGCTGCTCCAGCGCCGGGCGGGAGCGGGGCAGGCACAGCCCTTGCGGAACACCTTGAGCACAGCAGCTATTTCGGGCATCTGGCAGTGCAAACACCCTCTTAATGCAGCCTTGTCTTAGTAAGAGAGAAAAATAACCCCATCGCCACGGCCGAGCTCCCATGCGCAGCATTTTCCAGTGCCTGGGTAGACAGAAGCCCCCCTGGATGCGGGGGTGCACGGAGCAGGCACTGACGTCACCATCGGAGGGGGGTCCTGCTGGGTCCCTGGGGGTCAGAGCCCCTTCCCCAGCATGGAGCTGCCACCACCACAGCTCTGTGCTCAGCCAAAGGCCATGCAGGAGCAGCTCGGTGCCGCTGGGCACACAGATCCACCTCCTGCTCTGGAGCTGGGACAGAGCGGAGCAAGAAAAATCTGTTTTGGATCGCTTGGAAAGGACGGTGCCATTGCACAGATGTTTGTCATGCATTAACGAGAGCAAATTAAACACATCAGAGCGCAGGACCTCACGCTGCAGAGTTTATCCAGAGTTCACACACAGTAAGAAGGAAGTGAGGGCTTGTACAGGCAGAGCCGAGCCCTGCATCCTCCCGTGAGCTCGGGCACATCTCCCATCTCCCATGGCACCGCTGGTGCTCCAGTGCCCTGGCAGCGGGGCTGGGAGTGGGGTCAGCTCAGGGCAGGTGGAACCTGCATGGGCCCCACTGCGCCCAGCCCAGCCCCGTGCTGAGGAGAGTGGTTCTGGTGCCTGGGAGCCTCCAGTCCCTGCAACCCCCCCAGCCCTGTGCACGTGGGAAGCCCCGACCCAGCGCTGCCCACGGGGGTCCCGCAGGAGGGGAGCACCGAGGGGAGCAGCAGGAGGGAGCAGGGTCCTCTCCAGCCCGAGCAAGGGGAGGAGGGGACCCCTCAGTGCCACCTTTGCAGCCCCGCTGTGTGCACGCCCATGAGGAGCAATGCAGACAGGCTGCAGTTAAAGCCGCCCGCCCGGGTTAACCCTTATGAGGGGCTGCGCTCCCACCTCTGTCACCGCCAGGGGGGAGGGAAGGGACCCCCCCGGCCACTGCTGCAGCACCCGGGGGGCACAGCTCGTGTACTTGGGGCAGCGTGGCTGCAGAACCATCAACGGCACAGAGACCGACCGAGAGCTGAGCTGTCCCCGGCCTCACCCATCACCAGCCCCCGCGCCCCGCAGGGTCGGGGTCTCCGTGGTGCTGAGGGGGTCCCGGCGGTGCCGATGGGGCCGTGGCAGCCTTCGGGCTCACGGGGAGGGCCGGCGGCCCCAGCAGCGCTGCTGGGACGGAGCGGGGCGGGGG
>WBMW01004679.1:14226-47536 GCA_013396635.1 Penelope pileata
GAAGGGAACGGTCCGGAGACTCGGGCAGAGCTGCTGCGTCCTCCGGGCCCCCGGGCACCCTCCGCGAAGGGCTGCCGGAGCCCCGTGCACCTGCCGCGGGGCCCGGAGCGCCGTGCGGGGCCGCAGCCCTGGGGCGAGGCGGGGCCCGCAGCTCCGCGTCCCTCGGGCGGGCACAGCCCGCACCGCTCCGCGGCACCGCCCCGCTACGTGCAGGGCAGGGGAGAGGCACTGCCGCTGGGCAGGGCTCTGTGCTCTGTGCTAAAAGCACCGGGAGCGACCCCCGGGGTGAGTGGGACGAGGGGCAGCTGCGGGCTGGTGTGCAGCATCCCACTGGCACTCCCCGCTCAGCACAGTGTCAGCGCGGGCTGTGCTCACGGTGTGTGCAGTGCTGTGGCACGGAGCTGTGCTGCTGCTCAGAGGGGAGGTGAGGAGGACAAGGCCCTTCCCGCACTCTGTCCCCACTGCAGGGCCCAGAGGACCGCCTGGGTGGACCTTGTCCCTGTTCACCAACCAGCAGTGCCCGCTCTGCATCCCTACGTGGGTGCTGCTGTGCCCCAGGGCCAGGCACGGGGCTCCACTCAGGGTCAGCCCTTCTCCTCAGCCCCGCAGAGGGCTCCAGGATGGCACAGCCGGGGAGAGCAGAGCCTCTCAGCATCACCCCATGGCCCGGCTGCTGCTGAGCTCGCTGTGTGCTCTGCAGCGTGAAATGCTGCCGTTGTTCCGGCAGCTCTGCTGTCTGCTGGCAGAGGACTCAGGTCAGCAGCCTCAAACGATGCCCAGCGATGCCGCATTGCTCCAGCGCAGCGCAGGTGCAGCCCCAGCACACGGCCCTGCATGCAGCAGTGCTGGAGAGCGGCACTACAGGGACCGACCGCTGCCTTTGTCACTGTGTTATGCTCAGTCTGCCCCATTTCCCAGCAGTCACAGAGCAGGGCAGCTGCCTGCAGCTGAGCCAGAGAAATATCTCTGGCATTCCCAAGCTCAGCCAAGTTCCTCATCAGAGGGGTTTGGAGGGGACGTAGACAGCAAACCCTGGCACGAGGGCCCAGAGCCTCCCAGAAAGTGAAAATGAGCACTGGGCTTTGCTCTGGGGCTGGCTGCTGCGAGCTGCAGAGCCAGCACAGCTCTGGGGGCACAGCATCCCCCCTCCATGCTGGCAGTGCAGATGGCAGTGCCGTGGTGCAGGAAATGGGCACAGCCCCAGGAGGCAGTGCCTCCCCGGGAGCTGGCCTGCAGCACCCGCCGTGCTCACAGCCCCAGAGCCCTGCGCAGCCCCGCAGCGCCGAGGGATGCTCAGAATCCGGGGCTGCCTGGTGGGGGGGCTGTGGAGACCCAGAGACCTCGGGGTGGGGTCAAGGAGAAATCCCTCCCTGCCCGAGCGTGGGGAGATGCTGCCGGGGGCAGAGCCTCACTCCGCTGCCTGCAGAGCTGGTGCTGGAGACGTGGGACCTGCAGTGCGAGCGCAATGGCCGGGAGCACAGGACGGCGGAGCTGGGCGGGCAGCAGCTGGTGGTGCGGCGGGGGCAGCCCTTCTCCATCACCCTGCGCTTCGCGGGACGCAGCTACGAGGAGGGGGTGGACAAACTCGCCTTCGACGTGGAGACGGGTGAGTGCCGCCCTGCCGGCCCCAGGGCGCGGGGTGCAGCCCCGGGGTGCTGCAACCAAAGTGGGTGTTCAGCCAGAGGCTTCCTGCAGAGTGGGGGCTGCTTGGCCCTGCCATCCCCTGACCCCACAGGGGACATGGACGGGGCACGACTGCCACAGCCGCTGCCTGGGTGCAGGCACAGGGCTCAGGCCGTGGCCAGCTAGAGGCAAGCGAGGAGGAAGCTCTGTCTGGGGCAAGAGTTATTTTAGGATGCCGTATCCTGCTGAGTCAAGCAGGCCAGAACTCAGTGAAACTGCACCGGGACCTCCCACAGGGAAAAGCATTTTTTTCCCAGGGAGCTGAGCCGCTCCTCGGGGTGACAGCAGGACCCAGCACTGCTCCCAGCGCACCGCGGGGCTGCGCAGAGCCGGGGCCATGGGGCGCAGAGAGGGGAGGCGCGGGCTGGAGCCTGGCCACGGCGCTTGCACAAAATGGGCAAAGGAGCTCCGGCTCCAGCCAAGGCACAGCCCTGCTGGCACGGCCCCGGCCGGGAACCTCGCCAGGAGCTGCACCCACAGACTCACGGGGCTGGAGGGGAGTGGGGGCTGCCAGACCCAACCCCTGGGGATGGTGAAACTGCCCAAGGACACGTGCCACCTCCTGTGCCACCTCTTGCCAGATTGGGGATCAGCTTGGTGCAAAAATAGAGCCCGTATTTATAGAGCAGCTGCATCTGCAGAGCCCTACCGAGGCCCCAGGTTCTGCAGCGGGAGGAGGCGGGGGTGGGGGCGAGCCCAGCACGGCTGCACCAGAGGGACAGGGACAGCTCAGCACGGCCGCCCTGAAAGGGCAGAGAGGAGAAACTGTGTCACTCTCATGAGCTCATGAGTATTTTGGTGGCTCGCCGGCGTCCCGCCCTCACTGCAGGGGTGGGCAGGAGGGGGACCAGACCGCAGCGGCACCGGCACCACGGGGGGACCGGGGCTGGGCTGGGGCCGGGTCCCCGCTCCCAGGCAGCGGTGTTTGGGGTCAGGCAGATGCGGGAGGCTCGGATGCAGCTGCGGGGCCCCAGGGCCCAGGAGGGCGGCACGGATCGCTCCGTCCTCGGCTCCAGCGCTGCAGGCGCTGAGGTCATGGCACGCTGCGGGCTGTGTGCCCAGCTCCTGCTGGGAGCAGCCCCGTGCCGAGGGCTCCAGGCCCCGTGCCAAGGGCTGTGCTCACACCGGGCCCGGCAGAGCTTTGTCCTGGGCTGCGTGCATGGACCTTGGAAACAAAACTAATGGGGCAGAGCCCCTGGTCCCATCCCACAGCCTCCGAGCCCAGGAGGGCTGTGCACAGTTTCCTGCACAGCCCCACAGGCATCGCCTCTGCCCCCCCCCCGGGCACCCAGCGGGGCGGCTGCTCGGAGCCGTGTGGGCTGCACAGCCCTGCACTCTGCTCCCTGCATGGGAGCCCTGGAGCTGCTGATCGCTGATGGCCCTTTGCCCGCAGGGCCCTGCCCCATCGAGACGTCAGGGACCAGGTCGCACTTTGCCGTCACGGATTTCCCCGAGGAGGGGACGTGGAGCGCGGTAGTGCAGGAGCAGGACGGCCCCGTGCTCTGCGTCTCGCTCTGCTCCCCTGCCAGCGCCCGCGTCGGCCGCTACCGCCTGACCATGGAGGCTGCCACCGAGCTCCAGGGCTCCAGCACCCACCTCGGGGACTTTGTTCTGCTCTTCAATGCCTGGCACCCAGGTGAGGCTCTCGCCTTTCCCACTCCGGGGCGGAGATTCCCCTCCCTGTGATCCCTGCCCAGGATGCAGCACCAGTGCCCCACGGGCAGCCCCTGGCAGCAGCCACGGCCGGGAGCAGCCCCCGGGGTGCACAGAGATGCAGGAATTCAGGCAGCAGCACACAGAGGTGTGCTGGGGTTAATTGCAGCCGGCAGACAGCAGATTCCCATCTGCTCGTGTCCTTCCCCTGCCCCGAGCTGCAGCCCCACTCCAGCCCTTGGCTGAAGGGAGCGATTTCCTGACTGCGATGCTCTGGGCTGGCTCTGGAGATAAGGGCTGTTCGGAAGCGCTGCTCCCCGAGGCGCTGGGGCTCTGTTCCTGAGGGCATTTCCAGCACGGAGCAGATTTTCCAGTGGCGACCCCGGGCCCCGTTCCCACCATGCTGCAGCCCGGGAGGTTCCACTCCTGGGAAAAACACTGCATGAGACAAAGGGGAGGAAAGTGGATGAGACACAGTAAAGAGTTAACAAGGAACACAGTCCCACTGAAGTTTCCCATCAGCTCAGGTCAAACTGGAAACTCCCAGCAGCTTTCCCGGCAGGAGCAGCCCCAGCCCCTGTCGCTGTGTCCCTGCGGGCAGAGCCCCGTCCCCAGCCCTGCTCTCCCCGCAGAGGACACCGTGTACCTGCGGGACGAGGACGAGCGCCGCGAGTACGTGCTGTCCCAGCAGGGCCTCATCTACCAGGGCTCCCGGGACTACATCACCCACGTGGCGTGGAACTTCGGCCAGGTGAGCCCCGCAGCCCCGGGTGTTGCAGAGCCACGCGCATCCCCAGTGACAGGCGCAGCGCACGGCCAGCACAGCAAGCCAAGGACCATCTCGTTTCTGAGCGGGGCTCGTGCTGGCTGCAGAGCCTGGAAGCACACGAGGGTGCTGCTGCGGGGTTTGGGGCCGTGTGCTGCTAATCAGCACCGCCGGGAGCTGACGCTCGATAACGCACACCCCAGGGCCGGGCTGATAAGGCAGCACTGTGCCCTGGGCTGCAGCACACAGAGCCGTGCGGGGCCCTGAGGGTGGCGGGGGCCCAGCCGTGCCCCCCGCCTCCTGATGGGGCTGCAGCCCCTTATCGCGCTGCCACAAACGGGACAAAGCCACGCTGCTGCCGTGCTGTCCCCGCCTCCTCACCCCCGTTTTCTCCCCTCTCTTGCATCAGTTTGAAGATGACATCTTGTCCATCTGCCTCGAGATGCTGGACATCAACCCCAAGTTCCTGCGGGACCAGGACCAGGACTGCTCCCATCGCAACGACCCCGTTTATATCGGCCGAGTGGTGAGCGCCATGGTGAGTGCTGCAGGGCGCTGCCCCCGCATGCGGACCCTCCCCTTGGCTGGGATGCACAGTGAGGCATTCTGCTGCCTTCAAGTATCCCACTGCAATTCTTGCACTGTGACTGCATGCATCCTGGTGCAGCTCTTGCACCATGGCTGTGTGCATCCCAGTGTAGCTGTTGCTGCTTGGCTGCATGCATCCCGGTGTGCTCGTGCATCGCGGTGCAGCACTCGCCTCATGGCTCCATGCATTCTGGTGAATTGCTTGCAGCTCAATTGCATCCTGGTGCAACTCTCATACCGTGGCTGCATGCATCCTGCTGTAGCTCTTGCTGCTTGGCCATGTGCATCCTGGCATGGTGTCCGTCCCAGGGCAGTTCTTGCACCATGGCTGCCTGCACCCCAGCGTGCTCGTGCATCGCTCTGTGCTGCTAACGAGGGTGGAGGAAGGCACATCTCCCCATTGCCAGCCCGCTCCCATGCAGAGGGTCTGGTCCCATTGTGCCCAGGCCCCCGGGGCCATGCGGTGTCACCTCCTCCTGTCCCTGCAGGTCAACTGCAACGACGAGGACCACGGGGTGCTGCTGGGGCGCTGGGACAATCACTACAGCGACGGGATGAGCCCCATGGCCTGGATGGGCAGCGTGGATATCCTCAAGCGGTGGAGGAAGTTCGGCTGCCAGCCCGTCAAGTACGGGCAGTGCTGGGTCTTCGCCGCTGTCGCGTGCACGGGTGAGGGCAGCCCCCAGCCCCTGCAGGGGGACGGCCCCAGCGCTGAGCCATGAAGCGCTGTTATTCCAATTTGTCAGGAAACGGAGGGAAGGAATGATAAAGGCAGCTCTGGCTTTTCAATTAGTGCTGTGCTGCCAAGGACGGCCCCGGGCGGGCGGGAGGGGCTCAGGCACCGCTCAGGAGGAGGAAAGTGGTGTTAAGGTCAAGTGTGCAGCGAAGTAATGAATCCACTGACAGCAAAATAATGTCACTGCCACCGCGGCACTCAGTCCTGGGCAAAAGAGAAGAAAAATCCAAGGCCGTCTCTGCTAAGCGCAGACACACGGGGGCACTGCATGGGCTCTGGGTGCCTCCCTGCTCCCCGGGGTGCCCCGCTGGCACTGAAAGGCAGCAGGGATGCAATGCAGGGAGGCAGTGCCTGTGCTCCCTGCAGCACTCCCAGCCCTGAGATCCCCGCTGCAGTGCCGAACCCCGCTGCAGTGCTGAACCCGGCAGCGTGGCCGCGTGCCGCCCTCCTCTCCCCCAGGGCTGCTGGGGAGGTGCCCCCGGCCTGCGCCCGACGCTGCCCCTTCCCGCAGTCATGCGCTGCCTGGGCGTCCCCAGCCGCGTGGTCACCAACTACAACTCTGCCCACGACACCAACGGCAACCTGGTCATCGACCGCTACCTGAGCGAGGCGGGCGTGGAGGAGCGCCGCTCCCGGGACTCGATATGGTGAGCGCTGGAGCCGCAGCGTCCCGGCACGGGTCGGGGGGCTGCTCAGCACCGCAGCATCCCGGCACGGGTCAGCAGCTGCTCAGCACCGCGCTTCCCTTGCAGGAACTTCCACTGCTGGACCGAGTGCTGGATGACGCGGCCGGACCTGGCACCGGGCTATGACGGGTGGCAGGTGCTGGACCCCACACCCCAGGAGAAGAGCGAAGGTGTGGCATGGCCGCACCCCCCCATCCTCTGCCCTTGGTCGGGGCAGCCCCGCAGCCCTGGCGCTGGCCGGGTCCCAGGCAGTAGCGGTGGCCCCGCTCCCCGCAGGGATTTACTGCTGCGGGCCGGCCCCCGTTAAGGCCGTCAAGGAGGGCGACCTGCAGCTGCAGTACGACATCCCCTTCGTCTTCGCGGAGGTCAACGCCGACGTGGTGTACTGGATTGTGCAGAGCAACGGGGAGCAGAAGAAGAGCACCCACACCTCCGTGGTGGGGAAGAACATCAGCACCAAGAGCGTGGGGAGGGACAGCCGCGAGGACATCACCCACACCTACAAATACCCCGAGGGTAGGGGCAGGGTGGGGCTGGCGCTGAGACCCCCAGGGAGGAGGGAGCACCTCCCCTGACCGGAGCCCTTCCTGCACCCCAGGGTCCGACAAGGAGCGAGAGGTGTTCGCCAAGGCGGAGCACGAGAAGAGCTCCCTGGGGGTGCAGGACGAGGGGCTGCACATGAGGATCAAGCTGTCGGAGGGCGCCAACAACGGCTCCGACTTCGACGTCTTCGCCGTCATCAGCAACGACACGGACACGGAGCGCGAGTGCAGGCTGCGGCTGTGCGCCCGCACCGCCAGCTACAACGGAGCAGTGGGGCCGCAGTGCGGCTCCAAGGACCTCCTGAACCTCACCCTCGAGCCCCGCGCAGGTAAGGCGATGCCTGGGGGGGCCGGGCAGGGGGGGCATGCAGCAGGGCTCACAGCCAGGAGCAGCCCCGTGCCAGCTCCCAGCCCAAGCTGGCGGCTTCCCAAAGAGGAAACTCTCCCTGCAGGCACCAGCTGCACGCTCTGTGCACACAATGGCTTGGGCAGGAATAGTGCCCGTGCAAACCTCGGGCTGGATGTGGGCCAGGGTGCTGCGGGATGAGCGGAAACCGCGGCGAGGTGCATTCCCAGCACCCAGCCCCACGCTCCCAGCCCCGTGAGGCTGTCCTTGTGCCCACCCATGCTATGCAGGTGCCCGTGGCTCAAGGTGCTCTGCAGAGTGCAGCCCGCAGAGGTTTGTTTCCTCCCATGACACGAAGGCAGCGCTGGATCCCTGCTGTAACCCTGAGCAGCGTCCCCCGGGCATCCCTGCGCTGTGCCCTGCCACTGCCCCCCCGAGCTGCAGTGCAGCCCTGCTGCCTCCTCGGGGTTTTGTCCTTATTCATTCACCGCTGGGGCTTTTTAATCTTTGATGGAAGGATGGGGAGCATCGCGCAGGCAGGGCTGGCCTTGGTGCACAGATGTGGCTGTGGCTGTGCTGCTCGGGGGCTCTGTGCCCCCCCAGCCTCGAGCACAGCGGGGGCTCAGCGGCAGCGCCCAACCCTGCGGGGATGCGCAGGTGCCAAGGGGCCGGGCAGGGCTTTCCCAGCAGCTCCAGCCCCAGCCTGGTGGGAAGAGCACAGGGCTGCGGGCAGGGCTCGGCCCCGCAGCGCTGCTGTGCTCAGCATCCCCTCTGCGGGGCCACGACCTCTCTCATCCTCACATCCTCTGCTCCAGAGCTGCCCTGGCCCCAGCCCAGCACACCACCAAGCCTTGCTTTGCTGTTGTAACAAATTAGCACTGCTGCCTGGTAATCAAACAGCGCTTGGCTTTATACCATTTGTCTACAGAACCTCCAGGGTTTGGGAATGCAGCGCAGCTGTGCACGGGGTGACAGGGTCACTGCTGAGCCGAGCCGAGCGCTGCTCTCCTGCAGGGCTGCCCCGAGCACAACGGGCAGCTGCGGGCTGGAGGTGCTCCCCGGGCAGCGGGACACGGCCCTGCTCCTGCAGCACTGCAGACCCTCCTGCAGGGCCGGTGCTGACCCCGCTGTGCTTCACCCCCAGGGAAGTGCGTGCCCCTGCGCATCCTCTACGAGCAGTACGGGCCGCACCTGACGCAGGACAACATCATCAAGGTGGTGGCACTGCTGACCGAGTACGAGAGCGGTGACAGCGTGGTGGCCATGAGGGACGTCTACATCCAGAACCCGGAGATCAAGATCAGGGTGAGGGCTCAGCTGCTCCGTCCCGGGGGTCGGTGCCGTCCCGGGGGTGGGTGCAGGTGGTCCAACCCCCTGTGCCTGCAGGTGCTGGGGGAGCCGATGCAGGAGCGGAAGCTGGTGGCCGAGCTCACGCTGCGGAACCCGCTGGCGGAGCCGCTGAACAACTGCGTCTTCGTGGTGGAGGGCACAGGGCTCACCGAGGGGCAGCGGATCGAGGAGCTGTAAGAGCCGGGCAGGGGCCCTGGGGTGGCCCCAGGGGGGTTGGGGGCTGAGCTGGGGGCTCGGCCGTGCCGTGGGGGCCCCGCACTGACCGCCCGCCCCGCAGCGAGGGCCCCGTGGAGCCGCAGGCAGAGGCCAGGCTGCGCGTGGAGCTGGTGCCGCGCCTGGCGGGGCTGCACAAGCTGCTGGTGGACTTCGAGAGCGACCGGCTGGCGGGGGTGAAGGGCTACCGCAACGTCATCATCGCGCCCCGGCCCCAGTGAGGCCCAGAGCCGCCCCCAGCGCTGCAGAGGAACGCTGCCAGCCCCAGCCCACCCCACACCGGGNCCAGCACCGCAGAGGGCCGGGAGCACCCACAGCTGTGGCACTGCCCAGGCAGCCGGGGCTGAGCTCCTCTCCCTGCCCGTGGCGGGGGCGGGGGGGGCACAGCCCCGCTGCTCTGGGCAGCTCCCAGCACAGCCCCGGGACGCAGAGCACATCTGAGCACAGAGCAGAACCGTGATCCCCCCGGCACCGCACCCAGCTGAGCATGGAGCGCAGTTCAGTAGAGAGGAATTGTACAGTGTGAGCCCAACGCTGCTGATACGCTGCACTCACGTATAGCACCCACCTATTTATAGCTCTATCGATGCACGCTGCCTGCAGCCCCCCCACGGGCACAGCAAAGCGGCTGCTTGCTGCCATCACTGCTCCTGTCACCGCCGGGCCGGGCGCTGAGGGATGGGACGCTGCCTTGACAGGAACTGACTATGCAAGCACTGAATAAAACCTCTATTTTTCACTTCTAAAGGCTCCCGAGCATCCTTTCCCCAGGGAGGGGCCCAGCAGGTCCTCGCCCAGTGCCGGGGGTGGGGGTGCAGCCCCCTCCCCCTCCTGGCTCCTCACCCTCCATGCAGCATCGGGTCCACGGGGGGGGGGGGAGAGATGGGCAGTGCCCACCCCGCGCTGCGGGGTCACAGCGCATGGTCACAGCCCTGCAGGGGTAACGGGCCCCAGCCCTGCTGCCTTCCCCTGGCAGGAGCATTGCTCAGCACCGGGGATGATGCACAGCCGTACTTTAAAGAGCATTTGTTCCAGGCAGCTCTGCTGAGCCAGGCTCCCAGCTGCTCAGCACCGGGTTTAAAAATAGCCAGCAGCTCCCCTGCTCCGAAGCTGGGCCCTGGTAAAATAAACAGCAGCGCGGCTCTCTGAAGGTCACTCCCATCCGTCTGAGCAGGGCTGCTTTGACGAGAACAAAGCTCGCCTGGCAGACACCAAGCGCTGGCCTGGCTGCGGGGCTGGGCTCGGTTTCTCCTGCATTCCCCCCAGCCCCATGCGCAGATCCAAACAAATCCATCCTGCAGGCTTTGTCCCCACACGTTCTCAGCTGCCCCCGAGTGCAGCCCTGCACCCCCAGCACCGCCCTCCCCCCCGCCGGGCCCCGCTGCCCTGCGAGCCGTGCATTCCAAGTTAAGCAGACAGCACCCATTGCCCAGGAGAACTCGTAACTCAGCACCAGCCCAAGTGCCAAAGCAAAGTGAGACCGTTCTCATGTGCAGGAGCAGTTATTAAAGCACATCTGACCTGCCAAGGAACAGCTGTAATCTCATTTTGGTCCTGAAGACCTGAACGTGGCTCTGGTGATGGACAGAGGCTATGGAAAATCCCATAAATCAGAGCACAACTGACACCTCAGGTCTCACCATCGCCCTGCACAAGCACGGGTGGATTGTCACACAAACAGGACACCTGGGGCACGGGCAGGAGAGAAACAAACCCAGACCTGGCCGTGCTCCAGGGGGAGCTGCCCCCACCTCCCCAGGGGCCACAGGGACACCACCAGAGGGCCCCTGGGGCTGCACATGGAAACACGCACAGCAGACACGGGCCTGCCCCACGGCAGGGGCTGCTCAGAGCCAGCCCCCCAGCCCTCCCACCACCCACCCAGCTGCCGTCTGCATTGTGAAACCACTGCTGGCATTTCCGGGAGCACAGAGCTTGGAATCTCAGCCTCCGTATTTGCCATATTTTGAGAGGAACGTTTTTATCCTTCTTCCCTGTAAGGAACTGACTACTCAACTACTCAGACAAGAATTCACTCTCTAAAGATGCGACAAAGGTAACGCATCCCGTGCTAACGGGAATTCCTTTACCTTGGCACTGCAGCAGAACTGCACCTCCGAGCCTCCCAGTTTCCCCATGCTCCTGGGCAGAGCCCATTTTCCTCGCTCGCTTATCCAAAATTCTCCGGAAGATGACTAGCGCCAGGAAATTTGATGGATTCCAAACTTGCAAGTGATAGCAAAGTTCAGATAGGAAAAAGGCAGTTGACACCTCTGGCACTTCCTCAAAGCAAGCAGAATTACTGGAAAAAGCTGGTCCCAACCTCGCTCCTCTAAGGGACCGTGGCCCTTTCTGCTTGGTTGGCCGTTGCTTTGCACAGCCCTGGCCTGGGCTGCCACCTCTGACCAGGTCTGCTCTGAAGCTACAGCTCCAGATGGGCTCTGACCCCACAATTGCCCAAGGTGTAAAAGCTGTTGATAGGTACCAACCTCGAGAAGCATTCAGGGCATTCCCTTGACCTCCAGTCCCGGAGCACAGCCTGCCTCCATGCCTGTCCCCCTGCAGACGCTTGGCAGCAGCACCCACCTTCCTTGGGGCATCCATTTCACTCAGCACAGGCTGTCGATTTACCCCACACTGCTGCTCACACCAGGATTAATTACAGCCCTTTAACACACAAGGGTTGAGACGTGCAGTTATCCCCCAAGATTTTTAAGGCTTTGTTTTTAATGCAATCCACCAGACACAGCTCCATCCCCTTTCACCCCGACAGCCAGGATTCAGCCGTACTGCAGACATGCCCACAGCTGAGCAGCTTCCTCCACACTTTCCCCAGCCAGCTCCCACTCAAGGCTGCTGTGTGAGGGGCCAGCGATGCCAGCCCTGCTTTTTTACCCCACCGGTACCCTGTCACCTGACAGCTCAGCCTCAGCTCACTGGATCCGGCTCTCGCCCTGCAGATGCCCGCGCTGACTTCAGCCGGTTGCACAAACACCCGGCGGGCACCCGGCGTGGGGGAACACATCCCAGTGCACTCAAGTAGTTAACTGCACAGAAAGCTGCAAAACAGGCAGATAGCTTTGGAGGAATTTGTTTCAGCTCTGCAAAAAAAAATTAAAAAAAAAAATCTCAAAGGCAAGAAAGGACATCCAGTACTGAGCCACATTTCAGGTCAGTGAAAACCTCTCTGGCTCCTACAAGCACCACGCAAAGGCCGCTTCTCACTGCAAGGAATCACATCAGACTCCCCTCTTCTCACACAAAGCTGTAGATCAAACTTCCTGCAAGCCAATTACAAAAGCAAGACTAAACATAGCCTCTGTAATGAAAGATTTGTAAATTGCTAAAAAACGTAAGCAGCTTTACTGATACTCTCCAAGGCACATGAAACAATCACCAAGTTTGCCCAAAGAGACTATTGTATAGCAGTTAATTGGAGTGAAGAACCCACAAGGCCTCCTCCCCCAAGCCTCTAAGAGAATTAATGGACAATAAGACGTGGAGATCCTCCTCCTCTGCGCCAGGAACACTCGGATTAGGCAGCATCAGAAACCCTGCTGGAGCAGCAGCCCTGACGCCTGCGTAGGAAAGTCAGCTTCCTGGCTTCTGGGTTTGGTTTCTGTGTTTCAAAACCTCATTATTTACTTGTCCTCTGTATAACCCAAATTAGTTTAGAAGTTGGGAAGTTAGTCCTCTGCATCTTGTGCTCACCACATCAGAAGTTAGTCCAGAGGAACAAACTTCATTTTTGTTGCAGTAATTAACTGAGAAAGCTGTACACTGATTTGACGTGTGTATTGCTAGAAAACACAACTGTTACGCTGACAGACTCAGACGACAACCTCCCTCTCCAGGCTCTACCACAAGGACCATCCCACAGCTCCTTCCCCGTAACTCCAGGGGGAAAACCAGAGAGCAGACCTACGGAGCGGCAGAGCAGCCCTGCGCTGTGAATGAACGAGTGGAACCACTGCTGTCCAACGACACCCTCTTTATTCAAAAATAGATATCTATGAGACATTGCAGAATATACTGCTGCCACAAACGGCAGCCTATATGTCTAAATTAATTCCTACATCAATTAATATACAGATTTAATCAAAAAAGACACCTTGGGGAAATCTGTTTGACCTTGAGAGAACGGTACCCAGTTCACCAGATGTCCTTCGCCCAAAAAGTAAAACAAAATTAAAACCCATGAGACTTCACTTAAATTAAGCAAAATAAAACACACACACATATATTTTGGAAAAAAAAAAAAGAAGAAACAAAAACATTTCAATAATAAAAAAAGACAGACATACCACTTTCTCTCACAAGATCTGCCCAAACAACAGCAGGAGATGTCAACACATCCACATAATTTTTTTGACAACTTTTTTTTGTCTTACAATGGATACACGTTCAACCCATGGTCAAAACAACTATGGGTTAAAACCACCTCAGGGTAGCTCCACGAGTTGGGACAGGACAGACATTAATGTTCTGCTCTGGGATTTGGAGGTTTGGTGGGTGTTTTGTTTTCTTCCCTTGATTTTTTTTTTCTTTTTGGGGGGGGGGAGGGGGCAAAAGCAGAAAGAATGTACAGTGCTTTATGTAAGCAGAGTTTGGCCCATAAATGGCTGCACAATCAAATCAATTCAAACCAATTCATGGAAAAAATAGTTTTGCCACTGCAAGTTTTCCTGTAAATTAAGAAAGCACATTTCTTGGCTGGGCAGCAAGGGGCAAGAAGTTCTTCGTTTTTTTACAAAGGAAAAGTGAAGTGTCAGTAAGAAAAGCACATCTGCTTTCTAACAACTAAATGACCAAAGATGTTGCGTTGTTTTGCTCTAACCGAATGCTGAAGAGGCCACCGAATACCTTGTAAAATAAATTAATGACAATGCAGAACAACATTTGCATTTCCATAGGTTTCTTCTCATGTCTTTGAGAACTGCAGCTCAAGGCTGCGGCGAGGCACAGACACAGCACATCATTTAGCTCGGGTCAGCCCCTGCTACCGAGCCTGCGCTGCCAGATCCAGTGTTTCCAGAAACTTAAGGTGTTCTACGGCGAGATACTAAATTTAAACAGGTTTTCTCTCCAAATTGGAATGGTTTTCAGTGATCAGAGTCCAGTTTGATAGACCTAACACACAAACTGAAATCTAACTGCATCCATGGCAGCTAAAACATTAGCTAGCAAATTAGTGGAATTAAGAGTATGTTAATTTCCCCCCTCCCAATAATAAAATCACAATCTGTGACACAAACTTAAAGTACATTCTTCTAAGCTCTACATGCATGGATATAGCACGTGTGCATACAGGATGTGTATATTGGTCTGTTCTCTATATAAAAATATTTAAACTTCTGTTCATCAAATAACTTCACTGATGCTACAGGGGGAATTCACAGAACGTGTTTGGTGTAACCACGCTCAGAGGCCATCAGGCAGTGCCTGTCCCTGGGGTATCACCAGCTACAATCCACCATTCCCACCTCTCAGCTAAACCAGAGCTTCTGCCAACATTTACTTTTGTATAATGGAAAGGGAAAACGTGGTATAAATCTAAGGTAGCTAGAATAAAATTTACTTCCACCCTCGTTTAGGTAATATCCAGTTCTGCATTGCTCAGCAGAGCTTAAATTACGAAGCCTTCTAATTCACAAAGAAAAGCTGTTTATTTTTATTGCCTGTGGCGAGTTTCAATTTATGTTCACGCCAAATAAGAACTATTTTTTATGGGAGGCCTACAACAGCATGAGGAACTGCAGATTTAAGATAGTTGATTTGTGCCATTGTTGAGCGGGTGCCCTTGTGCTCTCCCTGACATGATACAGTACCTGCACGCACACACCGCCCCTGAAGCCCACCAGCTGCTGTACTGCTTCAGGCACGGGGTCCAGAAACCCACCCAAGCCAGACAAGACATTCTGAAATAACACAATACTTTTACAGAGGAAAATGTTATATGGTCAGCCCCTCTTCAAAAACCTTCCAGATATATGTACATGATTCTCACGACTTCTGTGGGGTAACAAGTGCTAAGAGCAAACAAACTAAGGAGTATTGAAAAATTACAAGAAAAGTTTGCTTATAGGGACTATGCCCGCTCCCCTTCGAGCTCACAGGAACTCGCTCCTTGTCCTGCCCTCAGCGGGTGCTGGTGGACACAGAGGGTGAGCGCGAGCAGCCAAGAGGTTGGAAGCAGGGTCTGGAAGTTCTTTCCTACTGTACACTGTGGGGGACTGGGTGCCCAGTCGACAGTCTTCTTACTTTTGCTGGTAATAATGGAAACTAGGGGACACCATTTGTTCTAGTCTGTTGAAAACAGGTCACCGGCAGAAGGCAGAGGTGCCAGACCTCCTGTGACGTTGGGCAGCAGTGACAGATCTGGAAGGCTCTGGATGTGAGACTTCAGCTCCTTGCGGACCTGGGTTACCCGAGCAAGCTTCTGTTTGTATTCCTGAGGGAGAGAGACAAGAGACCACGCGTTAAACACAGGTTCATTTACAGTGCTTTTCATTAAGCTAGGATTATTTTTTTAAGTGAGGACTCTGGGAAAAGGTGGCAAGGTGCTGGCTCTCTGAGCAGCTGCTGACACGACTGCAGGGCTACCAGCTGCACCCAGACTCACCAGCTCTATCAACAGGAAGCCCACGAGCTTTGGCATCCCATAATCACTATTCCTGCTGTCTTACTTCAACAGAAGTCATGTAAATGCCCCCAAATCCACACTCACTGAGACCTGGTAGATATTTGATAGAACTGACATTATGCAGTTGCTCTGCTCTTATGTTCTTCCCCAGACAACTGACCTGTCCCCAGCCAAAGGAGGGAACTGACACACTGCTCTTCAGACCCATCCCACTGCCAAAGGCAGCAGGCTGAGGCACACCAGAGGTACCGCTGCTCTGCTGAAATGCTCCCCCCAGCTTCGTGGAGTGCACAGATAACCAGATTTTCCAAGTCCCTAAATCTAAAATGAATGTTGGTTGTGAAATACAGACTCCTTGTCATGAGAGAGGCAACCGATGCTAGCAACCCCAGCAGCTGTAACATCAGACTGGCACGGCAGCTACCACCACCACCGCCCGACCACATCAGAAAGGCCCACCCACACTGGACTGAAATCAAGAAAAATAAAGGTGCCAGAGTCTTCAGAATTTAATAACAAAGGGAGAAAAGTGGTAAGTTAAATATCTCTGAAGAAGCAGCCTGCAAGTAGTTTTTCCACAAATGAGTTTTGGACTGAGCATGAAAATTCCATTTTAGGGCCAGTTCTCTTCAATGTTTTTATAAATGAACTGGACGCAGGACACTGATGCATACTAAGCAAGTTTTCAGATGAAACTAAATCAGGAGAAGCTGCTGACTCCCATGGGAACAGAAAGGCCTTGCCAAGAGATTTTGACACACCAGAGTGTGGGGCAATCACCAGCCATCCCCTGGGTGCTGCAGGCCCCGCGCTGCCGGGCAGCAGAAGGGATCTGCTCTGCTCAGCCCCACCCCGAGCACCGAGTTACCTGACACAGAATCCACACTAAGCATTGATATTTGTACCATTTTCACAGTTCTGTGACTGTCACGTGAATGTGTAGAATAGCAAAAAACAGCTGTCTAAATAAAAATGGTATTACGTCACTTCTTCTGGAAGGCACCAATTTGTCCCTAACAACACATGTTGGTGGGGAGGAAGCATCTCGAAAATGAAACTAAAAAGAGGACACAGAAGAGGCTTCCATGAAGTCAGCTGTACCATTAATATACTTCTCATTTCTTAATTACTTGGAAAGAGAACAGTTTACCAGAGAACAGAAGTTTATCATCGTCAAAGATCAAACAAAACTACTGCACATTAAATCAAATTATATTTCTGAAGGGTTTACAATTTTAATCCGATCTTTCTAACCTTCTCAGTGATGGAAATTCTCTTCACCTTCTCCAAATATCAAAGGGAGCAGTTCCTGCAGGGTTACAAGCAGTGAGTTTACATTCTCCATTTCATTACTTTGAGTTAGAAGAGCAAGAGCAGCAGAATTGATTGCAACAACGCAGAACACCTGAAATAGCTCTATAAGGACACTCAGTAAATTTCCAGCCAGCCCCGAATAAGAATGTCCTGTAACAGCTTTCAAATCTACATCCTTTCACGAGGCTCGGGGAGCTGCCATCATCCTGTTAGGGTAGGAGTTAATGCACCACAGGCACCCAACGCGCACAAAGCTCGACCAGGCTCACGAAGTGCAGAGGGGAAGAGCACCAACAAAGCACCCGGGAGATGTGCTCAGCAACTCAGGGTTGCTGGGTTTTGGTCTACCTGAATGGAGGACAAACCGGGATGAAAATAAGAGTGCACCCAACATCCCTACGCATGCCACTCAGAAATATTTAAGTAGAGAAACAAAGTAGAATCACGAAGACAAAAAATACCCGAAAATACAGATCTTTAAGCATGAACACAGAAATAAAGCCATGGAAGCACTGAATTCCTACATTTAGCACTCTGATCAGGACTGGGACCTCACAGCTAACTGAGGCAGGGTGACAGCAGAAAGCCATCTCCTGCACATGTGGGACAGAGACAGCAAAAGCTGCTGGGTTCCAAACGCTTCTGGGAAGAAGCTGAATTCAGAGACTGATTTTGTGGTGGGGAAAGGGGCAGGAGACTTAACTTAAAAAACCCAAACCAAACCAAACACAACCAAAACCATGCTGCAATCCAGAAACTTGTCGGGGAGTGACAGACACCAAGCCAAGGAAGGGCAGGTGTTAACCAGTCCACACAGAAATTTTGGTTAAAGCAGTAAGGCCTAAACCTATCTGTTCAAAAACAGAAATAAAACCACAACCAAAAAAAGCCAAGAACAACAAGAAAAGATTCACAAGAAAGAAGCAGCAGCCTCAAATACATTAAGCACTCTGGCTCGGAAAGGTCACCGTGCTCAGGAATGGAAATAATGTTCTAACGGAGTCATCCAGGAATCAAGATTTCCTAGAAGAGACGAACCCTCACTGGACAGACCCGACGTACGACACAGCCCGCACCAGAGAGCTGCCTCCTGTGCGCTTAACACTTCCCGTCTGCTCTGGTAGCGAAGCAGAGAAGGACTGCAGGGACAGGACTGCAGGGACAGGACTGCAGGGACAGGACTGCAGGGACAGGACTGCAGGGACAGGACTGCAGCAGCGGGCCGGGGGCTGCTGCCGGAGCTGCAGGCGGGGGGCAGGCGGGGGGCTGGCTGCAGCCACTGCTCGCGCCCAGCTGCTCCTTGAACTGAAGGCCCGCTGCAACGCGGAGGAAGTGCTGCCAGCGAGATGTTCCCTTCCCAGGGAGCACAAGGCACGGTCACTTGGATTCGCCACTTGTCACATCCAGGACTAGACCTCAGCTCCCCGCAGGAACACACATGGGGCACGCAGCCTCCTTCCAGCCCCAGCGGTTTTTCTTTTTCCCACAGACCAGGCTGTGGCCATGTTCTGCAGAACAGGACTGCAGAAGCAGCTCTTACAGAGAAATGTTTTTCATTTAGCCAACTTTCATGACAAGCTTTGAGACTGCATATTGCAGATTTTTGCACAAGGTCCATCCACTCCATAAAACCCCAAAAAAATGAAGCGCACTTAAAAGAAATCACTGCTTGCTGCGATCTGAGTTGGTGCTCCATGCATCTAGCTAATTGCCTTGCTGCATAGCAGGTTTTCATTAAGATTAACAGTATTTGGATGCTATTTGCCTTTTTTAGGCAAATTAATGAGATCTTTGCTGTAAGCAGGACTCTGATACAGGAAAACTGGCACTATGCCACACACGCCTCTGCCAATCAGCATTGCTTCTCAGAACGCAGAATTCTACATCCACGCTGTCCAAGGGGATTAGATGCTCAGTCCCCGAAACAAACATGAGATCAGGATTACACACCACTGACATGAGCCTGATGGCAGCGTTGGAGCAAGGCTTGTTCTGGATGAAACACGGAGCTGGCTGCTATCAACATGACAGGAACTTCGGAGCACTGCTGCACAGCTCGGCACGCCGCAGCCAGCTACGCAGCACAGACTTCACTTCAGCTTTGCATTTGCTCCAGACGCTTCCATTCCTGCTCTGGAGCAAGCAGGAACGTGCTGTATGCCATCACCTCTAGTGTAACCACCACAAAACAGCGAGGGAAGCAAGAATGAGAATTCAGGAAGCGGCTAAGGGCAGCGGCCAGTCTCAGTTTCGATATGCCCCAGGCTAAATCAGATGTATGAGAGCAACAGCCCAGCGATGTCAGGGAAAAATGCACCTGGGACTCAACAATCCGAGACCTGTAAGGATGAAGGGAGAGCTCTGGCAGCACCTGCAGAGTCGGGCCCACCATTTCTGACAAAGCACCATTAGGAGAGAAATGCAGCGTTCAGATACTGAATGGCAGAACCCACCACGCCATTCAGTGAGTTAGTCTAAAGAAATATTTATGCTTAAAATGACATGCCTTGTCACAGGCTGTCCAACACCACCTGAATTTGCTCTGCAGCTTATTGCCAGAATTAAAGGAATTCTCCCTTGCTGTCCTTGTCACTGCTTTTAGACTACAATCAAATCACCACAATCTTGTTTTCAATAAAGCAACCCTAATTGTTGCACTTTCAAATTTTCAGCTGCACCCTGGGAATTGCTACCTTAAAAGCAGGGTCTGTCCACGTGTCAGGCTCTCCAGGCTCTCTCCCCCCAAATCCCCAGCACCAGGCTGCTCACGCCAGCCTTCCCCAATGCTGAAGAGCAGTTCACTGCCGGCTGCCTTTCCCAGCACGCTGCTCCCTGACAACCAGCTTCACTGCAGCCAACAAGAGCTCTGCACCCGAGGGCTCTGGCATCACACAGTATTTTGTGCCATTAGGCACAGAGTACATCTACGTTCTGAGAATTTGCTGTGTTTCACGAGGGATAGAATTAATAGGATCAGTAAACAACTGTAGCTCGTCAGACACCAAAAGCTGCTTTTCAATACATAAAGACCATCCACTTTCATTACTACCACAGTGAAAGAAATCCATTTGTAAGGAAATGCAAGAAATACCCACAGGGATTTCTGAACCAGACGCTTACCTTAAAACCCTAAGTCATGTGCACACCAGAAGCCCCCACTCCTCACCTAGCAGCCTTGGCCAGGTTAGGACCATGAAACAGAGCATCCACCTTCTACCCAAAAACACCTTGTCACCTGAGAGTCAAGGAACTAACGTGACAAGAGAAAGCTTACAGCCAGTAGCAGCAAGGACTCTGGGAAAGCCATCTCCAGAGAACAAGCCATTCAATAAGATATTTAAAATTAGATGAAATTATTTCCTTGTTTCAGCCTTTAAGTAAATGTTTCAGTTTTACTGCATTCCCTAATAGCTGAAAAAATTTCAGATACTTCTATTAAAATGCTCATTAGCACTACAAAGAAAAATCCAGGCCCTTATCAAGTGCTACTGTGAGAACATCAAACAGAACCGAGAGGCAGATACGAACTACACATCTGTAATCACCACTTTCTGCTATTTATTAACCCTCTGCAACTCGAGAACAATGGAGTGCTTCAATCAGGCAATATCCCCCCGCTGATATTTGAGGTGAGTCTGAATCGTGCCTGCATGTTAAACAAATATCAAAGGGTGGCACTGCCTGCACCTGACCTCAGACTCCTGCAGCTGCGGTACTACGCCCACCTGGCGCTGGCAGTTGTTTCTCCCAACCATTTCCATCATTCTTTAGCTTCCAATGTATTCGAAATGTGTTTACATTTTATGTACAAGCAGCCACCCTGTTACCATACAGACCTATTCCTACCAAAGTAGCTCAGTGAGCTGCTTCATTTTCAATTTAATTCTAATTTGTGTCCCTGCCAGAGTCGGTTTTCAAGCAAGTCCTCACCAACAGTACATTTTCCAAAACAAACAAAACCACAACTGTCACAACATCTCAGCTAGCACAGAGTATTTACGGCTGTCTCAGGCTGACTCAGATGTATGAACTGTTCCTGCATCGGTTTGCCATTTGCCTTAGATGTGATAGAACAATTGCTATTTCGTTTTTAATTTTTTTTTTAATATATTCTACTGGACAGGTGTCTTCCTTTCAGCAAAGGAAAAACCCGACCCAAGATTTCCACTAGCATTCAGCACATCTGTGCCAGAAGAGATCTGTTTTTATGCCATCTTTCAAATCTGTCTTTGAAAGTGGTTTTCAAATGTCCCCATCGTAAGGCAGATGCTACGTTTGAAGCTATCAGCACTTGTTTGGCTGATTTGGAGAAAGCCTTGCTCTGGAACAGGAACACCCTCACAGTCACAAGACATTCAGGAACTCCAATATAAACACACATGACAAAGAATACATTCAAAATGAAGTTTACCTCAGAACAATGTTGCCTAGCTGTCAGAAAATGAGGTTTGTCATGACAGCAAACAGAACTTGCAATTGCTACAGCGCAGTCTCCTTCCAGGAGACTTTGTCCTCTGCAGCAACGCCTGTCCCACCCCGCAGCAGCTGTTCATAATAATCAGTGTAGAGGAAGCCCTTAATGTGTCGCTAAGGGGCAGTTTAACAGATGGCAGAGTGACATACAACCAAAATCATTAATTAAACCTCCATACTAGTCCCAGGGTGCAGTGCTAAAAACTTCTCTGAGAAAGAACACTTGAGATGAATGGCTGCCTGCTGCAGCCCGGGCACTCGCTCCAGGGCCTGTGGCTGATGCTCAGGTCTGCTCAGAGTACTTCCATTTTCAGTTTCCTTGCTCAAGAGAGCTGTGGCAGGAAAATAGAAATAATCTTTTGGTATCAGCCCAATTTGGTATCTGCCATGGAAGCTGGAGGTAGAAGTGGCTGTTACGGGATGGATGCCAGAAGGTTTTGCTTCAACTGCATCTCTATCAGGTAGAGGTCAGAAGGCAGATGGAACACTAAGCTGTAAGGAAAAAACAAAAACAAAAAAAAGCAAACCACCAACCAACTGAAAATACAGCTGGGTTATGTCAGAGGGAGCTTTACTTCTTGGGAACAGAGATTTCATTTAAAAAATGAGTATATGGGAGCAAACAAAAAAGTTTATTTTTGAAGAAAAATAGGCTCATTTAAGAATCAAGTTCTGGGCCTTCCAAAATCACATGCAGTAAAATGTAACAGACTGAACATCAAAATCACTTTGTTTTCTCCAGCGTTTTTATGCCACTTTCCTCTCCATCCTACTCCAAATGGAAACACCACCTACAGACATCATCTTCTAGAGAAACACCTGGAGTCAAGTGGGAGCGTTTGGTGAGACAGGCAGCTTGCCGGCACCGGTTCCATCAGTACTCACTTCTAGCTTCTTCTCCTTCTCTGTCAGCACATCCTTCTGGTTCTGCGTGTACTCGATCAGCATGCGTGCCAGCTGGCGCCGGTCCTCCAGCTCGGCCGCCAGCCGCCCGTTGTACTCGGCCAGCAGCAGGCACGCTTCGTCCACGGTCTTGGAAAGGCGCTCGGCCGCCTCCTTGTCTGCAGGCAGAGGCATTGGGCAAGTTAGAGGGCAGGTTTCAAACCTCTCTGGCAGAAGTCTACAAGTCACCAACCGCGTGCACAGTAACGTGTCATTCACAACCATACTCGTGGCTTCACAGGAAAATAAAACCTCTGGTCACAGAACATGCAGAAACGGGCAGCACTGAAGACCCAGGAAGGGTGTTCTGCAGCAGCTGATGTGACCAACCGCATTTTGTGCTGCAGAGATGTCAGCGCTATGGGAGAGGGTGGAATTCCACAACCAGGTTAAACCAACACTTCAGGCTGTACTTCTAGAATTGAGTTAACAAATTGGAGTGTGTGCACTTGTTAATTCTTCTTTTCACTGAATGACTCCTAACGTATCAATACCTGCAAACATGGATGGCACACCATTCCTCACGGTGGGACGCAGCAAGAGTGCCAAGAGTGACTAAGTGACAGCTCACGAAGAGCTCTAAATCAAACTGCTTCCAG
This sequence comes from Penelope pileata, assembly GCA_013396635.1. Taxonomy (NCBI): domain Eukaryota; kingdom Metazoa; phylum Chordata; class Aves; order Galliformes; family Cracidae; genus Penelope; species Penelope pileata. The sequence continues at coordinate 36,761 of WBMW01004679.1, forward strand.
GAACAGAAGTCAAATCAGTTTCAGATTACTTCTCAAATACAATTGCAAAACTCAGTTTAAAGAAAGAGTGAAAGACTTATGGAAATAGTGAGTTTCTGTTTCCTTTATGCTCTGGCAAGATGCTCTTGATGCTCTCCAAGCTCTCCACCCCCTTCAAAAAAATCTGTTAACTATTGATTAGCAAAGAACTACAGAACAAGGATATAAAAGCAGAAATTCACCCCCACACATTGTGATTCTTTAAAAATCAGATGTTTGGGAGTTATTCTTTGGACCCATGCTCATTTCTCTTCCAGTTTCGTACCTGTAATTTTCTCCAGTAACGAAACATCCTGAACTTCCTGAGGCAGAGAGGCGATTTTTTGCCGCACCGTTGCGTCTCCTGACGCTGCGTTTTCCAGGTCTTGCAGGGCTTTGATCAAATCCTCAGTCTACAAGGCAAGGTAGCTAACATGAAATGCAGGCAACTTCTCTGCCATTTGCTGTGGATGCGTTTGCTCCACCTGAAGTCCCCTCCTTGTAAAAGCAACTATTCTCAGAATGTTTTCTGCAAGTAATTTTTAAACAGTCGCTTCCTAACAAGGGAGCGTTCATTAAATTTACCACACTCCAGCGTTTAGTAACTTATGCATAAGTAGAGCAGGATCACTTCAAGACTCTGCAGTGGAAAACTCATTCCAATTACGAGAAGTGAGCATTTAGGACAAAGCCACCAGGCCAGGCTGAGGAACAACCGCTGCCCTTGACACAGAGCCAGCTGGGTCTGTTTCTGTCAGCTGAACATCTTTCTGACATCTTCTCTTAAACTGGCAGGAACACATACGCACTCTGCTGTTAAATTCCACAGGTGCATTCTGTCACAAACAAAACCCCTTGTATCAGTCCAAACAAAACCACATTAGATTTCCTCAGTTACATGTTTTGGAATTTCAGTGTTCAGGGTAGGCAACCACTTGGCTACAATGAAAGACACGCCTGTGACAGCAAGGTTCACGTTGTCCTGATGTTGCAAAGACACTGCCATCCTCATTTAGCAAAGCTGGCTCTTTGGAAGCACACTGCAATTAAACTGCACTCTGCTGTATCCCTTCCACTTCATCTCTCGACTGCTTTAATGCATTGAGAAAAACACATCGGCTTAAACGAATACACCCAAAAGATACCCGAGTTTATAAACAACACGGATGAGGACAGCCTCTGGAGCACCTCCCCAGCCCAGCGTATTTCCCCTCTGCTCCAGAAGGGTGGGGGGAGAAAGGGAGCCTCCATAAGCAGAAAGAAAAAACATTTCTTTAATACCACCTTTTGCAACTGGAATGCTTGCCCTGTAAACAACAACACTGATGTTTAAGCAGCATTTCAACAGTTAGTTCAAAAACTAATGAAAACACTGAAAACTTAAATATTTACGTAAGTCTTACAGTTTTATCTGAAAAGAAAGAGCCCACTGTTTAATAGTTACAACTTCCCTGCAAACTGCTAATGATTTCCAATAAAGAATGTTTACCATCAAGCAAAACCACAAGCTGCAAGGCATCTGGAGCTAAAACCAACAAATCCTCACTTAATTCTTTGACAACTGTGATTTATTTTTCAAAGTTTCAGACTACCAGATGGACAGTGTAATTTGTTGTATCCTTTTCAAATAGACACTGGTTTAACATGTTCTTTTTGTAGCCTTAAATGGTCAGAATGATCTTCTATTTCATTCCTATTACTTCCAAACTCCTAACATGTCAGCCTTGGAGAGAAAAAAGAAAAAAAAAAACCCTGATTTTCCCAATCAGCTCCCATAGATACCTACTCAAGGTTGAGCTTTTCAATACAAAACTGGAGAAACGTCCTACCAATAAAAAAACTAAAAAAACAGTCCTAATGGTGTTACAGCTTTGGGTTTGAGATTACAAGCTGATCTTCGAATCTGAAGTATAGTCTGTATTCTAGCAAACCTTTGAGATTCTTTACTGGTAGCGATATTCAGGTCTTAGTTCAGACTACCTGAAATCATTCAGAACTGGCAGAGTTCCAATATGAAAAAGAAAAAATCTGCTCCACCTCAGACTCCATGGCAGCCCCAGGGGAAGGTCCCCGTCCCACATTCACTTGTTGGCAGCTCCCCCTAGCGGTGCTCCCACAGGAGGTGGCTTTCAGACCTTCTCCCACTCCCAAGCCATGCACCTACCAGCAGGGGCCCAGCACTGGGGTCTTGGGGCGAGTAGCTCCCGGGGTAATCATCATCTTCCTCCTCTTGTATTTGCTGAAAAGTCCGCTTTAAAGACGACTTCTTCTCCTCTGCAACTAAAGACACACAAGCAACTCATTTGGATACCAGGTCTGCCCACCTTAACCACCTCCACTTGCAACTGTACCAGGTGCTCTGATGGTTTGGCCTCTCTGAAGAGAAGGATGACCACAGGCGGACTAATATTGGCATCACATTCCAAATAATCAAGTACAAAGCAGCAAGAAAAGAGCAATTTTGCCCACACAGCTCTCTGTGTGGGGTCCCTTCCAACCCAAGCCATTCCATGACTATGTACTTGAATCCAAGGATACAGCCTCCATATCAGCGGTACATATTGCACACATCTTTGAGCCTCCTACACTGGAAGGAGGAAAGACAAGGAAGTGCCCTAATTTGCCAATAAAGGACATGTCCTCAACACAGCTTGGACTCCTCAGTTAGCACTGTGTATGCTGGCAAGGATTTTCTACCAGTACAAGTGAAGCACGGATCCTAAGATACGTATGGACAGAAGAATTTCAAGGTTTTTTGCACCAAGCATACACTCACTGCAGTCCCACAATCAACTGAGCAACTGGGGTTGTTCAGCCTCTCTCTCTCTCCCATCACAACAGACTTCAGGACAGCTCCATCACACCGCAGCTCTGCAGCACGACGCGATGGCAGCAGCAGCTATGGGCAGAGCATGAACCAATCTCCCAGCAGGCAGCTATAACACTTCAGAAATAATTTCATAAAGCAAGGCAGTTGGTTGAATGAACCTGAGCATAACATCTCTTACCTTGAAAGAGAAGGCAGTTCATTAAACGAGTCAGAAGCCTTAGCACAGCCCTTCATCCAATTACAGAGCCCTCAGAAGAGGGACCATTCCTCACACCTGCCACCACAATTCATAAGCCAGGCTAATTTATAAAAAAGCTGAGGACAGAGTCCTGAGAACATCCTTGGAATCAAATCTCACCAAGACAACAATGAAGTCCATGAGAAACAGTCTACACATATCCTGGATCACAGGAAAATCCAAGATCATCCTTGTTTTAAAAGGAAATCAGTCTTCCTAATGGAAAGCATACAGATGGGTCTGTCCTTAATGCAGGATTTTGGCTGCTTCGTTAGGAGGGGCATTTTGGTGTATACTAGAGCACACGCTAAAAAAAAGAAGTCCAGCTAAGGCGTGTATACAACGATAAGCAACAAGCAAGGCACAGACCAACAGGCAAAATTTGGCTGTGGTCCACTGAGGTCTGCAAAAGAGACGAGCAGAGCTGAACAGATGTGCTGCCACAGAACGGCCAACAAGCACCTGAAGCACCACGGCCCAGTACAAAAAGCCCTCAGCATTTACCACTTGTATGCACTCAGCATAAAGTGATTAACCAAGAGAAGACAAACACAAGATAATCAACATAGGAATGCATGACCACAGTGTGCGCAGATGCAAAAACATGAATGAGAATGGGGACTCAAATTGCTGAAGAACTGTTCCTGCTGTGTGGCCAGCTGCTCTACCACAAGACAGTTTTATGCTTGGTAATGACTAGCACAGAGGATTCGGCAGTGCACTGAATTTTGTCTGAACAGCATCAAATGAGTTTGACTGGAACGACTCTGCCGAAGACAGGAGCACGAACTCCTGCAGCCTGAAGCCCCAGCAGCCTGGTGTGCCCGAGGAGCATCCCTCCCCGGGGGGAACAGCAGCCAGGGGACACTGCAGCCAGGGGGGCACGGCGCACAGCAGTCAGCACTGCAGCAGCATTTTGGGCATGAGCAGCATGACAAGTGTGGACTGTGGCATTTTTCTTCAGCATTGGTAAACACAGGCAGTAGAAGACCTCACTGAAGAATCCTGGAAACATCTCCTTTTCATCAAGACAGGAAAAAAACACAGCTATTTGCAAACTCAGGAGCATACGGTGGAAAGGGACCTCTGAAACAGAGCAGAATGTCAGGCATAAATTATTATGTACCCTGCCTGGGTGGCTTTCAGAGATCTACTAGTCAGAAGTAATTTAAGCACTGCAGTATACACATATGAAAAAGCCTGCCAAATCCAACAAAAGGGGAGAGTAAGCACTGAGAGCACCTAACACCGATCAGAATTCAACAGCAGTACATTGCACACAGCTTCTCAAACGGCCAAGGTACCCTCGTGGAAGATGCACAGCTTCTTCCAGGAAAACCAAGAGTCTGCTCTTGACACTGACAAAGAAGATAGAGAAGCCACTACTAAGAGTGGCATTCAGTTTTCCTGCTTCCTTTGGGGTCTTCTTCGCAGCTCAGAAACTGAACTGCTCCCTAAAAGCCTTCAAAGAGCAAAGCACTTTTTCTCTACAATAACTGACAATTGTTGTCATAACAGCACTGCGGCGTGTCTCCAGGCTGTTGTTGATCTTGTTGCTGCTGTAGTGCCAGGAAGATCCAGAGAGAATTGTAAAGATATTCCTCCACCAAATGACTTTTCAGGCTTCAAACCATCTCCAGTGGCTCGAGAAAGCTTACAGTGTCAAATACTTCAGTGACAAAGTATGAATTTTCCTATGAGCTGGCAGAGGGGGAGATCTCCCCATCCACGGCGTTCATCTTTTTGTTCTCTCACAGACTGGTTTCAGAGGTAAAGAAGCTTCCTCCATTTGACTCCAGGATCGTATGCACAGCAAAGAGAAACCAACTGTGGATGCTGTGTGCATATATGAAAAAGGATAACTAGAAATTTAAAACTCTGCTCTGTTAAAAATAATCATTTTGTTTGATTTACACGACAAGCTGCATGAGCAGAAAATTCTGCTCAGAGGGAAACATGCAAGGTAACCCCACTAAATCAGATATTCTACTCCTAGATTAAGGAAAATAAACCAATACAGGAGTCTGCTTAATTTTGGTGAGTTTCACAACTCCAAGCACAACCAGTGCTCTGCAGCCAGAGCAGAGCCATCCTCCAGAGAGCAGCACCTGCCAACCCAGCAACACAAGGCACTGCAACAAGAAAAAGAACGCAGAGAACTGTCTGCATACACCTGCTGCGGCACCTTAGGCTGCAGAACACTCCCTCCAGCACCAGGCACCTCAACAGGTAACGGCACAGCCCTGCAGCAATCTCAAGATGCTAACACTGCCCACCTCTGAGCTACGTCTCCCTCAGATGTTCCCAGAAACAGGAACTTGGAAGGGTCTGGAGGACTATTGCTCTCCACTGTCACAATACACGTTCCATCTGCAAAGCAAGACATTGTCCATCTCGTTTGAAAACAGAGTAACTACAACAACACAGCCTTCTGCAACACAGATAACTGACCACCAGACGAACACCAAGAGCCATGAAAACCCCATGAGAAACTAGATCTTACTATTATGAAGCTCAACTTGAAAGCTTGCCAGCCAAAACAAGGAAAACTCAAAACTCAGGTCTTTTTCAACTAAGAAAAAAAAAATGATTTAAAAACAAAAAGCCACAATGAATTGACAAAGCAGCAACATCCAAACTCCTGAAAAGATCTGAGCTGCTCTCTCAAGTAACAGACAGCACGTTGTCCTCCATCGCCCAGACAAACCCTAAGGTCCTCACCAAGTGAAGATGTGCATTTATGTTTCACTCTTTTTTCCACAAAGTTCTGCTACACCCCAGAAAAGCTTGATTCTGTATAAACTGTCCTAAATTCAAGAGATAGCAGTGGCAGCACTGGCTGATGCCAGCAAACACAGATGATACTGAGCAACAGTTCACTGCCAACTCACCTGGACCTCACAGCTGTGTTTCTTGGACACACTATCCTTTTGTTTAGCTAAAAATGAAACATTTACCCAGATACCTTAATAGATCAACAGTTTCAAACCCTCAGTTAATCAGTTTAACAAACTCAGGAATGTAACTTCTGTCCTTTCCTGACAAACAGCTGTCTGAGGGCTTGGGCCCAAGCAGGAAAGAACACAAAGTGAACTCTTTCCCTTACAGACTGTACATGCTCCAGCCCTCCCAGAACACACTTCCCCCCCCCCAGAGCAGAGACCTGCACGGGAGCTCACCCCAGCTCCACGTCCCTTTGGTCAGGGCCGTCCTCCCAGCAGCTGGGACAAGAGACCTTCAGTTGGAAGGTCTTTGTCAGGAGCTACTGAAGCACCCACTCAGTAATTCTGCCTGAAGCATGTTAAAACCCTCAAAACCACAGCCTCAGATGTCTCTGCATGCTTTCCTCACGCCTCCATACTCATTCCATGTAATTACCAGCCTCAGCAGAAGACCTAGACATCTCTTCCCTGTTTCCACCATCTAAGACTGGCCTACGAGTACCTTACTGATGATTAAGCCATCTCACAAAGCACAGCACCTCTGAGGGGACCTGAGCACAGTTTGGTCAAAGCAGCAATCTGACTCTGCCTTGTGTAAAGACACTGCCACCACCTGCAGCTGCAGAGTGAACAAATCCCCTTGACCAGAACGCTCTGAACCTTCAATGACCCTCACCCACGCCAGGCTGGGCACCCTGCTGCTCCCCACATTCATGCTGCCTGGTAAGCATTGTCAGATGCTACAGAAGAGGCACTGTCTGTCAAAGCAGTATAGGAGCAGAGTAAACACAGGAAGCTTACACTCAGTTTCTCATCTGCCTAATGAAGAGACATTACAGAAAATTATTACATTTTCCCCTAAATGGCTTCAGCTGGTGTAAGAGAAAGAGACAACAAGCTTCTGGGCATATATACCAACTTTCAAAAAAAATTAAAAAGCCCTTGCTGAATGATAATGAAATGTAACTATGCAAGATTAAAAATTACTATAAGAACAAAAGCACTACCAATATTGAACAAACCGTCATAATAACCCAACTGATTACTCTCAGATATTTGGAACAGGACAATGTTAAACTCCCAGGGTGGACACAACAGCTCCCTGCACCCCACCTACCTGTGCTCACATCAGACAGCCCGGGCATTTTCTGTCTGTGTGTGCAGAGGCAGGAATTGCCTGGGAGCTTCCAACCAGCCACAGATCACAGGGCAACAGAGCTGCAAACCAGAACTGCAAGGTTCACAGCACAGACTTCTCTCAAAGACAATCCTGAGGAATCTCCATGACCAGCTCTGACAACAGCCCAACCGCAGCAACATGGAGCCTAGCTCCTCACCGCTACTCTTCCAGGGAACAACACACCAATTCAAAAAATAAACTAAAACACTCAAAAACCATGTGTGTTTACCTTTAGTTTGGGGACTACTGGAGTCTTCCATAGAAAGCTTCAGTTGCTGTATGAACTCACTGCCATACACGCTCCTTTCTTGCCAGATGTTAAGCAATCGTTCCAAGGGCTTTTTGCAGCCCTCATCTGCTTCTCTGTTCAAAGATTAGAAAATATAGTTCAGCTGAAAAACATATGGAGTCTTTTAAGAGAGCACCCTCCAAGCTAGCATCTGCATCCATTGCAATATTGACCTGTTTGGAGAGAATCCCTCTCATTGCCTAAGACAAACTCTGTAAAACACGTTTGTGACCAATTCTCCCCTTTTACTGGAACCAAAGATTGCCTGAAAGCAGCCCACATTCCCACCCCAACATGCAGAAAGGAAAAGTTTTCAAGGAAGAAACCCAGTATATTTCAGAACTCCCAAGAAGAGTTATAAAACACCTCCAAGTTGACACGCTTACAATTCAGCGTTAACTTTAAACAGTTGTTTCAGTCACTAACATCCCAATTAAAAAGCAGGTTGTTTGGATCATTAGGCACTGTAACGTGCTCATTTAGCACACCAAGTCAGACAGCCATCCAGAACAGCACACCACTAAACACACACAACATTAAAGTTGTTTAGCTGAGATAGGAAGAATTATTACACTACTTAGAGAAAATCTGAACCGCAGCGATACTTTATCCTTAATAGAATGGCAGCTCCATCCCTTCTTCCCTTTTCTGTATAAAATTCCTCCTTCCCCAAGCAAGGAAGCCAGCGATCAGATAACCATTAAAACAAGCAATAAACCCAGAGGAACTCTGCTCAAGCCAGAAGATTGTTTTAGAGTCTTCTGATAATGGAGAAGAGACATTCATGAAGAGGGCTCAAAAAACAGATGCAACTATTCCATTTTACTACCCATGAACAGACCTGTAGGATCTTTTGGCAGCAATTAAGATAAAGCATGGAGGAGCTGCACACACAGCACAGATGTCTGTGTGGGAATCAGTGCCTCACAACTTCATACAGATTTCCCCAAAGAGAAATTCTTCTCCCGAACAGTTCGAGGTGCCAAGCATTCTGAGCCCATTCTCTCCTGGAGACAGCGCACAAACATCCCTGCTGCTACAGGGGAGCCAACTGAGTTACACTTACTGGGACACGAACACAAATGTAACGAGAGAAAAGGTGGGGAAATAGGGAACACAACCACCTACCTGGCGACGTGAGAGAAAGCATCCACAAGAACAGATTCAAATTCCCGAGTGAATTCAGGGCCTTTCCTCTTACTGTTCTGGATGACATCATTTGCTAAATACAGGAAAGTAAGCTTCCTACTTGATTTTGCTGGGGGGGGGAAAGAAAGAGTTTTCACTTATTTCTCACTTTTTACCTAGAACCATTAACATGATTTTCCAGCTCCTTATAGGTTTTTACCCTAAAAACAAAGTTGAAAGTATTTCAGTTTTACCGCAGCAAATCAGAGGCTTTTGAGCCAATTACTCCTTGCTCTCCCCACTTTGGTTTGGTTTTCCCCCAGGCTCACTGATAAAACAAACGTGAGCTTAACGCCCTTGTGATAACGCCTCAACTCTGAGCAAAACTGGAAGAATTCAACTTTAAACATGGAAAGAGTAAAAGGAGCTGTTCTGACCCACCAACAAATCAACGCAATGGACTTTTTATTAAGGAGTTTCAGGGCAAAGAAAAACACAACTTGGTACAGGACTTCTTCCTTCGGAACAGGACGAAATCGCACACTACCACTGCGGAGGCTCAAGTGTTTTCCCAGAGAACGCCCTGCTGCAGCCTCACTCCATTTCTCCCTCACCCCACCGCTTCTCCCACCCCGACACCAGCAGACCCTACGTCACCACAGCAGCAGCTGCAGGAGACGCTGTTCCCCTGGGCCGTGCTGGGGGATGTCACAGCTGGGGGGGCACGGGGCAGCTCTGGGAGCAGCTGCTGNGGAGCGACCGCCGTGTGAGCGTCAGTCGGTGCTGCTTTCATTAGAAACGGACTTCCAGAAGACCCCAGCGGGGCCTGCTGTGGCGNCAGCGCCCAGAGCACGGGGACAGCGGCAGCCCCGCCCGGGGCCCCGCAAGCTCCGCTCTCGCTCTGCCCAACTCCGGCTGCTTCCGTGCAGCTCCGCAGCAGGCAAGCGCCGTCCGTCTGAACCAGCGCTTGAGACCCAAAGCCGAGACGCCGGCAAAACCCCGCAGCGCAGACAACAGCGGGGAGCCAGGGTCGGCCCCGCCGGGACCCAGCGCGTCCCCCCCGCCCCGGCCCAGCCACCGCCGTGGTGACCGTCCCCGCACCGCCCCGCGACGTTCGGGGCAGCGAGAGAGCACGGTCGGGGGAGGGGGAGTCGCCGGGAGGAGGGGGGCCGCTGCCCGCCCACCTTTGCGGAGCTCCCGGTGCCAAACGGAGACGATGGGCCCTGCGTGCTTGCGGTGGTGGATGAGCCACAGCGACAGCGTCTGCACGCTCTGCTGCGAGTTGCTCAGCTCCGACAGCTTCTTCTCCAGCGCCGACTCCGAGAAGGAGGACATGGCGGCGGGCGGGCCCCGCGCCGGGCCTGCTCCGCCCGGGGGAGGGCGCGACGCGGCCTGGCCGACACCAAACCGGCGCCACAAGATGGCCGCCCGCCCTCTCACCCCGCCGCGCGGGGTCGAAGGGCGGTGCGCTACGGAGCGCCGGAGGGACAAGGAGCGACGCGCCGCGCAGCGCGAGCGCCGCGGAGGCGGAGTACAGCGCATGTGCAGCCACTTAGCGGAGCCCGCCAAAGCGATGCCGGCGCGCGCTGCCCCTTTTGACAGCAGACGCATGCGCAATGTGGGTAGCCGGGACTTTTCTGACAGCGCTCTCCCCGCTGGGCTCCTTTCCTGAGCTCTTTGTCGCGCCGAGATCCCGGCCGTGCCCCTCCGCTTCCTGCACGTGAGGGCCCCGCTCCGGCAGCAGGTACGCGCGCGGCCCGGCCCTGAGGCCCCGGGGAGCGGCGGCCGGGCCCAGCGCCGTGACAGCCCCCGGGGTCCTCAGTGCTCCGGCCCGACCCCGGCATGGCCGTGTTCGCTACCCCGCAGGAGGCCTTCGGGGCCCTGCGCCCCGCCTGCGTGCAGCTGACCAAGGCCCAGACCGTGGAGAACGTGGCGGTGCTGCAGGCCCGGCTGGAGGCGGTGGGCGCGGCAGCCCTGCAGGAGCTGCAGGAGTACGTGCTGTTCCCGCTGCGCCTCGCCCTGCGCACGCCGGGGCCCAGGCGGGAGCGCGTGGCCCTGGGCGTGCTGCAGTGCCTCTGCGCCGTGCTCGAGGCCACGCGCGTGCGGCGGCGGCGGCTGCTGACGGAGCTGCTGTCCGAGCTGTGCGCCTGC
>WBMW01004679.1:48074-61031 GCA_013396635.1 Penelope pileata
GGCGGTGCGGTGTGCCCCCCCGCCCGCCCCCCCCCGCCGAGCCCCGCGAGGAGCTGAAGGCGGCCGTGGTGCGGGCGCTGCACGCGCTGCTGCACGCGGCCCAGGGGGACGCGGCCATGGCTCTGTATCAGCCCCCCGCCCTCCCGCTGCTCGGGTTCGCTGTCTCCCTGCTGCTGGGCCTGGCGGAGCAAGAGAGAGCCAAGCACGTCAGGATCTCTGCCCTGGAGTGTCTGCAGGCCCTCGTCCTGCAGTGTGGCTGCCGGCAGCGTCCCTGCCCGCAGGAGGACGAGCTGCAGCGCTGCGGGGACACGTTTGCCTCCTTCCTGCCCGGCATCGCCCTCACACTGTCCCGGGTTATTGCTGGGGACGTCAAACAGGGCCACAGAACCACCGTGTCTGCCATCAGACTCTTTTATCAGACCGTCGGCTTGGTGATGGCTGACGAGCAGCTGGCCAGGGTGCCAAAGGACAGAGAGAAGCTGTCGGCGGAGCAAGGCAGAGTAGCAGAACTGATGGTCCACAGAGGACCCGACTGGAGCAAAAGTACTGCAGAAAAACTCTCCCTCCTCCTACATAAAATTGTGGAACTTTCTTCCGTTCACTCCCACTGGAAGGTGAGGCTGGAGCTGGTGGAGCTGGTCCGTCACTTCCTGAGCAGCTGCAGCCGCTCGCTGGTGGGCTCCTTCACCCACCTGCTGAAGGCCGTGGTGGGGCTGCTCAGCGACGAGAGCAGCGAGGTGCAGAGCAGGAGCAGCGAGGTGCTGCGGGGCATGGCGGAGCAGCGGGTGCTGGCACAGAACCGGGCTCTCGCCGATGTTCTCTCGGAGAACCTCCATTCCCTTGCCACAGCTCTTCCCCGCCTGATGAACTCCCAGGACGACACGGGCAAGGTCTCCACTTTGAGCTTATTGCTCGGCTACCTGAAGCTGCTGGGCCCCAAGATTAACATTGTCCTCAACTCCGTGTCCCACCTCCACCGCCTGTCCAAAGCGCTGCTGCAGGTTCTGGAGCTGGACGTGGCGGATGTGAAGGTGGTGGAGGACAGGAGCTGGGGCTCAGCCGCGGGGTGTGAGCCCGCGGGCCGCCTGCAGCACGCTGCGCCCAGGGGCAGGTGGCACAGGAAGCACTTCCGCTTCTTCACGGAGGAAAAGGTTTTCCACCTCCTTCAGCAAGTCTGCCGCGTGCTCGGCTACTACGGGAACCTCTATTTGCTGGTGGATCACTTCATGGGGCTGTACGGTGAGTCTGCCCTGTACAGGAAGCAGGCTGCCATGGTCCTCAACGAGCTGATCGTGGGAGCTGCTGGCGTGGGGGTGGATGTCCTGCAGGAGAGGGAGGGTTCGCTGAACGTGGACGATCTCAGAGGGTCCATAACATCCATTCTTGATGAGTACACAGACGAGGCGAACTGGTACTTGGTCACTAGCATCGATAGGGAAGAAGCCAGCCCCGAGCCCTCTGTGCAGCGCTCAGGACCTGCTGCCCTCCCAGCAGCCGCCTGCAGCAGCGTTCTGCCGTCCCCAGAGCCGCCCGTGACAGCTCGCGCCATGCACAGCAACGTCTGGCAGCTCTGCATCCAGCTGGAGGGCGTCGGGTGCTTCGCCGCCGTCCTCGGGAGGGAGTTCCGGCTGCTGCTGCTGTCGGCCCTGTACCCGGTGCTGGAGAAGGCCGGTGACAGGACTCTGCTCATCAGCGAGACCGCGCTGGGGACGCTGGCGGACATCTGCGAGGCCTGCGGCTACGACTCTGTGCAGTGTTTGATTAATGAGAATTCTGACTACCTGGTGAATGGGATTTCCCTGAGCCTGCGTCAGTCGGCACGTCAGCCGCACGCCGCCCGGGTCCTGGGCTCCATGCTGAGGCACTCGGACGCCAGCTTGCTGCCGCTGGTGGAGGACGTGATCCAGGACATCCTGGCAGCACTGGATCAGTCCTACGACAACCAGGCGTCCACCTTCCTGGGGGTCCTCTACTCCTTGATGGCAGCTCTAGGTACCTGTGTGACCTTTACTTTGCACAATTTGCTGTTACTGTAGCTGGGGGTGCTTGGCTTTGACCTTTGGACCTGCCCTGGGGAGTTCCCTGCAGCGGAGGTGCTGCAGCAGGATGACAGCTTTGCTGGTGGCCCAGCGCTCCAGCAAAGGTTGCCAGCAGCATCCATCCTGCACAGCCAGTCTGTGCTTGCCTGGCCTGCAGAGCTGCAGGAATGTGGCCTCTGCTGCTTCAGGAAGGATAGATTTACCCCTCCCATAAATGTTCTGTGGAAGCACCTGAGCAGTACTGCTGTGTCCATCAGGGTTCTGGCAGTCGTGCATCGTCGGGGGGCAGTGATGTGGCAGCTGCTGCCTGGTTCTGTGCTTCAGTCCCATGACTCTCAAGAGTCGTATTCTTCTCCTGAGGAACCCGTGGTAGCTTGCTGATCTGCAGGAGGGGATCACGACTGCTTAGTGATGTATCAGTTCCTCTTTTGCAGTCCAGTGGTTTGGGTCGTGCTGCAGCGAGGAACAGCACCGGAGGCAGAATGCTGAGCAGCAGGGCAGGGCTTCGGCCCTCGTGCAGCAGGCAGTGACAAGCCAGGAACTGGAGCGATTCTTCCTCGACTATGTCAAACAGAAGCAGATTGCAGAGGGCAACCTTTCTGACTCGAGTGACGAGGAGGCAGGTCAGTACTGGAGCAGAACATCTTCAGCTCAGAGAAAGGCCGTGACCTCTGAGGCTTCCCTTCATCAGCTGAGGGGCCGGGCCGGGGCTGGAAGGCTCTGACGTGCTCGTGACAGTCTCAGGTCTGCTCTGAGCTGGCTTCGCTCATGTGAGCTGCTGCTTGGTGTTCTGTGTTCTTGCTTTGTTCTGTGCTCAGGGGGAGTTGAAAAATTCTGCACTTCCTCACTCATAGAAGGCCACTGCACATAGGGTTCAGGACCCAAGCTTACCTCTTTCCAGAACCCTGGAAGAATTCATCTTCCTCACCCTCTCTTGGGAATCCCTGTACTGTTTTCTCCTGGCTCAGGATGCTGCTGCTTCTTTCCCAGCTGGCCTTGGAAGGCCCTGCAGACATCATGGAGGGAACCTTTTAGTCTTTACTGGGCTACGCTGCAATCCTGACCTTTAAATACTTCATCTTTAAATACCCAAGCTTTTCATTTTTAATAAAAAACAATGGGAAATAAAGAAGTCCGTGGTGAAGAAAGACTGCAAATGTCAGACCAATTGCATTGTCCAGTGAAGAAAGCAAAACTTCCCCAGTCCCACAGTCTGAATGTGCCATTTAGCTCACAGAGCTCAAGCATGTACTTGACTGTATCTAAACACGCTCAGAAATGCCAGAGGTCTCACTTGGGGATATGCAGAGTAGCTGTGGGTGGGTATTGTGATCTCCCAGAATTTCCAAGTCATTTTCGTGGCTTCAGTAACGGTTTTGTCCTCCAGACGAGGTTCCCCCTCTCGCTAAGCCCGAGCCAAGCCACGCTGACGCAGAAGGAGAGGCTGCACTGCCAAGCCACGCTCAGCTGGCCAAGGATGTGATGGTGAGGTGCATCCACTTGCTGGCAGACAGGGACCTCCGAGTGCGGCTGAAGGTGAGCGAGCAGCGGCTGTGAGGGGGCGGGTGGTGCCCCTGGGGGGGGTGGCCGTGGTGTGTGCGGGGCTTCCTGCTGGAACGAGGCTCCTGCTGCCGTGTGCTCAGGACAGACCCTCTGAGCGCTGCAAGAAAAGGGAGGTGGTTTCCTGAAGGCGGTCTGCTGCAGGGATGGCAGCCAGGCTGAGGGCTCAGCACGCTCTTAAGGGTGGCCTTGTGACAGGCACCTTTCCCTGGAGCTCACAGTAGTCTCATGCCTCAGCCTTTGGTGGAGGAAGGAGAAGCATCTTCCTTCCATCTCCCATCCCCCTTCTTAGACTGCAGTCTTTGCCGACTAATGAACATTTCAGAAGTTGCTGGGGTTATGATAAGCAAGGCTAAAAGCCTGGCTTTTTTTTCTTTAAATTATGAAATCCTTTGAAGGTGTCCTCCTTTTAAACTGCAAAGCGAGACAGAAAATGCAGCAGTGAGGCATAACCCAGATTCTTACCACAGCGGCCCCAGCTCTGTGAGGTGATGCTGCTGCTGTGCAACAGGACCAGTGGGGTCCTAGTGCACAGCCCAGCCTGCAGGATCTGCCTGGAAATCTTGTCCTCGTTCCAGCCTGGCCCTGTAGCTCTGCATGAGTTACATCACTGGGCTGCTTGTTGATTTCAGGGTTGGCCTGTGCTCTGTGCAATGTTCAGTTAGCTCAGCTCATGCTGAGGTGAAACTGTCCCCTTTTGTCTTAGAAGCCTTCTTTGTTCTTGCTCCCTGCTGTGATACTGGGCATCCGCCGGCACGCCGGGTGCTGCTGGCACTGCACTGCTCTGCAAGGCTGTTTTCTGCCCCTCGTGCACAGGTTCTGGACGTGCTGGAGCTCTGTGTAACTGTGCTGCATCCTCACGGAAACCATCTGCTTCCCATGGCTCATCGTGTCTGGCCAGCTCTTGTCACTCGGCTGATTAGTGATGACCCTCTGGCGGTGCTGAGAGCCTTCAAGGTACAGCCATGAATCTTTGCCAGCAGCCTTCAAGCTGGTGCTTACAAGGCAAGCAGCTCAGGCACTGCTGTGGCCGGTGAGAGGAACACTGAGTTTGTGGAATGATTTTTTTTTTTTTTAATGTGGTTCAGAACACAGGGTCACCACCCTGCACTGGGTAGGCTTGTACCACTCTTAGCCACGGCTTGTCCACAGATAAGATCTTGACGCTGTTCCTGGGGGAAGCAGCAGTATTAGTGGTTATTGCAAAGAAGAGAAAAACTGTTCTGCTGCTGTCTAAGCAGCTGACTGTAAGAGACACTGTAGAGTGAAACTTACCCTTGCTGGAACCAGTCTCAGCAACCCTCTTTGGAAGTCTTAGACTGAAGAGAAAGGAATGTTTTGCAACTGAGGCACTGGCAGGGGAGAGGAGAGGTTAAGTGCAGACTTAGCCTTGTAATAACATTTAAAAAGATTTCCTGGCCATGCCAACTGACAGCATTTTCTTCCTGAATCACAAGCTAGACAAAAAACACATTGCCTGAGGTTGACAGCCCTAGAGTTTCACTGGGCTTCCTCTGCTGTGCAGAATGAGACTCATTTTTCAAATCCTTCAGTGTGAATAAAAGGAAAATTTTGATTCCCTGAATTCAAGAAGCCATGCACTAGAATTTCAGAGTAGCCCTACCTCACGTGTGCCAGCCCTAAAACAAGGGCAAGATCACTGCACAAAACTAACTCTGGAAAAATATCTTCCATCAGAGGCTCCTTGCGCAGTTCTGAAGTTGCCTTCACAAGCAGCTCGTACCGTGACTGTGCTGAGAAGGGCAGTCCCAGGCAGTTAGCAGGGTGACACTCATCAGCAAGGTGCAGCTCCTTCAGCCCCTGTCAAGCATTTGCCTTCTGCTTTACGTGGGAGGTGGCAGCAGGTGTGGTCACGTTGCTTTCAACTGTACAAAATTGTCAAAGGAGAATGTGTTGTCCCCTAGAGCAGCTGAAGGCTGCTGGGTGTGGTGATCTTGAGCAGCCAGCCCGCAGACCTGGAGGTGCACTTATCCTCCAGTAACTGATGTTTCTCCACTAGGTGCTGTGTACCCTGGCTCAAAAGTGTGGGGACTTTTTGAGGCAGAGATTCTCCAAAGACGTCCTGCCTAAGCTGGCCAGTTCCCTCCTCAGCCAGGCCCCAGCAAGTGCCAGAGCTGGGCCTGTGTACAGCCACACGCTTGCCTTCAAGCTGCAGCTGGCTGTGTTGCAGGGACTGGGTTCTCTGTGCGAGAAGCTGGACATGGGTGAGTACCAGGGAACGTGTAGGTTGTATGAGACCTCTGCCCCACTTAACTCTTCTCCTTTCATCTCGACTGACCAGGCCTGCACTTGATTCTCATCCGTCTGGTACCCCATGGGCTGATTTGCAGATCTTCTCCAGATTGATCCCACCCAGGTCCTGCTGGCCCTTAGTCTGTCCTCTTTCTAGAGAGGGTCTGGTCACTCTTTACTCCCCAAGAAACAAATGGAAGCAGAGTTTCCCAGTGCCTCGCAGAATCTGACTGCTCAGCTCGTTTGTGCATGAGAAGTGGGTATGAAGTGGAATGCTTGAGCTGCTGCACTCAGACCTGCTGGGCCATGCTTTGTTCTGAACTGAAGAACACAGATGAAACTACTGGCTATGCTGCCTGGCTCTACTTTGGGGCATCTCTCTGGCTGACCCTTTACGTGCAGCATATCGTATTCTTCTATGGAATGAAACTCTGAAATTCTTCTGGGTTAAATTTCTGGAGCTGACTTTGATGAGGGAGAAGGTTTGCTGGCTGGTTGCTATTTTCCTCTCTCAATGCCCTTGATTGCTTTCCTAGCTCCACAGCAAGATTTTCAAGAGATGAGGTCAGAAGAGGTCTGGGTCGGAAAGTTCAAAGGCTCAGAAGCCATTTGCTGCCAATTTAGAGCACATTCTATTAGCCAGCATGAGTAGGTTACCTCCTACCCTTCTTTTCTGTTCCATTTCTGCAGGTGAGAGTGACCTGAATAAAGTGGCAGATGCTTGCCTGGTTTACCTCAGTGCCAAGCAACCCGTGAAGCTGCAAGAAGCTGCCCAGAGGTAATGTCTCTGAAATGCAGGCCTGTCTGGTGTACAAGTGATGTGGGGAGAGGGGGAGCACAGCAGCCCCTTTCCTTTTGCTCCTTTCTCCTTCCTTTCCCCAGTGTGCCTACATCCTGTGGTCTCTCCTGGAAGCTGACCCTTTTCTCTGGTGAAATACCAGTTATGACCCAAAACAAGCTGTAGCAGTTAGCTTGCCCACAAGTTACAGCTGCCTTTCAGATTACCTCTCAATGCATTTAGGGGTGGGGGAAGATGTCCTGCTTGCTTTATTCCAACCACCTTCTGCCCTCTTGGGGTTCTTGGCCCACTGGTGGCACAGAGCTGCAGAGAGGAAGGCAGTTACGTGAGAGTATGTACCAGGCATTCCCATGGATTTTATCACCAGTCGGTTTCACACTTAACACCTTCTGCAAGCAGATTTATTTCTGATATCATTCCTGTTTCCCTGTGATCACTTCAGTCCCTTCAGTGTAGAGACTCTTTTGAAAGAGCTTTATGGCTCTTTCAGTCCTATCTCCTAGGCTTCAAAGTTTCACTGGAACGAATAAGGCATCACCCACCCAAAGCAAGAACCTTCCTTGAGAATTTCTCAAAGGCGTTATTCAAAATGAGTTATCCCTGTGGATCAGACTGATCAGAGGAGCAGACCTGCTGTAGGGCTCAGTGGAATGGCTTACCTCTCCCGTCTGCAGGTAGGCAGCACTGCCCCGGGCTCAGCCAGGTGGGCCCCAGTTGCTTAGGGTGCTGTCAGTCTTGGCACCAGTCTTGCTCCGAGGAGGCTGGGAGAGGTTAAAGGAGCACAAACAGTTTGGGTGGACACGCATTAGCCCTATGAAGTGTTGACAGACTCTTTGCTAGGTGGTGTTCAAAATCCTGCTCAACATGTTCCTGCTGTCAGGATAAGAAATCACTGCTGCCATATGTTGTCACCTGGAAACAAGGGCAGACTTCTCAGCAGACAAAATGAGTCCAGTCACAGAACGTAGAAAATGAATAAGAAAGCCATGGATCTCCACTCCTTGCCGAGGATGGGGAAGAGCCACCGTCTGTGTGTGGCCCCCTCCCCTCCCCTCCCCTCCCCGCTGGGGGGGCAGCCAGCCGGGAGCAGGTTCAGCAGCAGGGCAGATTTCAGAGGGCAGGCTGTGAAAAGGGGAAACGCTGTCAGCTCCCTTTCACCTGAGCACAGCCCTCCCAGGGCGTGCAGAGCTTTTGTGCGGCTGGGCAGCAGCTGAGACAGAGAGAGCTCTCAGAAGCTGTAGCCGTACCTTTGTTTGCGTTCTTGAGTTGGTGAGAGCGGGTTTATTTTTACCTTAGTGGCTTTTATTGCATCCCAGCAGGCTTCAGCAGCATTTGTTCTGCAAAGGGGCTCTTTGCTGTAGGCTTGCATACCCTTGGTACAACGTAATGTTCATCTGTGTAAGCAAGGCTGGCATGGAAAGCAGAACACCGGGATTTATCTGTTGGGGAACTTAAGCTTTTAAATCATGAACAAAGCAGGCTGCAGAGCTGTGTCATTTCTCACACACGGGATGGGGGAGATGCTGAATTAGCCGTATGATGTGCATTTAGGCAAGGGCGAATTACCAGCCTGCTGCATGAAATACTCTGCATTTTAAATGCTGCTAAAAACAGACAGAACAGAACTAATCTTAGCCACAGCCCGAGTACCAGCACACATCGCATAACTCAGCTTTATCTCTGCAGGAATCACGCAGGGTAAAGGGGTGTCTGGAACCTGCTCGCCAGACTGATTTATGCTAACTGGCTTCTGCTCACCTCTTCGGTTCCTTACGCAACCCATGAGTTGTGACCTGCCGGGAGGAAGGTCAGCTCCTACAAGGTCACTTGTAGCTGCAGTAACTCCCCTCCTTGCCTAAGTTTGATTTTAAAGTGAAGATTCTGTAGGTATGCAAAGGGCTGAGCAGCAATTTTGGGCCATGGTGCTGCTGTCACCAAAAAGAAAAAAAAAAAGGGAGATGTTTGTCTTCCAGGAATGTTATCACACCCCAGGGAGGCTGTTTAATCCCCTTTATGGGACCCTGTAGTTTTATGAGATGAAGCAGTGGGAGTGAGTGAGTCTGGTAAACGCAGCTTTGTGCAATACTCAACGGGCAAAAATAGATGCTGGGAGAAATGGAACTCCAGCGTGACTGAGAAAGAGAAACCGGGGCTTTCTTGTGCCTGTGGTAGTACTCCAGGAGATGAACGTTACCCAGATCTTGTTTAAAGAAGCAAAAACACTGAAGAGGAGTTTGGGGAAGGCCAGGGAAGACGAGGTACATCTTCTGCTTTTATTGAAAATAAGCCAGTGGTCCTGGGGGCAAAGAGACAGAAACACTGGGTCACTAAGGGGCTGTGGTGTAAGGGTGGGAACAGGGCAGGGGGGAAAATGGTGACAACTGAAAGTCCAAAAGTCACCTTTTGTACATTTGGGCATCTGATCAGCTTATTAAATGGCATCATCCCTGACAAGTGCCTCACTTGGGGGAAAAAAACAAAACATCAAACCTTGAAGGAAAAAAGATTAAGACGTTGTCATTGGCCTGTGTCAACACTTTACAAATAGCTCTGCATTTCTTCAGTTTGCAGTGACTGTTTTGGAATTTACACTTCTTTTTAATAAATGTTTACAGTCTGTGAAGTTTACCATCTGACCTTTCAGTCAGCATTCTGGCTAGGAGTGTTTTCTCCGAGATGCAGCAATAATTTCCCCGGTTCTTGCTGGAGCTGGGGTGACCTGTGTCTCGTAACGCCCGCAGAGCTGCGGGAGCAGGCAGACCTGTGCTTCTGGCAGCCTGCTCTGCCCACAGCCTGGGAGAAGACAAGGCACCAGCACAGCCCAACTCCGCTCTGTGCCACCAGAACAAATTGTTTAGCACAACTGGAACAAATATGAGCTATTTTTGGATCTTTTGAGATACCAGATTTGATTGCACAGCATTAAAGACCTCTCTTGGTTTGACTTTGTAGCTTACTGGATACTTACTGGCAGCTGTCAGTCGCAGGCTGGGCTGGAGCACACGAACACAGCCACCTGCGTAAGGCAAAATTCAATAAAATTATATTTAAGGAAAAAAAAAGCAACAACAGAAAACAAACCTGGATTAACCCCAGGTTTCTTTGCCATGGAAACAGGTTGCTTAGGAACTACGCAAGAGTTGGTTTGAAAATGTAAAAGTCAAGTTGTTCTTCAGGCTGTGCAGCACTCCTGGCTGTCGGCAGGGGATCACCCACCGGGGGCACCACGGGCAGGGACCAGCTCACCTCGAGGGTGGCTCTCCAGACTGGGGAGAGGTTGGAGACCAGCATACATCTGCTGGGAATGAGAGTTCAAGCTCTACGCGTGCTGGAGACATCCATGCCAGCCGAGCAGCATTCCCTGTTCCCACGTTTACCTCCCAGGGATTCGTCTTTCTTGCCCAGTGCTCCCCACCCCAGCCTGGAGGAGTGAGGCTGCTCTCTGTGCAGCTGCCCCCCGGCAGCAGCCCCCCCCCGAGCCGGGCAGGCCCTGCTGCTCCCCGCGGGCAGGCAGCTGCCTGCTCCCACCAGCACGGTGCTGGGGAACGGAACGCTTTGTGAAAGGTGCTGTGCAGAAGGAAGGAGATGTAGTGAATAAGAACTTGGGATGAGGGGAGACTGCAGTGAAGACCCTCAGTGCAGCACTCAGCTCTGTTTGTGGCCCAGGCTGGAAAGCTGTCCAGGCTGGGGACAGTGCCAAGGCTTTCCACAGCTGCCAGTAGCAGCCCTCCTGGGTGTACATCCAAAGGCTCTCTCCTCACTCTTCTTTCCTTTCTTCCTCTTGTTTCCTGCAGTGTTTTCCTCCACCTGATGCACGTGGACCCCGACAGCACCTGGCTGCTGCTGACCGAGGCGTGCTGCCCCCGCCCCTTCCAGCCCCCCCACGGCAGCCTGCAGCCCCTGGTGCTGGGCAGGACGGGCCGCCAGCGGGACGAGCTCACCGACAACGTCCTGCTGCTGCTGGAGCGGCTGCGGCAACGGGAGAGCGCGGTGCTGCGGGTGGGGGCACCAGGGGCACCCCCCCCGTGACAGCTGGCAGGGAAAGGAGCACCCCCAGCACAGCTCTCACCTGGGAGAGTCCCATCACCCAGGCCCTGACCCATCCCAGGGGAAGCCGTTGCCCTTCGGGGTGCTGACCAGACGCCTTCCCCGTGGGCAGGAGGTGATTGTTTTTTGAGCAGTGGTTGAGGATGGGGTGGTGCCTCGCCCCAGCTCCTCCAGACTTGTGCTTCTCTGCACATTGTGCTGGAGGAAGCCTGAGGGTCACAGCACACCTATTTCAATTCCTCAGTACATCTAGAAGTGCCTTTGCAGCACTTCACTGCTGGGTGGTCCCTGCAGCTCCCTGTGCACCCACCTACCCCCCCCCAGCTGCCCCATCCCACCCTGGAACCCAGAGCTCTGCCCTGGCCTCCTCCTCCCAGGGAGATGTTGCTCGGAGCACACCCTGTTGTTAGCAGACACCCCGAACAGCAGTTCCATGCATCTGCCACGTGTTCCTCCCCAGGACTGCCAGGGCAGCCCTGCTGTCCCCGCAGGAGCACCGAGGCTTTCCCTCGCGGTTTGCTCCGAGTTGTGCTGCCCGCTTTGAGCTGTGGCAGATTCTCCAGATAAACACCAGCCGTGATTTACAGCTCGCCGGTGATTTAGGAGTCCCCTTATTCCCAGATTGCCTGCCATTTCTTGCAGGCTGTTTCTCAAACCTCTCAGACGTTTAATGCCCACCCCAAGGAGGATTAGATGAAGCCTCAGCGCGCTGGGTGACCGCGGTGTGAGCGCCTTGGTGCTGTGCAACGTGGGGAGAGGGGGCTGTGGGTGCTGCCCCTCGCCCAGAGCTGCCCGGCCCCATCGCTTTGCCCCGTGGAACCTTTATGCTCACAGCACGGGACAGACCTTGACTGGCAATTCAGAGACAGGCTCAGAAATACAAAACCCAATGAAATAAACAGATTGCTGCAGGGACCAGGCTCTGTGCATTGCTGTCGGGGATCCCAGGGAGCGTCCGGGACGCGGCTCAGCTGCGGGGACCCATGGCACCGCTGGCAGTGCTCACACAGCTCTCATTAGTGATGGCTGTCCCTGTCCTGGTGTTACCTGGGCTTCAATCCTGGTCGTTTTTCCAGGAAAAACAGCTCGGTGGCTTTTCACCAAGCAGGACGAGGCTGCAGGTCAGCTTTAACCCTTCCTGGCGCATCTCAGGCTGCAGAGCAACCATTTATCCACACCCACTCGGCTGGGATTTGTCACCTCTGGGAACGGCCACCCCGGCCCCCCTGGGGCCACCTCAGCTGAGGTGCACGGCAAGCTCAGAAATAAAACCAGTAGCCTTTTTTCTGGCTTTTTGTAGAATAAAACCACAATTTCTGAAAAGCAGGAAGCCAAGCAGCGCTGAGGAGCACCCGCCAGCAGCCCCATTTGGGGAGGCAGAGTGGTTCTGGAGGCTGCAGCCATGTCCCCCCCATCCTGTCCCATCCCACTCAGCCCACAGAGCTCAGCCCCAGCCCTGGGGCTGCCCCCCTCCATCCCCTGGGTCCCCTCACCCCCGGGGCCCAGCCCAGCAGAGCTGGGGGCTGCAATGTGCCCCCACCCCATGACCCCACAGCAGCGTGGGGGCACAGCCCCAGCCCTCATTGCATCTCCTGCTCCCAACACGCCACGTCAACTGAGCAGGATGAATCTCTGCCAATAAATCCTGTTATTTTTAAAAGCTCGCCTCTAGGTTTTGCAAATCACTACACCGAGCAGCGATCTGTTTGTTCGCTATTTGAGGTGATTTGCAGCCCCGTGCAGCGCAGTGCTCCCTCTCCCCCACAGAAGGGTTTATCAGCCCCAAACCCCAGAGCTGCACCCCCCGACAGAGGCACTGGGGTGGGGAGAGGTGCACAGAGCCGCCAGCAGCCCTAGCTCTGGGCTGGGGGATGTTTCCCTCCTGGCAGAGCACCCCCAGCACTGAGGGGCTCTGGGCTGATTCCTCCCATGAGCGCATCCCCTGTGCACGAGGCCCACAGGGATGGAGGCCAGTGCAGCCCCCAGCCAGGCCCTGCCCCACACCAGGCTGCAGCGATGGCTTCTGTCCCTCCTGTGCCCCGCACATGGCTCAGCATCAGTGCACTGAGGGGCAGTGAAGCTCCGCAGCCTAACGAGGAGCACAGGGCCGTACAGGGGGACAGAGCCAGGCACTGCTGTGGAGCTGGGATCCTCCAAACAATGGGGCAGAGCCCCCCCAGTTCTCCCACTGCCCCTGTTGAGCCCCCCCAGTGCTCCCTGTACCCACCCCAATCCCCCCCAGTGCTCCCTGTACCCACC
>WBMW01004679.1:71291-109440 GCA_013396635.1 Penelope pileata
GGGGGGCTACCTCCCTGATGGCAGCACAAATGTCCCCTGCACCGACACAGCGCAGCACTGACAGTTGCTGCGAGACCCAAGAATCCCTCCTAGAAGGATCCGTCCACGGCTGGAGGCGGACGCTGCTGCGCTGTGAGATCATCTGCAAAGGTCTGAGCACACCGCGGGGAAACCGCGCGGCACGGCCCCAGCTGCAGCCCCCGCCACCGACCCCCAGGAGGCAACCGGGGCACAGGGCAGCGCTGCAGAAATGCAGACGTTGAAATGCAGCGCGGGCACAGCCCAGCACGGCAGGGGGTGCGTGAGGGGCACAGGACAGCCCCCGCCCTCATCCCGCAGCTGCGGCACCGAAAGGCACCGGGAGCCCCAGGTCTGCAGCACTCCTGGGCACGGCCGTCCCGGGCACCAAACGCAGATGAGAATTCCTGGGGAGGGATTCTTGCTGGGGAGAACAGTTCCTGCTCGCTGCCAGCCTGTGCAGAGCAGCGCTGCCACAGGTGCCCGTCACTGCTGCAGGGCTCCCAGCTCCGGCTCCCAGCAGCTGCTGCAGGGCCAAAGCATCGCACGTGGAGGGGAAACAAAGCACCCCTTCCCCACCCGTAATATTTACTCTATACGAGAAAAGCTGTCCCTGAAACCCTGATCACACATACAACAAATAACAAAATCAAGAGCTTAAATGACTTAACTGCCCTGCTGAGGGTTTATTTCCCAGTTCTGGCAGTGTCTCTGGCTCAGTGTCACTGTGTGCCCCCAGCACGCTGCCAGGAGGGATTCCTCAGTGCCCTGCGCTCCCCCCGGGGCTCAGCTGGGAGCTGCACTGAGGACAGACCTGGATGTGTGCAGGGACGCTGCCAGCACCCACTGCAGCTCTGGCAGGGAACTGTGGGCTCTGGGCTGGGGCTGTTATCCCCCCCCCNACCCCCCCCTCCTCCTGAGCGGGGACGGGGCAGCAGGGAACTTGCAGAGTGCTCCATCAATCACGTTCCCTCTAATTAACTTCTAATTTACCTCTTTAGTCAAATCTGTTTACGATCAGAGACAAGAAAACACGGCCCAACACGAGGTGCAATGCAGATGGGACTCCCCCCTCCACCCTCCGCCCGGTTCCCTGCTCCCAGGCAGCCCCAACCCACGGCCGGGCACTGCCCCACGCAGGGACGAGGACGGGGACCCCCGGTCTCTCCCAGCCCCCGTGGGGCCGCAGGCAGTTGGCACAGGGCTGCAGCCCGCGTCCCCGCTGCCCCTGGCAAGAGCCAACCCCAAAGCCAACGCTGTTGCCCGAGCTTCAGCCCCTGGCCAAAAAACCCAGCAGAGGTTAAAGCAGGGAACAAATCCTGTCTACAACCTACCAGTGCTTCATTAAGGAAATCTGTTGTTATTAGCTCAGCCCTTTAATCCTCCCCCAATTACAATGACGGTGCTGCTCACAGCTGCTCAGGCTCTGCTGCCGTCTCCGTGCCTCTGAGGCTGGCTGTGCTGCTCAGCACTGCAGCGCGGTGAGCTGGCCTGCAGCAGCACATCAGGCCGAATAATTATCTTAATTAATAACAGAGGGCCCAGGTGGGCACCCGGCCCATCCCAGAGACCCCCGCAGAGCAGCAGTGGGGCTGTGCCCGTGCATGGGGGGTTTGCTTTGTGGGGTTTTGTGTGAGATGGGGGTTGCAGCGGGCAGGGCAGGGCGCAGCCCCGGCAGCACCCAGAGGATCCCACTGTGTGCAGGGGGCTCCTCGCCTCCGAAACGCCTCAGAGATCAGGAGAGGAATCGGCCGCCTGCCCTGCAGGAGCCTGGCCTGCAGCTACAGCTGCCGGAGCTCAGCAGCGCCCGGAGCATCCTTATCTCTCGGGACAGCCACCAGGGCTGCGTCGCGCTCAGCTGAGCGCTGGCGGTCTGAGATCCCCTCCAATGCCTCCTTCAGCTCAGGAAGAAAAAGTGAAGCACTGAGCCTTGGCCACAGCTCCCGGCCCTGAGAGCCCCCGGGGGGGCACACGGCTGCAGCACCGCTGGGGTCGGAGCACCCCAACGCCACCAGCGAACGCCCAGAGACTGAAAGGCCCAGGAGGAGCACATGGGAGGGCCGGGAGATCACAAACAGGGGAAAAGGCGCTGAAGAAAGGCGCCCTGCAGAGCAGGAGCACCACGAGCAGCCTCTGCTTCCCCAGCAGCAGCGCCCTGAGGGCATGGAGTCATTTTCAGTCCCATCTCCATGTTAAGCGACTCAGCCAGCACCCAGACGGGAAGCGCCGAAGGAAGGGAATCCGCTCTGACCACAAAGCCCCAGCGGAGCCGTGGGGGAGAGGAGCGCAGCCCCGGGGCCGGGGTCAGACACAGCCGAGTGCAGCACCCGGCACAGCGTGCCCAGACCCAACCCAAACCCACCCCAAAACCTCAGCTCCTGTTGCTATTTTCAAGAACTCCCCCCCCCTTCCTCTCCCAAGATGCACGGCCCCTCCCCTCCCCTCTGTTTTTGGGGTGCAGGGGGCAGCGGTGGGAGCAGCGGGGCCACCTCCAGCTGCAGGCACTGCGGGGGGGGAACTCCAGGATCCACACCAAGTCAGAAACCAAACAGCCAAAAGATAAAACAAAGGAACAACAACAAAAGATCTCTTTAAGGAAGGGGTGGTGGGTGAAAAGGAAAAAAAAAATAGAAATAAAAAGAAAAGGAAAGGAAGAACTCAAACAAGTTCCGCAGCAGAAAGGCGCTGTGCAGCTTCCTGTGGCTGCCGAGCCCCCGCTGCCGCGCTGATCCCCGGAATAATGGCAGCTGATGGCACCCAGGCCAGCAGTGCCTGCTGCAGTCATGATTGAAGGCAGCCTTTAAGCTTCCCTGACAATGCATTTTTCCTGGAGATAAAAAATGAATGCTGCCAGCATGCAAATCTCTCTAAATTAGGCAAGGCCCAGCTTGCTGGAGCAGCGATGTTTTGTGATGACAGTCATTAACTTTAGCAGAAGGAGAAAAGATGCAGGAAAACAGTCTCAGCCACTTCGTGTCCCAGCTGGGAGCTGCTGCTCGGGAAGCGCTGGAATCCGCCTGCTGCCACCTGAACTCACACCGACAACGGAGCGAGGAGCCAGGCTCTGCTCCGTACAGCCAGGGACAGCAAAACCAGCCACGGCCCCCGGGAGCGCCGGCACCGCTGGGGCCATCCCACGGCTGCGGGTGAGCCCTGCTGGGCAGGGGCCAGACGCCAGGTTTGAGAGGCAGAACAGCGATTTCGTACAGACCGAGTGCAGCCAAGGTCTGAAGCAGCTGCAAAATGAAGTCACTGGGATTTGGGTGCTCTGCTCATCACTTACCTTCCCCCTTTGTTCCGAGTGCAGCCCGGGCAGAGCCCCTCACACCCCCCGGAGGTGCCAGAACTGCGGGGCTCTGTGCTGAGCCCCCCAGCAGCAGCTGAACAGACACCGACCCCCAGGCTCCCCGGTGTGCGGCAGCACCCTGCACACACTGCCAGCACCCTGCACACACTGCCAGCACCCGGGGCTCTCGGGGCTCCCCCTCTCCCTCCAGCCATCCTTTGCTCCGTGCTCTGATCCCAGCAGTGGGGCTCCAAGGAAGAAGGCTCGAGCCGCCCTGCTGCAAGGGGAGCAGCTGTGATCCCACTCACAGCACTCCTTAAAACAACAAATAAGGAATTAAAAAAAAAAAAGTGAACTAATCTTTAATACGTCCAAAATAGTTTCATAGAAACATCACTTCTGTCGTGCAGCCGAGGCTGGAAGGGGGCAGCAGGGGCTCAGAAGTTCTCCAGCAGGTCCATGATGCGCTTCTGCTCGCTCTCCCGGAACTCCTGGTTCTTGCCGTCCCCGATGTTCTCTGCGTACTCTGCAGGAGAGAAAGCAGGCACAAAGAGGGGCTCTGAGCGAGACAGCAGCAAACAACGGCCAGCTTCTGCAGATCTACACCTGCGTCCACTGCGAACAACTGAATGGGGATTTACTCAGGTAAGGAGCACCGATGGATTTCCTTCCCCAGCCCCAGGGTTAAAGCTTTGCACAACAAACATCTGCTGACCCCTCACCAAAAGCCTCTGTGGCCAGCAGAGCCGTTAGCAGGAGCCGTGCTGCCATGGCGCAGAGCCTGCAGCCAGCAGCGGGCAGGCACAGAGCCCGTCCCAGAGCCCCACGCGGGGGCTGGCGCAGGGGCTGCTTGCAGCTGCTCTGCCAGCCGGGGGGGCTGCGGGCTGAGCTGCAGGGGCTGCTCCCAGCTCAGGGCATCGCCCACCTCCCAGCTCCCTTCGAACCCCACGCATCGTCACGGAGCGTCACACCTTTGTTACCCATAGCTTTAACCTCAGGGTCTGTTTTCCCAGCACCCAGAAGGAGCATTTTTGCAGAACTGGTCAAAAGGAAGTAACTCCCCAGTCGACGAGCGCTTTTAACCCCTGCAGAAGGGAACACCGCTTGGATCTAACTGCAAAGCCAACCCCGTGCATTCAGCCAGGTCCTGGTCGAGGCTCTGCCTGTCCATGCACATGGCCAAGCATGGCACAACGGGAATCCCCTCTGCAGCTCTCTCCTGACGCCCATGGAAAGCTGGCAGCCCCCATTCCCCTGCCAGCTTGCTCCTTCCTGCCACCAGAACCTACAAATTCAAAGACAGCTTAAAAAGAAGAAATGAAGAGCAGGTTTGGAGCTGCAAAAGCAGGGACCTGAACAAATCTCAGTAAACGGGGAGCAGCCTGCCTGGTTAGGCAGTGTTTTCCAGCCTCCGCCTTCTCTCATTCTTCCCCTTCTTCCCAAACAAACAGAACAGCTTGTATTCAGCATCTGAATGGCAAGTCGCTCTAGAAAGTTTGCTTTAATATTTATACGTTCAGCACTGCTACATGCCTCCGAGCTCCATCAAAGCCTTTATTATAGGAGCACTGAAAGGAGGGAGGACAGGCAGAAGTTAGCTGATGTGGGAGTCTTCCCTCGTGTGTGCACTCTCTCTCTCCATGTACAAAAAGCAGAATTCTTTGCCAAGGCCTCTGGGAGAAATCCTTTTAATATTTATCAGCTGCTCCAGTACCTGTAACAAGAGCAGGCAGCACGGAGCCCGGCTGCAGGTGAACCTGGGGAGGGGCGAGCACAGGGCCTTCTCCCTCCAGGCGGGAGCAGCCCTCCAGCTCCGGCAGCCAGGAGCTCCCGGGCGCTCCCTGCAGCTGCTCCCGGAGCCGCAGAAACGCAGCGCGGCGGCCACGGGGCTACGGACCAGGAACGGAGAGCGCAGGGCTGGGGCTCTGCCGTCCCCGTCGCGGTATCAGAGCGCTTTGTGTCACACAGCCTCACCCCGGGGAGGAGCAGCCGCCGTCCCCAGACGCAGCCCTTCCTGTGCTTTGTCAGAGTTAAGTGCCTCCCAAACAGATGCAGCAGCCGCAGCTGCCTTTGTTTATTGCAGCCCAAGGGCAACGCTCCCCGGCTGCGCTGCTCCTGGTGGCAGCAGGGACGGCTGCCTGGGGGCAGGGCTGGGCCAAGGGGTGATGCCCACGGGGCACGGGGGCTGCAGCACAGCACCAGCAATGTCACCGCTGCGTGCCCCCCCCAGTCACTGCCCTTCTGCTGTCCCAGCGAGGCAGGCAGCAGCAGCACTCACACTCCCTCACCTCTGCCCAAAGCTCAGCGTTTTTCCTCCCAAGTATTTTGGCCTCATGGGACTGAAACCCAGCGACTCCCCAGGCTGCTCGTTGGGTTACCAGTGGTTGTTGACACTAACTGAGAAGACCTGATAGAACCCCCGAACCGGGCTTCAAAAACCATCACCCACCGAGATTCTCTGTATTTACTTTCTTACTTAAAATTCCACCACTTCGGTGAGACAGCACAGCTCAGACATCAGCTCCCTTCGCCTACAGTTAAACAGAGCTCACACAGTGCTGTAGCTACACAAAGGGAAAGGACCTAAGATTGGTTTCTGCTTCATTAGACAAAATACAACGGTTACAGAACAGTAAAAATCAATAGGGAAATATTGAAGCTTGTAATGGATATTGGAAGCCACAGCCTGCGCATACTGAGGGAGCACAGCCCCAACTGAGCATCATCCTCAAAGCATCCCCACTGCCTCTTTCTGGCTGCACGTGCTGAGGGCTTTGCCTGCACCCCGGGATGTGCGGGCACCGCTCTGCTCTCCAGCCCAGAGCCCCCCCAGGCACCGCTCAGCCCGAGGCCGGGCTCTGCCCCGCTGCAGGGAGAGGAGCTGAGGGCGGGCGGTCAGCCTGCAGGAATGGCTCGGTCAGGCTGCAGCTCCCCCTGCCCGCTCCTCCCCAAAGCCCCGCCGTAGGAAAACAGCCCTGCTTCCATGCCTGCATCGTAAGTAATTCCGAGCAACCCCGAGGGATCCATCAGCTGTCAGGCTGCCAGAGAAACATGGAGAATATGTAGGCCATAAAAATAAAACTAAAAAACCAAGCACCTAATTAGTATGCAAAAATAGAAAATAAAAACTGAACAAGAGCAAAACACTGAACAAAAAGTAAAAATAAACCGACCCTCATCTGTCCTGAGAGCGAGCTGGAACTGGCTGGGAGATGTTCCAGCCAAGGCTGAAGGCTCCCAACACCCCAGCCACTGGGAATAGAACCTCCTCCCTTCTACCTCCCAGGAAATCCCAGAGGCTCCCGGGAAATCCCAGAGGTCCCCGCTGGCCCCTGCCCCTGGGGACACTTCAGGGCCCACCAAGCAGTGTCCGAGCACCCAGCTCCCCTGCAGAGCAGGGCCTGTCTGTGGTGTTGCTCCTGCCAAAGGCTGGAGAGTCCACGCCGATGGGACAGCTGACAGCAGGGCTGTAACGCATCCCAACCCCACCCGCAGGGGCTGCAGACAGGAATCCTTTGGCACTGCCACTCCAGAGCTTCACGAGGACCCACCAACAAGTTCATTTCTGAAGTTATTGACAGTTGTGATGGAAGTCCTGAAAGCTGACAAGCGTGGCAGCTGGGGAAGAGCCGAGGAGCAAGCCCCAGCACCACCCTGCCCTGAGCCAGGAGCCACGCAGGGTCTCCCTAGGGAACAAACGCATCCCTGCTGACACTGCTGGGCGCTCGGCGCTTCCTGTGAACAGCTTGCAAGACATGACAAAACCGCTGAAAAAGTTTCACAATGCAAGTCACTGTCTGTGAAAGAAAGAATCATGAAATTTTAATGCAGCTGCCCTCTGGTCAGCACGTAAACCAGAGAGAGCAGCAGCCCCAGCAGCCAGCGTGAGCTGTGCACAGGGTGTGTGCAGGTACAGCCCCTGAGCACTGGGACCCACGGACAGGACCCCGAAAGGGGACATATGCCATGTCCTAAGTCTCAAACGGGCACTTGGGAGGCAGGAATCATCAAATATCATAATGAAAAGCAGGACAGACACCTATCCAGTCACCCCGTCCCCGCTCCGCCCATCAGTGGGCATCACCCCAAACCTGCTGGAAGGGATCACCCGCAGCTCCAGGTAACCCCGCACTGTCAGAAAATCACTCTGAATTCCTTTATACCAGCTATCTTCCTGATCCCCTTTCTTTCCTGCACATGGGAAGAGAGAAAAACAACTGCATCTGAAAAAATAAAAAAAAAAAAGCTGCCTCTACCTCCCAGCGTTGAGGGGAAGAAAGAAAAGGCCAGGAGCACATCATTGCTATTCCCGAAGAAAGCAGAGACATCAAAACAACACAGCCCAGAGCCCAGAACCCCAGAGATGCTGACGACTTTTCTTTCTCTTCAGAAGAGAAAGAGCCTCCTCGCTGCCCGCCGAGATCAGCACAGCCTCTCTGGAGCACAGCCCTCTGCTGAACGCGAGGCAGCCCCGCGCCCTGTCCTCCCCCAGCCCGACGGCTGCTGAAGGACAGCGGGCTGCAGATGAGAGGCACAGCTCAAACAAGCACCGCTCTAATTCAACATAAGCATTCCAAATAACAAGCAGCACTTTAGAAGCAGGATTGCAAATCACAACAGCTACATTTTAAAGCTACGGAGGATACTTTAATGCTATAATCCACATTAATCTGACACTAAGAACAAGACAAATACGCTGTGGATACCAACACGGTGCAGATGGTGAAGCGCAGGGCCGTGCTAGTGAAAGACGAGACTCCACTACTCCTCCCTCCAGCATGCACATCCACTTCCCTTAAATATTTACTCTGGCGTTGCAGGCAGCGGCGAGGCCCAGGCAGCCCGCAGCTGACAGCACACCAAGTGATGTGGCGTGAGGTGACAGCAGACAACAGCAAGCATCCTGACTGCGAGGCGAGGCGCCTCTTATCAGCGCCTGCAGCCCTGCTCAGGCCTCCCCACGTAACTTCACTGCTGCTCAGAGATGCTCCTGCAGTCGAGGAGAATTACGCGTGACGGCTCGTGCTGCGGAGTGATGACCGAGCTGTCCTGGCAGAGAATGAAACATGCAGGGGAACATCTCAACTCACCCTTCAGGATGTGCCGAACAATCTTAATGGAGCTGCCTCTCATGTTCAGGATCTGATGGACTCTCTGGCGAATCTGATCAGGAAACAGAAAGGAATCTTCAATGTAACACAGAGGCATGCACAACCCCACTTTTTTCCACTCTCTTTGAGGTAAGAGCAGAAAGCACTAACACCAGGAAACCCAGCCGAGCCCTGCTTGCCCACAGCCCTGGGGCACACACCAAACATGCAGGAAGGGACACAGCACACGTGCAAATAAGCACGTAATACAGTCACAACCCCCAACACGCTCATGTCAGAGATGCAGTATTTTGCACAGGTCAGGAAAAGGCACCATCTGTGGTCCGTGCCTTTGAGAGGCCTTCGGCGAGAACATCTCCTCCACTGCTCTCAGCAGAGGTGCACACAGGGCCTTCCCATTTCCAGCTATGGCCTTGCTCACAGCAGACTGCGTGAGCTCAGAGATAGCGACCAGCTTCTGTGCCCACTAACTGCTCTAACTGCATGAAGCTGCATGGACACAAGGGCAACGAGCAGGTTTCCTCCCACAAAAAGCAGTGAAGAGGCAATACTTGCAGGGATTTATGGTCTTGTGTTTGCATCATGGATGGAAACACAGGTGATCTGCCAGCCCTGCATACAGCTGTACCTGGGGAACGTTGGCATTACAGATCTCGGCCATGATGTAACAGATGAGCTGCAGAACAAAGAGGCCGGCATCCAGGCGACGGAGATAGAATTCGTCTTCCATGTCATCATCTATTATCTCTCCTCGGCGCACCATGTCCTGAAAGCAGCACAGAGAAAAGGGGTCAAGGCTGGCTCTCAGAGAGCTTCCCATTAGCAGCAGCAGAACGCCGGTGATATTCCCAGTTTCGTAAGAAATGCTTTGTTCCCCAAAACATTAACATCCATACGTTTCTTCCTACAGAACTTCTTTTAATAATTCATTTACATTCACACAACATTTCATTCCATTTTGAACAAGGTTTTGCCTTTGCTGGTTGGGAAGTGTGTCCATCTGCAAATTAAAATTTTAATTTAAACACAGAAATTACGTTTCTATACTGAGTGCCTAGGGACTGTGAGCATGACACACCCCGGTGCATTTCCAATGGGACAAACCCCGCGCTCCTCTCCCAGCCAACCGAGGCTGCTGTTACGCGGAGCAGAACACGACTGCAGCAGACTCCAGACCCACCAGACCTCCAGCTCCATCATCGGCCGCTGAATGGGAAACCAGGTCCCAAAGCTCTGCACGAGGACGGTGTTACCCCTCCCAACACCATTTGCTGGGCAGGCAGATGGAGCGAGTCAGCAGCAGGGCTGTGGTTCTGCAGGATGGTTCCTCCTTGCTCTGCACAGACCCCTGCCCCCCCAGAGCACAAAGGCAGAACACCAGAGGCCGTTCCACACCCTCGTGCAGACTCACTTGGCCCAAAGCGCTGCCAGATCCGGCCCAGCAATGAACTCGGAGCAGTCCCCTCGGCAGAGCCCCACGGTGCCCCCGGGTGAGCCCACCCCCACTCCCCGCAGCATCACGTGTGACCTTTTGCATTTCGGGGTTTGTTTTTTTGTTTTTGTCCTTAACTAAAGGAAACAGCTCGTCACAGCCCGCCAGCTCGCCGCAGCCCGCGTGATTTAGGAGGCAGCAGGCTGGCAGGTGGGCAGCGCCAGCAGAGCAATATTTTCTCATTAGAGCCATCGGCAGCGAGCACCGTGCCCGCGCCGCGCACAGAAGCGCCGTCTCCACGCGCACACGCTCCAGGCAAACACACACAAGGTCGCAGCAGCAAAGCTGATTTACACCACCAAAGTTTCCTGTTTTGCCCAACCAAACTCTTTCACCCGATTGCAGGTGGAGTCTTTTAGGCACAAGGAGGAAAATTAACCCCGTGTGCTTCTCACAGGACAGCACAAAGAACATTCACCGTACACAAACCTCATTAAGGGACCTAGAACTGCAGCTGTTAGCGCTGCCTCACAAAACCAGGAGGAGAAAGCACAGGTCATGGAGCACTCTGCCATTCCTCCTAGGGCACGCCTGCCACTGGGAGAACACGGGAAGCTCACAAGCATGGCTCCTTACCCACACCACGCAGCCCGCTGCGTGGGGCTTCATCTTCAGCAGCAGGTCCCTGACCTCCACCCTTCCCATCACCGTGATTTACTCCCGACCCTCAAAGTCACGGGCACAGCCATGACTGGGCAGAGCCTGCACACAAGCTCCTGCCAGAAAAAAAATCCAGTGTTGTGCGAGGAGCAACTTTCCTCACCCTACGTCAGTGCCAGGCTGAAGGAGTCTGGACAAACCCGGCCTCTGAGGCTGAAGAATGCGGAGTGTGGCAAGCAGGAGGCAGGCAGCTGCTCAAGGAAATATCCAGAAAAGACGAGGCACTCGTTCCCAGAGCTACTGCTTATGCTCTCACTGCACACAGCCGTAACGGCTACTCTGCCCAACAGCAGCAAATTCCTGAGCAGAAAAACACCAACAGGCAGCAAGGAATCGCCAGAGCAGGAAACAAAGCCCATCGCTGTTCTGCATTCTGATCTGAGCACGGTGATCACAGCAGCAGCCAGGCAGCTGCCGTCCTGATTGCACCGAAGGCAGCAGTCGTACAGCCCCTCTCGACAGAGGAGCAAAATTATCCTGTGCCAGTGAATTAAGCAGATGCGAATTAGAAGACAAGTACAGCTGTAGGTGCTTTTTCACAGTCCTTTTTTTATTTAAAAGAAAGAAAAATCCACAACCGACCTTTAAGTGCTAATCTGCCTCCCAGTACAGCACCAAACAGCCACCTTTCCACTTCGTCTCTCTTTCAAAGCTGTCAAGTTGCTAACCTCCAAATGAGCACTCAGATGCCATTTCTAATCTGCCAACAATATGTGCTGAGATGCCCCTTGCTGATGGGAGAAGACAGCGATGAGATGGGCTCCTCTGAAGCTAAAACGAGCTCCTCCCGCACTAATGAGGCAGGACTGACAGGCCTCAGGGTGTCAAGGAAAGGCTCAGCCCCTCCAGACACAACGGATCTGCCGCTGCTGCACACCGCCACTGGAGGAGGGCCCAGAGCCTTCCCTGCATCCTCCTCCTGCCTCACGGACCATTCACCTTTCCCAGCAAAGCACAGCGAGGCTGAGAGCAGACGTCGCCCCTAGGTTTCACACAGCAATTAGGAATTATCAGCTCTGATCACTTCTGACCGGATCCCCCGGAAGCAAACAGCTGGCTAAGGGGGAGGTGCAGGGATGCTCCCCCCCCAGCCATATCCCGTTCCGTTGTCCAGATCCACGGTGCAGTTTCATAACAACTGCTCCCCAGAAACAGCTGGCTTAAGAAATTCCTCCCCTCTGTTCTGTGCTCAACAATTCCCACGCCTTCACTGCCACAGTCTGAAGGGCTGAGCCATAAACCAGAGTGCTGAAAGACACCAAGCAAAAAGAGCAAACTGCAAGAGCAGGAGCTGCTCATGCCAGCTGCACGACTGAAGATAAAACTGCAGGTATGATACCTTCAATCACTCTTTGTATAATCAGGTTTCCACTCCTTGTAATGCGAGGCTTACACCAGGGTGCTCTGCCCATCAGACCTGAATCTCTCTCTCTCTCTCTCTCCCCTTATAGCATAGGCTGAGCTTCTGAAACCTCATCAGGTCTCTCCTTTTTTTCTCTGGGGTGGGAAGAAAGGAAAGGATCCGTGTCCCAGGCTCCTGGGGCACCAGGTCCTCTACCACAAGAGGAAGGGGAAAAGCCCCCCAGTGACAGAGCACAACTTGCAAAGGACCACGTTCCCACCACCTGCTCCAGTGCCTCATGCAACAACAACAAACCTGAAGGCAGCCCCCAGATCCTGCCCGAGCCGGGCAGCTCCCTGCTCTGGCGGACAGGGCGACGGCTTCTGCGTCTGCGCCAGGAACCCGCCGGGGGCACCCAGAGCTCAGCAGACCGCTCCCCACCGACCACCCGAGGAAAAGCAAAGTCACCTGCAACCCCGGGAGCGTTCCAAGCGAGGAATGAGCCTCACCAGGGCACTTCATAAACATCGTGCCCGACACTGCAGCCCCACTCAGGATGCTGAAGAAAAGGCACTTCACAGCTGGAAAGCGGAAACGTACTTCATAATGACTGCCAATAACCATTAATCCACTTTGAAACACAGTGACTTAACCCTGGGCCCCAACTACAAGTGCCAGGCACGAGAAGCAGAGCAGAAGCATCTCCTCCCCCTCCTGATGAAGGCCTTCAGCAGCAGAACCTCCTGACGCTGGCAGCCAAGCTCCTGACCGCTTCACTTTATTGGCTTACAAAGGATACGAGTTCCCAGGCAATACTTAGGTGGGCCTTGCTCTGTACTGCTCACACAGCAGCTTACTGGCCTGCTGCTTACTGCCCTGCCAGTACACACAAAACAGAACAGTAACAACAAAAAATATCTACTGCTGCTCTGGCCGTCCTCTGCCACCGGGGACCTGCGCATCGGAGCCCAGAGAAGACCCGTGCAGATGCACTCCCTGCTTAAAAGGCCTCGCAAAGCAGCTTTACCAGTCACAACAAACTGTTAAAGACACCGCCCGGCTCTGTTCCATGCTGGAATAGAAGAGGATGTTAGTTCTGCTGGGAATTGCTTCATTTGGGGAAAAGTGGAGCTGTGGGACATATGATGACAGCACGGGACATAACTCAGGTGTATGGCACTTCCCTGGGCCTGTTGCTAGAACACAAACACAACACAGTGCACACATTTTTAGTGTATTTAATCTCACAACTGCTCTGAGAAATAGGAAAACATTTGTATCCCTTCTTTGCAGCGACGAGATAAAGCAAAAAGAGCAGCTTGGTGACCCACTATCATCTGCGGTGCTTAGAGACGACCAGGATTGCAATTGGACAAATTTCTAGTCTAGCCCAGGCCAGACTTCTGGCCTCCAAACCTTCACCACCAGGCTCTGCACAGCTCTGCGTTGGACACCAGCGTCCTTCGCCAGCAAAGCACAAACCTGCTTCTCAGGGGTGACATGCAGCCTTAGTAAACCTCAGTCAAATGCTTTGATATTTTCTGTTGAAATACATTGCAGAAGGTCAAAGCACATATGAGATGTTCCTACCAAACCCAGCTATTAGCACTAACAGGAGTGAAGAACTGAGATCCATTTCCTGCAGCCAGCCCTGCAGCGGGGCAGCAGCACGCTGCCTCCTGCATACAGGAGGGAAACCCGAGCGCTTGTGTTTTCTCTTCACCTAAACATGAACAGGTCATTATTACTAACCAAACGGCTTCTACACGAGTGCCTTCGCACCCAAACCCCCTTCACCCTGCTCTGTGCTGGCTGCCTGCTACAGGTGTTACCATCTGCAGCCTCCTGAGGACAAAGGCACACACACCAGCTCTGAGTGTTGCCTTTAAGCTGCAGAGCAGCTGCCTCCACACTGAGATTTCTGCCAGAAAAATCAGCTCAGCTTTCTGAGCTCTAAAACCCACACACCAACATTGAAGCATTGAGAAAAAATCATTTCTCGTTCAGTTTTGAGGTGGACGAATGGAGAGCAGAGGGCCAGCAGAGAGGGTAAAGGCCGTTTCTCTTCAGGCCACTGTCTGCCCGCGAGGCTGCAGCTGTCCCTGAGCAGCGCTGGCAGCAGGAGCAGCCCCCAGCCCCCAGCCCTGGGCCTTCCCGAGCAGCAGCCCCCAGCCCCGGGCCTTGCCGAGCAGCAGCACAGCCGCTGAGCTCCGATGGCCCCACAGGGTCTGGCAGTGCCCAGAGCTGCAGCCCTGGCAGCACGGAGCGGTGTTTGCGGGGCTGGCGGGGGCACACCGAGCTCAGCTGTGCGGGGACAGTGCTGCAGTGATTATCTCCGTCAGCACTAACCACTCTCACGCCCTCCTCAGCGCTGATACAGAATCTCGTGGGCAGCAGGCCAGCTGCGCTAACAGCTCGGCACGCTGCTTCCTGCCCCTGACAGCTCATCCTCTTCCACAAAGTCTGCTCCAGCCGCAGCTCCAACAACGCGCTGTGTGGCACCCAGGCTCGTGTCATTCCAAACCGCTCGCTGCTGGAGTGCTCAGAGCACAGCACGCTGCCTGCAGCCTCCCCTAGCTGACCAAAACAGGGGTTCTCAGGACAGCGGCTGGCCGAGCAGCAGCTCCATGCAGAAGCATGGCAGATGTGCTAGCACAACTTAAGCAATACATACGTGTTTCTCTCCATCAATCTTCTTATCAGCTGCCTGCATGGCATCCAGGTACTTAAAATACAGTTCCATCAACCTATCAACCTGCAAGGGCAGAAGAGACAGACCTAAGCAAGAGAAAAAGAACAATGCAATCATCTTTAATCCTTCATGCTATGCTGTTTTCCTCCCAGCTGCAGTCTTTGCAAAACAACAGGTAATTCTGTCACTCACAGGAAGGAATGCACTAGAAGGCTGGTACAAGTGTTGGACAGATGAGCACGCTGAGTCTGCAGGCATTGGAATGTAATCCCATATCACAACACAGTCTCATCAGCTCCAGCTAAAAGGAAGCAAACAGACGTGTTCCCGGCTCTCTCTCTCGGCTGTGCTCTGCTTCTCCAGCTCTCCTGCTTTCCTAAATGGACTTTTCTGTCTACGCTGGATATAACTGTCAAGCTTCTGCTACAAGTGTCAGGCGTTACGGCTCTCCTGCTCTCTGTATTAGCCAACAGAACCCTTTCTAGTGACGGGAAACGTTCTGCAGTTGGTAGAGCAGGTTATGAAAAACACCTTCAAAACACACTAATGAGAAATACATAGGAACCAGCATTTCCCCAGTGGTGGAATTTGCAAACCCTCAGAGAATTACTGGTTAGCAAAAGCTGTTGTTTCTGTTTTGTAGCTGTTTGATCTATCCTCCACCATGTAAATATTTTGAAAAGAATTTCTCAGACTGTACACCACCGAAGTGATGCATTTTGGTAGAGGAATGGAGAATGTTAAGCGCGTACTAATGCAACTCCTACAATTTCTGCAAAAAAGCTTCACCAGAGAAAAAGCTGGCACCTTTCCCCGCTTCCCCAGCCTCACAGAGGCAGCACAGCGTGGTCAGCTCCCAGCAGAGACACAGCCCAGCACCGGGAGCCCCTACCACCACGTGCACCAGCAGACCAGAGCACACATGAAGCAGGAGGCCCAGCACCAGAGGCACCACCAGTTCTCCAGTTTGCAGACGACAGCATGAAGGAGAGGACAGTGGCAGGTGAGCACACAGGTCCCTGCAGGCAGGAGCTGCTTTGTAGCAGCTCAGCAGTGCCCCTGGGCACCCAGCCCTTACCATGCGCCCTCCCAGCCCCGCAGCAGCACGCTCATCACTCACCTTCTCACTGTCATTCTCTGTGAATTTATTCAGCAGCCGTGTCCTCTGCTGCCCTCTCAGGTTTCGCAGAAGAGAGGCCAGGATGGAGCAGACATGTTCTAGAGAAACAAAATGGAAATTGCACGTTGAGATCAGAAACGGGACCTTGTTTTCCCTGTAACGTACCATCCACATGCAGCTGAGCAGCGAGTTATCATGCGTTAGGTGCGGGAGCTTCCTGGCAAAAAGCACCACCTACAACCCGAGCAAGGCTGCGGGGATATTTGCTGCTAATGGTGTCAGAGCTCCAGCACGGGCAGGCAGTGCCGCAGCAGCGCGGCTCAGCACAGCCGGCCCAGGGCTGACCCCAGGCTGGCGGAGCTCCGGATCCTCACAGCACTGCTGCGGGACCAGGCCGTGCTGCCCAAGCGCTGGAGCATCCCGTGCACTCACCTGTTGTCACGTGCCCTAATACTTCATGTTTTTAAAGAGGAGCCTACTCAAATACCTCAAAATGTTTCACAAAGAAACTTATAAAATACTGACAGTGGGACGAAATCCTGACTGTGCTGATAGGCAAGGTGGGGCCTGGGAAGGTCCAACCCTGCACGGAGCCCAGGGAGCTGCGATCAGACCGTCGCTGAGCGCAGGGTCACCTCCCAATGACCAAGGAAGTTCCTTTTGTGATTTCTTGTAACAAAGAATGTTAACTTACTTGATAGACACACAACTCTGTACTCAGCACCACGGCTCAAAGAGCAGCTTGCTGTCATGTTTGGAAGGGCCGATGGCAAAAGCACCAAGCTGGTGCTCAGCAGCCCGACGCCTCCCCCAGGTGGACATCTCAGAAATCCAAAGGACAAATGAAATGCCCTCTGCCCCATGACAGAAGGTCTTTCACTGCAGACCTCGTTATCAGGTCTCTGTTCTGCTGCTGCCTTTCTCCTCCCCATGCCCAGGGAACTCATCTTTGCAGGTACTGCTTCCAAGGGCTTTGCTGCCTTCTGACGCGCATCACAGCGCAGTAAGGACACATTTACTAAGAAAGGGGTTTTGCTGCTGTTGTTTTTAAAGGACAGGTGTAGCTGACGGCCTCCAAAGGATTCCTTTTTGCTGGAGGGTGAACAGGCAAAAAACACACAGCGATAGGAATTCTCATTTGGAAATTGGCTGAACTAATTTCTCAGGTTATCAAATTAAGTATTCCTAAGTAAAACTGACATCTAAGTCAAGAGAAGGCATTTAAATTAAGATGAATTGAACAAACATCCTTTTATAGTTCATTAGACTCTCCGAGCGAGCAAAACTAGACTGCAATAACTGTATAGAGGAAGAGCAGAGCACGCAGCCCATCAAACAAGCTCTGATTGCTTCGCCACAGCCTCTCTAATTCAGAGGGAATTGGTGCTCTCTATTTTTAGCTCCCTGAATCTGTTCAAGAATTTCAAGTCAGAATCCAGCACTCGGATGTGACTGTTGGCGTGGCAAGTCCAGTACCAAAATCCTTCTGCCTTTATGGACAGCTGAGATACGCTGACCCTTGGCTCTGTGACAGGAGAGCTTTTGAAACACAGCGTTCATACAGCATCACCTGCATTCCAAAATCCACCATACAGAAGCATTGCTTCAAGTCTCACCCCAAAAGCATGCTAAGCACTGCCCAGAGCCGACGCAGATGGGGTCACCGGGAACCTGGGGCACCCGCGGCAAAGTGACACCGCTGCGAGCTGCTCGCACACGCCAGGGCAGCGCCGGGAGCCCTGCTAGACCCTCCCGTCACTGCGCTGTGAGAACTCAGCAACTCACCTGCCCAGCCACACAAAACAAAGATAGCTGGACTTAGTACCACAGCACTGGAGAGTTTATTTTAATAAAACTGATTTCTGGACTCATATTTCATCCACCATCTCTCCTGAACGTTAGTGAACAGAGGGATGATAACTCAATTTTCCTGAGGGCAATGTGCTTGCTTTCCATCACAGACACGGCTATGAACCCGACCCCTGGGGGCTCCCCAGGCTGCTCCCGCGCCCCGC
Source organism: Penelope pileata (assembly GCA_013396635.1). Classification (NCBI taxonomy): domain Eukaryota; kingdom Metazoa; phylum Chordata; class Aves; order Galliformes; family Cracidae; genus Penelope; species Penelope pileata. Next base: position 89,028 of record WBMW01004679.1, read on the forward strand.
AGCAGCCAGGGCTGCAGGCAGATGTCGGCTGCAGCCTCAGGACAAAGCAGATGAGGCAGAGATTAACTCACTTCCCCAGACTGAAAATTTAAGTCAATGACATGGGCCATGGATCCAGATCTCACCACTCAAAAGCTCATATTCTAGCTCGAGCCTTCTCTCAGTCAGAGGAATTACACAGCTTTATTTTCATACTACAGACGAAGACTTCAAAGCACCCCCTAACCTGCATCGCTCCGACGCAGCCGCAGAGCCCTCCCTCCGCCCAGGGCTGCCTTGCCAAGCCATTACCTTCATTAATGGAACGCCATCAACTTTCTGACGCTGCTGCTCCAAAACAAATGTACTGTTACCAGCTCACCACTGGCACATTTTTCAAGAAGAAAACAGCTGCTTGCTGGATCTGTCACTTCTCCTCCTCGCCCCCCCACCTGTCAGGAGGAAGAAACCAGCCCAGCCCACCCCTGCTCCAGGGGGAGCAGGCGGCCCCACCTCCCCACCTTTGCTCTTGAGAACATCAGACATTTGCTTCCAGACGCACCCACACGGTGTCTGGGTTTAGGGCTCCCATTCTGCTGCTGTTTCCCAGCTGTTCTCCCTTGCCTTGCTGCAACAGTTAGGGATGGATGCTAGGCAAGCCTGACGCCCACTCGCACCTCTTGAGCTCCTGCCAGCATTCATCCCTTACAGAACTGAGAGGAGTAATGAACAGGCACAAGATCTCAGGCATCACTGGCAGTATTTAAAGCTTCTTCCAAGAAGTAGTCAAGTATTAACAGAATGGAAAAGCAATGCTACCAGAAGCAGGCTGGGGCTGACCCTAGATTCAGTTCAGCACAGGGTCTTGCAGTAATACTCTGCAGCAGATTTCTGTTAAAACAGAATTTTCCAGGAGAGAGACGAAAAACAAAGAAAAAAAGGCAACTTCAGAAGTGTGCAGTTTATTTCTGCAATGCTTGATGTTCATCGAGTCACACTCCAGTGCCCAGAGCCATGAAAACACTGCTTTTGAGGTGACATTTGTAGTTGCCTCATTACTCTTTTCAAAAGAGTTTTGCATCAAAGAGTCAGAGCTTCAAACAACAGACCCTACAGGAGTAAAATAACTTATTAACAGCACATGAAATGGAATTGCCAGGAAGTGCTGGTACCAAAACAAGCAGGGCACGCGAGCCATCACCAGCCCGCGCCGCGGCAGCGACGGGAGCGGGACGGCAGCGCGGGCGGCAGACTGCCTACCTTCGTGCTCCTTCTCAGTGGTTCCAACTTTCTTTATCTTCTTGGGTGATTTCATGAAGAGTGGAAAGATGGTCCTCAGGCCAAGAATGTCAACAAATTTGTGACAGTTGTCCGTGCCCTCGGGTCCAATCATGGCATGATCCAGCACCTTCAGGGCACTGCTGCGGGAAATCTTCTTTTCTCTGCGAAAAGAAAGTCACAACTTGAACTTTCCAGGGACACGAGGAGCTTCGGACTACACTACTTCAAAGAGACAGCATGAGAAGGGGAATTAATGTGACAGGGGAAGTCACAGAGAGTCAGAGAACGAGCTCTGAGCAAGAGCTCCTCCCGGGAGCCAACACCATCACGCCGACAAATGCTCTTTTCAAAACCGTGGTTGGAGACGAGCTATTATCTTGGCTATTTCTTTTCATTATTTTTATTTCGTTTTATTTTCTATTTTCTTTTTATTTCATTTTATATTTATATATATATATTTTTATTATTTCTCAGGTACTGAGGACGTTATTTCCTTACCACCTTACACACATCAGCCTGGAACAGGCCGGGTGCGCCAGGCCACACCAAAAGGACCAGGATTTAGAGCTAGCAATAATTCACCTGAACAAAGGGGTATAGCTGGTCAGTGCAGCCCAGCGGTCAGCTGGAAGGAAGAAACCCCTCCCTTCCCCATAAAAAAAGCTAAAAATAAAATACTTCTCAGGCTAGACAATATAAGAAATGTTTTCAGGGGAAGTAATTGCATATTGATCAGCATTTAGGAGGCTGCACAGAGCCGATCTCTGGAATATTCATTGGGTTTAAGTTCAGGCTTTTAGAGATCAATAGCTGCTTGACTGGGCTGTCTAGAGTTGATTTTATTTGAAATATTTATTCTGCTGGAGGGCAAGTACTTTATCTTTGTCTCATCTGGCTTTTTGAAGGAACTTTTAGCTGAACGCTAATTCGGAGACAAGCGCCCGCGAGCGTCACCGAGCGGGGAGCGCCTTCAGCCCAGCAGCGAACGCGGCGCTGCCGCCGCAGCCACCGAGCACCGCTCCCTCCTGTGACACCTCTGTGCTCGGAGCTCTTCTGATGCGTTTATTATTCTAAAAAGAAGAGTGCTGACATAATTTGGACTTTTCGTATGAGCACAATTGCCCGCTTTCCAAAATCCTAGCGAAAGAAAAATGCCACACTTCACAGCCAAGTGCTGCATAACATGGCTGTTTAATTAACCACAAGATTTCATTATGAGATGGCACAAGTTTCCATAGGGTCATTAGGAACAGCAGGACAAGAAAACATAAAAGGATTTTAATAATCACAAAAAATATACCCTGCAATAACTAACCAACAGGCTTTGAGGAACCGCCCAGAGCTGTCCATTCTCACCGCGTTCCTGCCGTACAAATGCTGCCGGGAGGGCCACAGAAGAGCTCTGGAGCAGAAGGTCACGTAGCACAGGGGATGCACTTTCCTGCACGCTCCCTTTGCTGCGTTTGTCTATGTGCACACTCACAGCCCTTCAGCCAGTAACAGGGAAAGCCACACACACATTTTTCCTACACAGCAGAGAATGTTCCTGACGCATCCCTTGGGAACGCGGCGGCTGCATCCCCCCAGCCCCAGCCCCGCTCCCCAGTGGAAGCAGCAAGCCTACCGCCCAGAACTGATGCCAAGAGCCCGCTCTCCTCTCTCCTGGCTTTGGGAGGCAAACTGCATTTAGGTCACTAAGGCAAGGCTGAAGGGCTGTGTACCAAAAAGTGCCTCCTGACCTAAAAAAATTCCTGAAATTAATTCTATGTGACATTTATCAACTTTCCACTGCTGCCTGCCCCCTTGGTAGAGCATCTCCCTTGTGACAAGGACACTCCGTACAACACACCAGTTGCTGTAGAGATAAAAATCAAATAACTGAGCACATCGGGGCTCTTAACCCAACTCCACGCTGCTGCTCTGTTCCTGCTGCCAGGGGCTCTGCCCCCTCGGACCCCTCTGCCCCCTCCCACACCCCCTGCCTGCACCAAGGCTCCTCCAGGGGCCACCCCGAGCCCCCAGCACCCCAGCACCGTGCACCCAGGGCTCCGACCGTGCCCCGCCGCCTGCCCACAGCAGGAGCTCGCAGGGCAGCAGCACCCGGCACTGATGGCCGTGTGTTTGAAGTCTGGGCATAATGGGAGCAGTGCTGTTTTCATTACTGTCTGCAGGAATCTCCTCTGCATGTTAAGCGTTGGGCTGAAGGATGCTGCACTCGCCTGCAGTTCTGTACGCACGACCACGAGCACAACAGCTCGGCTGGGTGTATCGGGTCACAGCAGATACAGAATGCTGTGCTCTCTAAGACAGTAATGGAGATTCGAGCCTGATATCTTTATCCTCACACAGCTTATCTATCTCGTATCATGTCAATAAACTTTCAACTATTTGTCCTTTCATCTGCTCAGACCACGGTACAATGATTAACCGTCTGCAGAGTAAACACAAAAAATAACATCTCTCCCCCCAGCCTTCAGAGAGAAAAATATTCTGCCCTGTTGTGGGCAAGGTGGTGAATCACGACGGAATGACATTTCTATTCTTCTTGTTTATCATGAGTGCATGGAGGCACTGAAGCACAACGCTCCCAGGCACTCCCTAGGGAGGAACTGCTGGGGTGCGCTCCCTGCAGCACCCGCCTGCAGGTGCCTGTGCTGTCCAAGACAATGGGAGCACCTGTAGGGATGGAGGGGTTTAAGCAAACACCAGCTCCCAGGGGTAACAGAAATTAACAGAATCAACCACTATGCAATACCTGCTGGATATTAAGATATGTAAAAAACCCCACAAATACACACCCAACCCCTGCAGCATCAGTTCTTCAAATCAACAATGAAAGTCCCAGATTAACACCTCCAGCCTGGAAACACCATTAGGAGTGAGACGTTCACTCCGTCCAACCAGGCACTGCTCTCTCTAGATGAGATCTGCAGAGTGGGATGAGCCAGGGCCAAAAGGAAGCTGGTGTGGGGATACGACTCACAGCATCTGCTCGAACGGGTAAGAACCATCTCAACTTCTCTATTTATCTTGACTAGATAGAGGAAAGGAAAGAAGCGAAAGGGAGAGGGGAAAAATCTACTGGTAAGCACAGTCCAGACAGCAGTAGTTACAGAAACTTGCAGAAAATATTCACTGAACCGTTACTTTTCTCCCACTGCTGCTTCACCAATCCCATACAGAGCAAGTCAGGTTCCCCAGCATCAGCAGACTGAGGCCTTAGAAGCTCCTTCCATTTGACACAGAGGAGACAAGGAGATCTGCCCTGCTTTAAGATGGAGTACAGACACGTCAACGAATGGAATTGTAAGGACAGGACTGCCCTTACAGCAGGGCCAGCTGCAGCTCGTCCCCTGTTCCACCTTCCCCACTTTTAGTTCCTTCTGCTCCAGCGCAGGTGCTGCTGGCAGTTAAATCAGGCTGGGTCTTCCTAACCCCTTCACAACCAGTGGGGGAAAAAAACACATTCAGGGAGAAATTTTCCTCTTGTCACAGTTCTCCAGCTGGGGTCTCAGTACAGAGAATGGTAAACAGTAGAGACCAAAAACTGGGGAAAAGCTATTAAAAATCCAAATGCTGAGTCCCACCCACATGGCACCAGAACCCCAAGTAATTAGTTCTGCAAGGCTAGCGCAGCAGCTTAGTACTCGAGGCAGAGGGAGGCTTCCCTCTCATCCTTAGTTTTGGAGCTTTTCTTTAATTAGCCTGAAGAAAACTCAGTGTTCCTATTTGAATAATCCACATTTGGTTATTTATTCAGTTCCCTGCTGCTGCACATTACCCAGCCATGCGCTGCAGGAATACATCATTCCTTGTTGGTGTTTGCTAACCAGGCACCGCGCAGCCTGGCACACCGGGGAGGCGAGACAGAGCCCACTGTGCCCAGTCCCGACAAGTCTCATCTCAGGAGACACAACTCCAGGCTGGGAAGCAGAAGCGAACACAGCAGAGAAGCCTTGGAGATTCATGGTGTGACAAAAGACATCACAAGAGGAAATGCATATTTATACCTATTTCACAAAAGCAATTTTTGTATCAACATCCACAGAAACTCACCAGCTCGGGTGACACACAGCACAGCGAAACCTGAACTGGGGAACAAAAGGAAAATACATTCCCCCCACAGACATCCAAAGGTTCTCTTTTAACCTCTTCAGGGTCTTTTGAATCCTTACAGGCTTAGTGGCCTGGTCTACAACATTCTCTGATCTGCGTGTCTGCCACAGATCTGCCCCGGTACTTCCCAGCAGCTGTTATTACAGTAACCCCATTTCTTGGGAAAATTTTAAAAGCAGAGTTTGCATATCTGAGAAGGCCCAGGTAACATGCTGGAAGGAGAAGACGAACATGCTAGAACACAAACTGTATGAACAGAAAAAGACAAGTACCTAACCAGAACATGCGCTGGTGGGTGAAAAGCAGGCAAGAAAATGACAAAGGTGCATGGTACCTAAGCATCAGATTCATCAGCTGCAGACCCTCGCCTTTCAGGAAACGATCCCGATTGGAACTGAGCATCAGGCAGGAGCAAAGAGAGTCAAACAGGTTCTCCATCATTTCCTGTTCTTCTGCTGTACTGGGGTTGTGTCGTTTGAATACCTGCATGACAAAGAAAACAATCGCCCCACAAGGAGGGCTCGGTTTGACCCCCCCTGTTGTACAGCATGCACAAATGTTCTGCACCACAAGCCTTAAGCATCTGACATGCATAAGCCTGCAGTCACCCAAACAGCAATCACACATCTGACTGATGCATTCTCTCTTGTAGCTCTGCTGCCCTTTTTGCTGTCCTGACTGTAAACCAAGAAATGTGCAGCAGCCTAATGCATGACTTGAAAGATGATGCAGGGCGGCCGAAGGGAAAGGCAATTCACTGACGACAACTCACAGAACTCTGTGGATGAGCTTGTTACAAGAGAACTCCTAGGCACGATGCATGCCTGAAGGATGGGCTCTGCAGCACCCTGACCTACTGATAGCACTACCAGCTGGTCAGGGAATGGCAGTGAACTGGGAACAGGTTACCTTCAGCTAGCTTGTGGTAGAAGCAATGCAGCACAGTGCTTGGGGTGGAGAATGCTAAAGATGGCCAGACTGTAACCCCAACCTCAACCCTCCAGGCAATTGTGACTAAATAACTTCTGTGTACTCCAACATCAACACCCCTGGAGCAGGGCTGACCCTCACTTACCAGGGACAATGCACCTGCAGGCAGGTTCAGGAGCTGTGCCCCCACTGGCATAAGGCACGGCCCCATTTTGGTACCCGCAGGCTGCTGGGACAGCGCTGCACCCCCAGTCCCACTCGCTCACACTCAGCCTGGGAGCCTCCCGACGGTGCATTACTCACAGATAACTGCTGAAGCAGCACATCGATCCCATCCAGCTCCCCAAGCAATTCTCTGTTGTCTAGACAGGAGTGGGGGAAGGGAGAAAACAGAGAAAAATGAAGCTAACTGTCAGATTTTACTGCCATCTAACACTGATACATCAGCAAACAAAATCGATACGGCTTGACAGAGTACAAAAGCTGCAGAGAAAGAGAGGGCGCATGCGTACAGGAGAGCACACATGGGAGAGACAGCACGAGCAAAGGGAAGCCAAAGGCAAGAGAGTGCTGCTGTGATGTGAGACAAGCCCGGGGCCCATCCTAGCAGAACATCAATACCAGAGGCAGGGCTCACCGTCGTTGTTCTGGAGCAAAATAGCCAGCACCTCGCTGCAGTACAGCTTGTTGGCATCAAAAGGCATCTTAGCCTGTTGGAGGAGGAAGGAACAAAAGACTCATCAGGGCGCTGCTCTGTGCCTCACTGCATCTGGGGAGCGCACTGATCAAATCACCGAACGCATAAGCAACGCTTAAAGCGCAACGCGGCGGCAGCAATTCTTCAGCAAGGCTCAATGACAAAATAGCAATGAGCCTCCCTGACTCAGGGGTGGCAGGGCACACGTGTGCGTGCGCATACTTGGAAATAGAAAATCAACTCTAATCCCTCACACCATCCCACATCATTAGGTTTGCCTGAGTTGGCTCAGAAAAACCTCAGAACAGTCTGCAGCTGTTTGCAACAGTCTCTTCCCTGTGCTAGAATTTTCATGATGTTATGTGTTGTACACACATGCATGGGCTTATCCCTGTTCTGAAAGTCTGCACTTGCCACCAAGAATGGAATTTTGGAAAACACGTCTCAGTAACTAGGAGCTGTCAGAGTTTGATGTGAAAGCCCAGTGCCACAGCTGGGCTCTGCCCGCACAGCCACACAACGCCCAGCTCATGCATTTCCTCCATGTTCAGATCCAATAAAAAGCCAAACAAAGAAACACTGATCATTTTTGCTCTTGGAAGAAAAAAAACCAATAATCCCTGAAGTGGGATTCTGAACCGGATCCAGTGTTCCTCAGACTAAAAGCAGACTAAACTTCAACCAATCAGATAATAACGTGGTTTACTGTTACTACAAAATACGAAGATTTCTAAAGAAGCCCTTAAAAATCATCAGTAACTTGCTGTTTGTATTCACTGTTCCAGAAAAAAGAAGGAAGTATGAGGTACTAAGCACAAGGCTGACCTCGTAGCATGTGCCCCCCCAGCCCCCGCTCCCCGCAGTGTCACCGTGCCCCTCGGGCTCCCACGGCCGATGGCCTCGGCCTGCTGCAAAGCAAAGGGCCCAGTGCCGGGCACCTGCAACAGGAAGCACGAAGATCCCAAACGCCACAGGTACTGACTTTGAATAAAGCCTTTAGCTCCAAACAATCCCCGATCGCTCCATAGATGATGGTGTTTATAGCAACCGCCCCCAAGCCGCTGGCACGAGACCGGGATTGCGGCAGGCGCCCGGTACCCCCGGCTACCAACACCGCACACGCCAACTGCTGTCCCACAGCCAGCGCTAGGAAATAACGTTCTGTTCTTTCAAGGCTGCACAGAATGCCATCCATCCCTGCTTATGTTTGGAGAAGTGAGCTATTAAGCTCTCCATCTGAGCTTTCTGAGGCAATTCCGACCATCAGAACACAATTACGCAACCTGAAATGTTGTCAGAAAACAGAAATTCACACCCTGTGCTGTGTGCCAGATGTCCTCATCAACTCCCAGACAGAACCCCGATTTTAAAAACCATCCTACGACAGCGCTCAGCAGCACAGCGCTCCGCCCAGATGCTGAGGTACAGGCTCAATCCTAAACACATCTGTCAGGGCGAGAGATTCAGGACCACGCGCTGCCAATAGGAAGGCTTCTGGGCAAGGTTTTATTAGCATGCATCTCCCCACAATGACAGCTTGTAAGCAAGAAAAAGCCCTGCCTGATCGCACTTCCCCAAGCCCAGAGGGAGTTAACACATGCCAGGGCGAAGGAACCGCACACATCCAGCACCGACTTCGCCGGCCTTTAGCATTCATGTTCTGCTGCAACAAGCAGGGGAATCCAAATTGCCGTTATTTTGCTTCCCCAAGTTTCTAAGTCTTTCAGCTGCAAGAGTAATTATACGCAGACAGCAGACCTACACTCAGTACACACCTGCCTGGAATAAAATTGACTTGGCTTTTTGTATTTAAGCAGAAGGAATATAATTACGTTACTACCTGTAGTGAGAAATTATAGGCTACTTCTGCTGGCAAGTACACGAGGGACACGGAGGAGTACATGCATTTTCACAGAGCTGGTAGAGCACTGCTGTGATGCAGAGGCCACACTCGCTGTGCTGACATTAAAATGGGGAAGCTCTAATGCCTTTCTAACAGAGTTAGGAGAAAGCCCAGAATCTACTTGCTGCATTTCCTTCACTAGCTCTGCAAGAGTTCAACTATCAACTCCTTCCCTAGATTTTTTTTTCCCAGGGAATGTTTAGGTGTCGATTCACAAAAGACAGAGCTAAACTGTGCAACTCACTGCCACAGGATGCTAAAGTAACAACCAGTTAGATGAGTAACAACAGCTAGATGAGTTCAAAGAAAAACCTGCTACTGGCAGCAGTTAAACAAAGGAAGCCAAAAGTTGAGCAAAGTGAATGAAAGGGAACCCAGCTGCTCAGGGGAGCCAGGCCAGCGGCTGCAGCCCAAGCGATGGAGCTCCAACTGCGTTGGAGCGCTGTGAAGTGTCCAGCCCTGCAAGAAAGGGAAGATCACAGCTCTCACAGCAGGATCAGGGACATGTAACCAGAAAGAACTCCCTAGAAACAAGCGACAACTGAAGGCATTCAACACAACATTACAGATAATTTTCCAGACAAACACTACAAAAATGAGACAATTGCTTGGGGACTTGCATCGCGTTGTGGAAAGCTTCTTACACACACCATAAACTAGCAGAATTGGAGCTGGCTGTAAGTTAAGCAGGACCTGCTTTACAGTTTGAGGAGAGTTTTGAATTCACTATATTCACAAACACTGGAACTTGTCACAGAGATAACCTACACAAACTGAAGGAGCCAGTAATATCCTCAGCTGCTAACATTATGCCAGACACCTCCCCAAGCACATCAGCTCCCGGACCAGTGGCCTGTCAGCTTTTATTGTGCATCTCCCAAACAATGACAAGAAAATAAACTCACCTTCAGCCTCTTGAGCAACCACTGCATGAGGCCCTGCTGCGCAGCTTCTGTGCACATCTCTGGCCGGAACTCTGCCATGTTCTCAACAATTGCTGAAAGAAAGGCACAGCAAACATCCATTTCTCCCCATTTGCAGATCAGCTTAGACCTGGATCAACACAGCTTCTCCAGGCCCTTCCTAGGGCTGCACTGCTCTTGTCAAAATTGCATCATATTTGCAGAACTACTTTTTTTGAGTGAATCTTAAGCCCAGGTGTATAGGGGTGTAAAAACTGTCTGTTTTCACATTGCCAACACAGACAATGTGGCAGTGGCTCCTGCTGGAAGATGCCTAGGATCCCTTCCTTTCCCTGAAGCAGCAATTCTCACTGCACAAAACTCAGCTAAGATGTTACTGCTGCTGCTGCTGTGCAGGAACACAAGTCCAATCCCCTCGTTTCCGATCTCTCTCTCATTCTTCCAGTCCCCATCAAGGGCAAAGAACCGGAGGGATTACAGAACTGAATGACTGAAAGGTGTGGATGATGGCGTGAGCCGTAATAACAGAAACATTGCATGACAGTTACTGTGCTGTGCAAAGACTGGTGAACACAGGGGTAAGCACGTGCCTGTATGAATTACAAATGCTTCACTACCTGAAAGTTAAATACATTGCAAAGACATACACAGCTCTCACAAGTGAGTAAGGAGCTCACAAAGCCACGGGAAGCACAAGGTCAGTACAGGACACCTGGTGCAGAGCACAGGATTCCATCTGCGTGGCAGCATGGTAACAGAGCTGCTCTGGGAGAAGGCACCTGGCACCGGTGCAACAAATGCTAGCTGAAGAGATTACACTTCACTGTGAGTTACAGCTGTGCTTGAAAGAAATTCACAGTAGGTTCTCTACCTTAGTGCTGCAGCTCAAAGGCAAAGCAGGTGAGAAGGAAAGGAAGGGGAGGGACAACCCACCTTCCTTTGTACAAAACACACAAAGTGAGAGGCTGTGCAACAGCCACTTACCAAGCGTGTTGTGGACGCCATCAGCTTCCTCCTTCACGCTTTCATCCAGGCGCTCTAAATTCTGGACCAACAAGGCCACCACCTGGCCCTCCACCTACATCACCATGGTCGTGGGCAAGAGAAAAATACGAGAGAAGACTGAAAAAAGGGAAACGATGGAGGAAGAACCAGGAGGAGGAGGAGGGTCTAACAGACAGTAAGTAAATACATATCATTAAGTCCTACTGAAACATCCTGCCAGACAGGATTCTGCTCAGGAGACGTTAACAACTTTACCCTAAAATCTCCAGGGTTGCAAAAGGATTCACCAAGTAAATCTGACACCACGTTTGACCTAATTAATTAAACAAGCTTTAGGTTTCAGATTAAACAGAAAAACATCTAGAGGAAAAGACGAGCCTTGTCACAGTCTTGTTTCCCGCATCAGCCCTGACTGAGTTACAATCCCACAGAACCCCCCAGCGCCCAGCACCGCACACCACCACGCTGCAGCCGCCAGCAGCCCCACCTGGGCACCCACCGCTGCTCTGTCTGCACTGTGTTACATCCCCCACCTTAAGAGGTACAAAAAGCTGAAGGAACAACGCTCACACGCACAGATTCAAACCTGAGAGATGAACGATCACCAGCGGAAGCCTGGCATTTAAATCCTGGGAAGATGGATGTACCAAGCTGCCTTCCGGAGTCAGGGAAACCCCGAGAGCAGAGCAGGAGCCCACACCTGCAGCCGGGGTTGCAGCCCCCTCGCCACACGCAGTCTGCACTTACAGCTGCAGTTGGACAGAGGCCAGCTTGGCTTTGGCTAACTTCCCATTGTGAGCTTGGAAAAGTTAAACAAAATAACATTTGCAATTCAAAACACTTAACTAGTTCTGTGCTCAGTGAAACCATGGAAAAAACACAAGCACCAGCTGCTGTGGGAGGTAGCACAGAAATCTTCACAGATACCCTGAAACATTAGACCTACTTTATTTCTTTTTTTTTAAAGCAATCTAAAAAGCAGATATCTAAACATTTCCGCCAAGATATGCGCGACCAGTTTCTTTCAGGGAGAACAATAAAACATCTAAAACTCGGCTATTATCAGCGGGCTGGTGACAGGGCACACGGCGAAGGAACTTTGCTTGATTTACTCCCTCCCCACACACTTTACAGCAAACATCCTCTCTACCAGTTCCTCTCTGCCATTTCATTCATCCAGCAACCCTTCCACAAAGGCAGAATAATTAAGAGCAGCCAAGAGGCCAGCTGGAGGAGCCGCTCCAGGCCGCTGCCATTAACCTCTGCAGGTAACAGCGATCAGACAAGAGGGACTGTGGGAGAAAACACAGTTGCCAAACAAAAGAAAACCAATAATTCCCTGTCTTTCAATTTCAACCTAATAGCTGCAGAACAAGACAGAGTCACCATGTTTCACAAAAGCAGCAATCCACCAACAGAAACTGCCTGAAGGGAGAACAGGCCGTAAATCTCCACTTCTGCTGGGTACCGCTCCTCTGGAGAGTGCCTCTGCGCAGCTCAGGGGATCCCAGGACTCTCGGCACCCTCCTCCCACAGCCGAGGGGCAGGAGGCACCCAGCACAAACGCCACCATGCAGGGACACCCACCAGCACAAGACAAGGGACTCAGATGCCCTCTGCCCGGTAAACTCTCTTAGGACCAAGCAGTGCATCTCCCAGTGCACATAGGCTGTTGTCCGGGGTCACTCAATCCCTACGGCACAAGGACCATTCAGCCTGACCTCTCTGCCACCCTTAAAATACGTTAGCTCCGCTACATGAAAACTTCCAAGCTTCTACTTCTCGTTAAGAAAGAAGCATAACCTCACTAGGATGACATCTTCCAGTTCAACGACGAGCAGGCTTGAATGGAGAGCTGCCGGCTGGAAGCAAACACACACCTGAGCCTGCTGACATCACCGCGGTGCTGGCAGGGTGCACGCAGCTGTGGAAAGCTGCTGTGCTGTGTCGGGCGGACAGCGGCCAGCCATGAAAATTGCGTGGAGTCTGCTACTTACCAGAGCATCTATGAGGACTTCAGCTCCTTCTTCACTCTCATGGAGAGTATCGATGTCAGTCAGCTCTTGAAGCAAGTCTACCACAGCTATGGAAACATGTGCGAGGCGTTAAGGACAACCAACACAGCAACAAACACATCCAATATAAAAAAAAAAACAAGCATTGCTCTTAGGCCAGCGAGCTCACCCCATGACAGAACGGGTAACTCATCACACACATGGGGCACAGGAGCACCAGACCCCCTGGCACAGACTGCTTCAGCAGTCCTCATGAACACCAAAATCAGGGAAACCTAACAACTAGGAACGATACAAACAAACATGCTGGGCTTACTGTGCTGGGTGATTCTACTGTTCCTTGAAGGCATTAAGTTTTTGACATTTTTAAGGCAAATTTTCTGTAGCTGGCACAACAAGGCACCATCTTGCACTGCTGAGATCGGACGCAACCCAAGAGAAATGCGCTGTAGGAACTCGGTCTGGGCACGCTGCCCCCGGTGACCCCAGCGAGCCCCACGCAGCACGCGGCCCCCACGGGCAGCACGCGGCCCCCACGGGCTCACCCTCCTGCCTGGCTGCTCTACCTGCAGCCCTCTGAGGAGCAGCACGGCTTCTGGCAGCCCCATGTCACTCCTTAACACCGGGCTGCACAACACACAGCTCCTGGGCTGCTCCCCAGCTCCCTTGCACTGCCAGCCGTACTACACCTCGTTAGAGCCACTTCCCTGTTCTCTCAGACACTCTGACCAATCTTGCCCGATTCCCGCTAGGGTAGAACAGGGCATGCAGTTTCCTACGTCCTATATAACAGCTCTGTGATGGATCTCCTTAAAATTCACAGGCTAACAACCCAGCCTCCCCACTCTCCTGTTTGTGCATTTGCTCAGGCATACACACAGCAGCAGGAAAAGTGTTTGAATACACTTTTTCTTAGCAAGGTCGCAGCCATGACATGACACGAGCTGCCTGCTCCGGCCCCCGTGAGCCTGTGCCGGGCCCTGCTGAAGGTTGGTGTCAGCACAACTGCTGTGCTCACACTCCACAGCCAGCCCGGACCAAGCCAAAGCTGTCTGTGCATTTTCATGATGGGTGGATGCTACTCCCAGCTGCAACTGCCATCAGGAATCACGCAGAAGGGTGGCTGTGCCTTGCTGGGCAGGCAGCCCCTCCTGCTCACACTAAAACATGGCCAAAGGTGCCAGACTCCCATTTCTGAAAGCGAGTTAAAGCACAGCTCAGTGAGCAGGCTGAGAGAAAATAACCTGCCCTGCATTTATGCTGCAAGGAATCAGCTATTAAGCCACAAAAGCTGGAGGAACAGGCCCATTAGGAACCTCATGAAGTTCATCAGTCCCTCTTCCTCCTAAAATGGCAATCCACAGGGCAACCTTGTGCCCCTAAATTAACTGACAGACAACTTGCAAACCGATTAAAAAAATTCAGTGGGAAAACTGACGAGTCCTCACCTGCAGCTGTGACTCTAGGACAGTTTTTCATGGCTGAGAGGACCAAGCAAGCTGAACTCCTGGGCAGCCCAGCTATGCACCAGCCCAGCTACCCCAGCCACAATCATTTCCTGGTGAACAACGAATTTAAGACAGCCTGCTAGTGCCATACACACAGCACACAAACAGCCTGCTGCGCCTGGCAAAAAAACTAAGAGCAATTAAAGCATGGTGGCCATGGAACTGGTTACGCATGGGAGGTGCTTCCCACCACACAACAGTAAATCCTTAACAACCTTTTACTTGAGAGCAACTGCCATTGCAGATCGCTGATAAGGAAGGTCACAGGGGCCAGTGATCGAGGTGAAGCCAGACACAAGCCTGAACAGCCAAACACAGGAAAAGATTTTAAAATCTAGCAGTGCTTGCTAATGGAAACTGCTATGCAAAAAAAATAAATTAATTAAAAAAAAAAAAAATCGATGTTCTGTTTTAAATTCTGATCACTGTACCCTTAGAAAGAATGAACTATGACTTCTTTAACACATAGCACTACATGGAGAGCGCTAAAAAAAGAAAAGCAGCATCTCTACATCAGAGCACAACACATTCACCTTAACAGTCCTTTAAATACTGCATATTTGAAAATACCTTCGAAAGATCGATGAGTACTGTCTGCTTCTTTACAGATACAGAAAAGTCAAGAATACATGGCTTTCCTAAGGCCATGAAACAATAAGAAGAAAAAAGAAAACCCTCCTGTAGGCCTAAGCCAAAGTCCAGTGCCCTTCCCACCGCTCCTTCCATTCACTAACGTTTGTCAACAGAAGATCTCTTAAATCATGTCACAATATTTGAGTTTATTCTATTGCAAAGTATTTTACAAGCAATGCAGATTGAACTCTGCTTTTAAAGGCCGCACAACAGTAGGCAAAACACAGTTCTGTTCATTAGCTGAGGGCTAACGCACCGGGATCAAGGCACCGGGATGTTCAGAAAACAAAGCTGTTTTTATCCCAGACTACCAAAAATTTTAACAGGATAGAAAGGAAATCCTGAGATGTCCTCAGAGGAGCAAGTGACAGCGGCACACAGGGGCCAGGTTCAGCGACACAAGGAACAGCTGATGGCGGCACCGTGCCCGGACACCTACGCCACCAGGTGCACCACCTGCACCACAACGTCAAGCCCTGAGAACACCAAACAAAAGCTACGGGCACATGGAGAACTCATCACACTTCTGAATTAGGGTCCAGCACCGTGGTGAGCTAGTCCACGGCAAAGAGCTGACAGCAGGAGAAAGCTCAGCCCTCAACAAAAAGGGGTAAATTAGTCTCATTTTCACTAGGGAGTATTGCAAAGCCTGCACGCAGCCCACGGTTATGTGCTGTTAAGCCCACACTTCAGTTTTTGCTCTGGTGCTTTGCTGTGCTGCTTCAGCTGTGTCATTCATCTGTTCGTACACCAGCACAGCCGCTCAAACTCAGATGAAAGGTTCATAAAACAAAAAAGGAAAACAAAACCATGGAAAAAAATCAGAATCAATATTACTTGAACAAAGAAGGCTTTCACTTGAAAAAAAGAAGGCATAAATTCAGAGCAGTGGGAAACAAGAGAAAAACGCACAGTAGCAGCCTGTGAAAGCAGGATATGAGGGATTACAGAAAAGTCTGCAGAGAGCCTCTCACAAGAGAGCTGCTTTGAGCACCGAAGGATATCTGTGTTGTCGTGTCCGAGCAGCCCGAGGAGAGACTGCACAGCATTGAGTTCCACCAGCAGGTGGTACAGGTCCGGCATCGTCGCAATCACGTGCATTTCCTGAATGATGTCATTCAAATCCAGTTCAGATTCCATGAACCTGAGGCAAGACAGAAAAGCACATCAGGCACATCATCTGTGCTCAGCGGACAGAGCCCTGCTCCAGAAGGAGAGCAACGTCCCAGCACCTGATCCCCTGCGGCCACACTGAACACAAAGCTTGCGCTTCTGAAAAGAAAAGAAAGCAACTTCTTTAAATACCTAAAAGGACAATATTTTTTTGCTCTCAAAATAAAAACCAACAGAAGCTAGAAATTTCCCCTTCATTGCAAATTATTCTCTTCATACCACAGGTGTAAGTAACGTTTTTTTTTTTAAACCATATGTTGGTCTCCATCAGAAGTCTCAGTAATGCCATTTTTAATTAACAAAGCTAGTTTTGAATACAACTTATAAGAGCTACATGGCAATAACTGCTACTACACAAGTCTTGTGTAACTGAAAACATCACATATTCAAGACACTGATGGAGAGCTGAAACAAAAGCCAAGGAAACGCCGGCCACGCAGAGGGCCAAGCAGAAGCTTACTTCTCTGGGTTGTCAGGAAACTTGATCCGCAGCTCCTGGTTCTTGTAAGATCTCTTCTCAAAGGTGAGAATCATCTTTTTCACTGAACTTTCATCCAAAGGTTCCTCCTAACCAAGTTGGGAAGGGCAGAAAACAGAGCTTAACGTTGGGATGGATGGAACAAGTACCCGGCAAAAGGCAAACACCCAGCAGCCGCAGCGCGACGGCACCAGGCAGCAGCCAGCAGCCGGCACGGCCGCGCGCTGCAGGGCGGGCACACGGCACCCACCGCTGCTGTGCCCGACTGGGTCGCTGCAACTGTGACCTGAGCAAGCTCTGCACAGCAAACCCTTGTAAACTGGGTCTTACAAGCCAGGGCTTTACCAGGTGAAGGTCCGTCACAAAAGAGCCAGGAGAGCTTCCCTGCACTTCCTGGAATAAAGCACCAGTGAAGAAAGGCAGTGTTTTGCAGTGGCCCTTCCTGGCACCATCAGCGCCTCACGAAGCTTTCTGCTTCCCACAGACTGTAGCCAATTTGCATTAGCAGCTTAAGCCCATGGGTAATCTCTTTTCAGAAGCTCATTGTGCCATGTCTTCCTGCAGGTCTACATTTAACTGCCCTGAGTTCACGTTCTTTTGTATTTTTCTCACTTGGATAAGTCTTCACTTCCATTTTAAAGTCTTTTTCTAAAGAAAAAAAGGAATCAATATTTTACCCTAGTACTTTATTTTTATTTTGGAAAGTCTTCTCAAGTGTTTCTCAACTGGCAGCATGTATTTACTGCACAACAGTAGGACACCCGTAGCTACCTACCTGTTCCCTACAAATCCAATCCTGTTATTTTCCTTGTTTCCTGATTTTAACGCACTTTTAATACAATCACTACTACAGAGAAGTTCCCAGCACCCAACACAAACCAGGCCTCTCCACACCTTCCCCCAAGCTTTGTGCCCTGCTCACAGCTAAATCAAGAATTGCTTCTGGTATTACGGATTCTTCACGTACTCCCTCAAAGCAGCAGTCTTGCACAAGAGAAAAAATTTCCATTTTTTCAGCAAACTCCATCACAATAACAGCAGTCCACGTGAAGATAGTTCAAGTGCTCTGTTATCACAGGATTTCCACCTTCTCACGTCCAACCTGCCTTAGCACTCCACCCTTCCCGTCACCGCCCCATTCAGGTAATCAATACTGCAGCACCCAAACCATATTCTTCCTCCAATGGAACGTCAATCCACAATGGCACCGCCACAGGTGCTGACACCGCTTCCCTCTATTTTACCTGACTCTGCTTTCCCTAATACGTACCACTACAATATCTCCATTAGAATCTGCTTTTTGTGCGTGCCATGACAGTGCCCTACGGATGAGCTTCCTTCCACCAAATTTACTGATCTAAAGAGCATTCCGATGGCACCTGGATTAACTGCGTCCCAAGAAAATAAAGATAATAAGCAAGAGGTCAGAGTGCTTTGGAGACGCTGGGCTCCCAGCCCTCCAAATGCCTGGGGGGGGGGAGAGCTGCACCTGGCCAAGAGCTGTGTGCTGCAGGAACCACGCGGCTCCAGCTGCTCCGCGGGACTCCTGGCTGCAACCATCCATCCCAGCGCTCAGCTGCTGAAGGAATCCTGCATTATCTTTCTGAACTACCAACCATCAGCAACAGCTGCAACGGCAATAGCTCAACAGCAAAACACAGGGGAGATTTTCAGAGATGAACGCTAGCAATGCTGTATGCAAAGGACAGTGATATTTTACAAACCTACACGATTCTGCGCTGCTGAGGATGGTTTTTCTTATTTCTTTTTTTAATCAAACAGGACAGAGAACAGGAAGCAAATATCTTCTAGATTTATACCAATCCACGTGTCACATTTATAGTGATCCTTTCCCTGGCCCTTGGCAGAAAGGCCAGCGTTGCATTGGATTTCTGTCTCCAAAGCTTGAAATCATTTGCCCTTGTCAGCTGCTACCCCCCGCTCCTCTGACCCACGACCTTTCTTGTGTAGAAGAATGTTTATTTGCTGCTGCTGCAGTTAGAAAAAGAAGAAGGGAAGAAGCTGCATGGTTGGGAGTACTGATGAGGATAACAGACTTAGAAAACTATTTAGAATCCAGAAAATATTTCCTAGAAATATAATTTAAAAGTGGTTTGCATGCTCCTCACCTGAAACAGACTGAAACCTATTTTCTCCCCTCCCAGGCTCCCCCTTCAAACCTTCAGAGGACATCTTTATGCTGAAAGAAAAGCCACCACCTCAAGCTGCACATGGCACGTGCAGTTAATGACCAGATCGTTCCATCATCTACATGGCAGGAAAGGGAAATCACAGAAGCGATGTCGTTTTTGCTTATTCCCCACGGCACACTTGTGATTTACCTCCTCATCCTCCTCCTCTCCATCCCTCTCAATTATCTGGAGAAGTTTCTTCTTCTCATCATCGGTTTCCTCCAGCACAACGGGCTCCTCCTCCCGGTGCCGGCCGTGCTCCCGCGCGCTGGGCTGCTTGCGACGCGCTTTGATTTCTTCCTCCTCTTCATCCCGGGGTCTTTTTGTCCCTCGGTTGGGCTAAAGTCAGAGAAACAAGGTGAATGAATAAAGGGCTCCTGCGACCCTTCCAAAGCAGAACAGCGGTGCTACAAGGCGTGCTGAGGAAACCTAACAAGTTGTTTGAAGCGTTGCCCACACGATGCTTAAACACTCTGAAAATCAGAAAGGAAATTAATTTAGTTCTGAGGGGCATCACACGAGGAGATGAATGGCTCTGCCAAGAGCTATGTCAACACCCTACCTTGCTTGATCTATTAACATGATTCATGGGAAAATATCTTCCCATGGAGCAGACCAGTGCCTGAAGGCGAGACCTGGCCACAGCGACTGCTCGGGGCTGTCCGGCTCACAGCCCAGAGGCTCTGGAAGGCACCGAGACAGCTGAGAGCCTCACGGTCCACCGACAGAAGACCAACATCCCCAGGCCATAGCAGTGGAACATAACTCTTCCACCCACCCAGTACACAAGCTTATGTTGAATTCCTGTGTGCATCCGAGTGCCCCCCGTTCCCCCACCCCCGTGTCTCAGCGCGCTGGCGCTGGATGGAGAACCAAAGCCCGAGGCAGCACGCAGGGACAGGAGCCGTGCTGCTGCGGCTCCCGAGGGCCTGGCACCACATCAAGCAGTGCTTTGCTTGGAACAACCTACCGTTTTATGCCACAATTTCCATTTAATTGGCAAAATTAAACACAATTTGCCAGGGACAAGAAAACGCCCATTAACCCTAATCCCATGTTTAATTTAGACAAAAGGGGATGAAAGCATTCGCAACGGAAGGAAAAACTCTCCTCAAAAACGATAAGGACATTCAATTTGGGCTCGCCCACACTTTTTGAAGGACAACCAAGCATTCTGTGCTCTGTAGCTGCATGAACGCAGCATTTAACTCACTATTATTTAACGGGAGTCTGCGTCAAGAACACGAACACAGAAAGCAAAAACATTCTCACTGTGTGTCAGCTGCTCTCGCTGCCCAGGAGATGGTTTCACACCCTTCCAGGTCCAGCACTTGCCCAGCCCATCTCATACGATGCCTGCTCTGGCAAGATCAGGCAAACATTCCTCCCTCAGTGCCCTAATGGAAGGCACATGGGTTCCTGCCCTCCCACTCCCTCCTCAGCAATTCCCACTCATCCCAGCCACCCCGGACAGACCGACGTCACACGCACACACACACACAGACAGACACACACACACACAGACAGACACACACACACAGACAGACACACACACACACAGACAGACACACACACAGACA
>WBMW01004679.1:132189-147379 GCA_013396635.1 Penelope pileata
GACCCACAGCTCTGCAGGCAGACGTGGGGCCGGGGCCGGGCTGGGGCAGGCGGGTGCTGGTTCCGCGGGTGGGCACAGCGCGGTGGGCAGACGCCCTCCTGCAGCCCCGCTCTGACCCACGGCTTGAGGAGTCTCACCCCGTGCTGGGCAGCATCTGACATCTGCGGGGATGGGTCCCACAGCTCTGGCGAGGAGATGCCCCGTGTTGGGCACCCTCCCGTGCCCTTTTCCAACCGCAGAGCTCCTCCAGCCACTTCCCCCTGCTCCCCGGGCCCTGGCCCGTTGCCCACGTCCCCGCCACCCAGGGCAGGGTGCTCGCGTCCCCACCCCGGCTGCAGCCCAGCTGCTGGGTGTGGGAGAGGGCCATGGTAAATGATTTCTCAGTTAATGACACGACACGGGGCTGCCGCTGCCTCGGGCACAGCCTTGAAATGCAGCGAGAGTGTCGGCACCCAAAGGTTATGTGTGGTGGCCCCTCCCCAGCCCCACACAGATATAAACGCCGCGGCCCCACGCCAGCCACCGGCCCCCAGGAGCACCATGAAGGCCTCTGCTGTTCTGCTCGTGGGCATCCTCACGCTGTGCACCTGGCTGCAGCCCGCAGCCACGGCTGCTGTGAGCCTGGGTGAGTGCGCGGGGTGGGCACAGCGTCCCGGCAGCTCTTGGGGCTGCAGGGCTGGCACGGGCTGGGGTCCCACAGGTGGGATGTGCTGCAGCAGCACAGGGCTGGGCGCTGCCGATGGCTCCACAGCCCTGAGCGGGGCCCCCGAGGTGTGGGCAGCGTGGGCAGCGTGGGGACAAGGAGGGCCTGGGGACAGCAGCGGTGCAGTGGGAGCCCTGCTGCCCACGGGCACGTCTGGCAGGGGGTCAGAATTCCCCGAGCATCGTCCTGTGAACGTGGCCATCCCTCACCGATTCGACCTTGGGAAGCTCTGAGCTGCACATTGCCAGATCCAGGAGTGTCCCCACTCGGCTCTGCCTCCTGTCCCCCTGCCCACCAGGGCCACCCCACCTGGCACAGCCACGCTCCCCTTGAGGCATTCGCTGTGCCCCCCCGGGAGGGGCCGTGTCCTCAGCACCTTCCCCAGTGCTGAGGGGCAGCACTGGGCTGCGGTGTGTGGCCGTGTCCCGTGTGCTGGGAAGGGCCGCCCGTCCCCACTGTCCCGGCCGGGATCCCCGCAGCTCTGTGGCTGTCCTGCCGGGGAGCACCTGGCAGAGCCGGGGCGGGGAGGCAGCACCCTGAGTGCTGCGCGTGGGCGGGAGCCAAAACACTTTCTGGGAAGCGATGCCGAGTGCGTGGGCTGCAGCCGGGCGCAGCTGCTGCCCCACAGCCGACACGTTCCGTGCCTCCAGCTGCTCCCGCTGGCTGCGGGCAGATCCGGGTGGAACAGGCACTCGGCAGTGCCCCGTGGGGGTCACGGTGTCACCGCTGGGTGAACCCGCCAGCACCTCGCCCTGCTCCGCATGGCTCCGTCCGCAGCTGCTCACCTTGGGGACTGTTTCTGGGCTCCCCCCCCACCCCGGTGCCGGCTGCTGTGCTGCAGCTCAGCCGCTGCCATCTGCACGTCCGCAGCCCCCGGCTCCATCTCGCTCGCTGCCGGCGCTCAGGAAGTCCTGCGCTCTGCAGACTTTACGAGCCGAAGGGGATGATAAGAGCAGTTAGAGGATCAGCCAGCTGAGCAGTGATAAACCTCAAAGGCAAGCGCTGCTGGCAGCACCAGCGCAGGTGCAGCAGCACCGATAGTGGCGGGACACGGAGCTGCTGGGTGGGACCTGCAGCAGCCGCTGCGCCCAACCCCACTGGGATGCTGCTGGGGATGGGCTTCGTCCCTGTGCAGCACGGCAGGGACGCAGCTGTCCCTTGGTGTGATGCCTGGAGCCATGCTCACACCGCCCGGCCCAAGGCTCAGCGCTGCCACCCAGCGCAGCCCGGCTGCCAGAGCCCCGCTCCGTGCTGCGCAGCGCTGGGTGCAGTGAGCGCCTCTGCTCCTGCGGTGCGGGTGCCTGGGGCCAGGAGCTGGCTCGGGGCTGCTCCCTGCAGGGAGCCCCATCCTGGCAGCAGCAAGGAGCTGCGGGGCACGGGGCCATCGCCCACCGCTGCCTGGGGCTGCCCCGTTTCCTCCCCGTGCAGCAGCTGTGGGAGGCAGCGGGCGTCCCGCGGGCAGCACAGCGGTGTCAGCGCCGGGTCCTGTTACTGCATAAACACGCGCTGGGGAGGGGACCGCGGCAAATGCAAACAGTTACTGATTTACTGTCGCTCCCTGCCTGGCTGCGTTGTTGACTGTGGGGTTAAATTACGTGGAAATAGGCACTGGCGGAGCAGACAAACAGCTCGTGACCTCGGAGCAGGAATCGCCTGCCCATGGAGCTCCGGGATGCTGCAGCCCCCAGAGGGGCTGTGCTGGGAGTGGGGCAGAGGCAGTGATGAGGGCACAACGCTGGGGGAGGGCCCTGCTCCCACCCTGCACCCTGCAGAGCAGAGGCTCAGCCCTGGGGCCGGGCTGGGGGCCGGGGGTGCTCTGGGTTCTGCCCCGGCAGAGCGGCTCCAGCCCAAGCTCCAAGGCCGGGTGGCACCACACTGCACACAGGCACCCATGTCCCACCCCGGTGAATGCTCTGAGCTGAAACCCAGAGCTGTGAGCAGAGGGCCGAGTGTCCCCAGGTCTCCCAGCACAGTGCTGGGCTGCTCTGCTTCCGTCAGCAAACCAAAGGAATTAAAACCACTGCCGGTAGCGCCTGCAGACGACCAAGAACTGGTGGAGCAGCAAACACTGATGAGAGCCAGGATGCCACGTGGGCGATCTGGATCGCTCGGCTCTGTGCAAATACCGCCCGGCCCACAGGCACCCAGCGGGCAGAGGGCCCAGAGAGGGGGCCCGGGGCCACATGGCCCCCACCCCACAATGCCATGGAGCACTGGGCACATGGCTGCAGGACCGGGCACGCGACTGCAGCAGGACTGCTGCTGGCCAATGTGTGCTGTGTCCCCGGGGCTGCAGGAGGCTGTGGGCACAGCAGGGAGCTGCCCTGGGGTGAGAGGGAGCACCCCGGGCTACAGCGGGAACGTGAGGGAGCACCAGGTGCCTTCCCGAGAAGGTGCAGGGCGGCCTGGAGGGCTCTTTAGTGACGTAGCAAAGAGCTCCCGGCACACGAGCAGCTGCAGCAGGAGCCAGGCAGGCTGCACCCGCAGCACAGCCACAGCCTCACTGCACAGCCAGAGCATCCCTGCTGTGGGCAGCAGCCCTGCACCGGGGGCTCCGTGCAAGCACTCGGCTGCTGCCATCGTGGTGACGGGACAGGTCTGAGCGCGGGCGGTGCGTGCCCCACATCTGCTGCCATTACCGGCCGCAGCCCGGCTGCCTCCTGCGGGACAGGCACCGACCCAGAGCGGGGCTGCCGTGGCTCCGTGCCCCACAGCTCCGGGCCAGGGGCTCCCAGCGTGCTGCTGCCGGGGGATGCAGCGAGCAGTGCTTGGCTGCTGTTCCTGCCGGGCAAGTTTTCTGCGTAGCCACCTGAGCTCCTCGAGGCTTCCACTTCCTGGTCAGCCGCCAGGAGCGAGCAGATACCTGATACTTGGGGATTGTGCAACGGCGCGAAGGGGGAGCCTGGCCCGGCCAGTTCCTTATGAGCCACCCGGAAGGCAGTCCCCTCCCGCCCCACCTGGAGAGCAGCTTAAAGCCCAGCCGGGGTGGCCCCGCACGCGCACAGCCGGCTCCCCTGCGCCATGCCCAAGGCCAGCAGCGCGCTCGTCCTCACAGGGCTCCTGGTTTTCTGGGCAGAGCTGCTGCCGGCATCCGTCCTCAATGTCACGAGTGAGTATGAGCGCACGGCACGGCCCTGCGAGAGCAGCGGCATCGCTCCGGCCCCAGGGCCTGCTGGGGAAGGGGTCCGGGCCCAGAGACCCCAGCTGGCCCCCGGCGTGGCCGAGCTCCACAGCATCCCCAGAGCCCACGCCGGGGCTGGAAGCAGCGTCGCCCGCCTCCAGACGCAGCCCTCGCCCCGCTGCTGGGCCAGCAGCACCTACCCACACCGTGTGCCTTTGCCTTTCAGCAAAAGCCGGCGTGTGCCCGGAGCCAGCAGCAGAAGAAGCGAACTGCACGCTGGGGTGCCAGTCCGATGGCGACTGCGAGAGCACCCTCAAGTGCTGCCCGGCGGCCTGCGGCAGGGCCTGCCAGGAGCCCAATGGTAACGCTGCCCTGCCCGGCCCGGGGTCGGGGCGAGCCAACAGCACCGGGGCTGCCGGGGCTCGGTAGCGGTGTGGACCCAGGCACCCGCTGTGTCCCTGGCTGCAGCACGGTCACGGTGCTCTGTGTGGAGCCCCCCAGGATCAGGCTGTGCCTTTGTGGAGCAGCTGCCTGGCATGGGGCATGGTGCCTGGCATGGGGCATGGCATCTGGCATGGTGCGTGGTGCCTGGCATGATGCGTGGTGTCTTGGCATGGTGCGTGGTGCCCAGCACAGTGCGTGGTGCCCAGCACAGTGCATGGTGTCCGGCACAGTGGCTGGTGCTGACCATGCTCGCCCCTTCCCCCTGCCTGCAGCTCAGTCAGTTCCGTGCAGCATCCCCGGTGCCGCTGAGGTCGGTGCAGGGGCAGGGCAGCGTGCCCTTCTGTGCTCCGCATCCCAGGGCAGCGCTGGCTGCTCAGCCACCTCAGCCCTGGCACCATCCTGCGCTCCAGCCCTGAGCCTGGGAAGAGTCCCCCAGCAGCGTCCCCAGCCCCGTGCCAGATGGCCCCGCAGCCATGCTGCTGCAGTGCTCACCATGCTCAGCTCCTGGTCCTGCCCGCGTGCCGGGGCTGGCGGGTATCACACTGCGCCCTTCAACTTTGCAGAGAAACCTGGCACCTGCCCGTCCGTGAAGCCAGGGATTCCCATGCTGGGGCTCTGCGTTAACCAGTGCACGATGGACTCCAACTGCTCCGGGGGCATGAAGTGCTGCAGGAACGGCTGCGGCAAAGTCTCCTGCGTGACACCCATCCACTGAGGTCAGTGGGGCACCCGCAGCCCTGGGCTCCTGGCGTGGACCCTCTTGGCCCATCCCGCTCACCGCCCTGTGCTCCCTTTGCAGGCGCAGCCTCCCCTCTCCAGCCCGGCCGCAGGGATGCTGCTGCCCGACGCGATGCCCGCACGTCCCGGCCCCGGCTCCCAGCACGGAGCCCTCAGCCTCAGCCTCAGCTTCCGCCCCGGGGCCCCGCTCAGGGTGTGCTGCAGCTCCCTGTGCTCACCAATAAAGCAGCTGCTCCCTGCCATGTCCATGGCCGTGTCTCCATCCTGCTGTGCTCCCGGGCAGCTCCCAGCTCCATCCCACCTGAGAGCACCCGATCCAGCACAGCTGCCGCTGTGCAATGGCCCCGGTGGGGTCTGGAAGGGTCTTCACCAGACAAAGACCCACCCCAAGCTTGCGCCATTCCTGCAGTGCTGACCCCAGACCTCACCTCCCCAAGGGTCCCAGCTCGTGCCCCTGCCCAGCTGCCCCCCCGCCCCCCTACTCTGACGCTTCCCCTCAGCCCGTTGCTGGAGGTGCCCGCACGGGGGCAGGAGGTGCAGCTGCAGCTGTGTCCATGGGGCGGAGCTGCTCTGCTCTGCCGTGGCCTGGGGGCATGGGGCTGCTACAGGAGCATGCAATGGCTCCAGCGTCTCCCAGCCCTCCTGCACCACGCGCTCCTGGCCCTGCAGCACAGTGCCCATGGCAGGAGCCCCATGCCCCATCCCTGCCTGCCCTGTTCAGAGTTGGTCCCCACTCCTGACCCTGCCCTGCTCACAGGGAACCTCACAGCTCTTGCAGGAGCTCTGCATCCCCTCTGCACCCGCCTCGTCCCAGAGCCAGGAGGAGCTGAGGGGTGCCAGGACCTGAGCAAAGGGTCCTGTGGACCTCCGAGGGGACAGCACTGCCAGGGACCCCGCTGTGGCACTGCACAGAGCACAGCTGACCCAGGCACACAGCTGGCCCTGCAGCCTGCCAGCACTGCCAGTGCCTGTAGCACAGGTGCACGTGGCTGCATCCCCCCCCCAGCTCTGCGCAGCATCGCTCCCCACTCCGTGCATGCCAGGAGGTGACACTGATGCTCCCTGGGCAGGACAGGGTGGGCCCTGAGGAGCAGGGGTGGGACGCACGGACCCACCTGGCTCTCCCAGGTCCCATCCCCACGCACCACTGGGGAGCACAGAGAGCAGCGTCGGGGAGCACCTCCCACACCCCCAGCTCATGGGTCACCGGTGACCTGGAAAGCTGCATTGCGGGGATGCACCGGCTGCGGTCCAGGAGCCTGTGCTGCCCTGGGCATCTCCCCCAAACGGGATTGTTCAGCTCAGCACTCCCACAGCCCTGGAGATGCACACGGCCATGGGAAGGGGCAGCGGGGCTGGCACCGCCCAGCAGGGCTTAAATCCCGGCCAGGGAGGCGCAGCGGCACGGCCCCACCAGCAGCACCATGCCGGGCCCCTGCACCCTCGCGCTGCTGCTCCTGGCGCTGTGCATGGAGCTGCCACCCGCCCCGGCCCAGCAGCACCGCGGGGACCGGGGAGCAGCCCCTGCCGCCACCTCCCCACCACGCCGGGCCCAGCGGGGCCGCCCGCCCACCCCGAGCAAAGCGGGCGAGTGCCCGGCAGTGGGGAGCGGCCCCGCGCGGCCCCCCCGGCGGTACTGCCAGTCCGACCGCAGCTGCCCCGGGGCCGAGAAGTGCTGCCTCCTCGGGGACGTGCGCGCCTGCCTGCTCCCCAGCACAGGTACGGGGCTGCGGGGCCACTGGCGGTGGGCAGGGGGCTGCAGCCTGCCGAGCCCCCGGGGCAAGCCCCGCTCTGCAGCACTCGGTGCATGGAGGATCTCCCTTCACAGAGAGCCTGGGCAGCACCGGCGGGGAGAGCTGCAGGGAGAGCTGCTGCAACAGCACCGCGTGCAGCCCCGGGGAGAGGTGCTGCGCCCGCAGCTGCTGCACCCACTGCCCCCGAGCTGAGCCGGGTGAGGCTGCCTGTGGGGCAGAGGGGTGGGGGCACGGCAGAGCCCCGTGCTGGGCTGGGGGTGCCGTGGGGCAGACCTGGGGGTCCGCAGCCCCCATCACTGTGCGGGTGCTATGGGGCCAGGCCATACTCTGAGCATCCCCTCCCCTCCAGCCAAAAGCGGTCTCTGCCCGCAGAAGCAAGCGCGGCACGGTGCTGCCTGCCCCAACGCGTGCACCAACGACGGGGACTGCCCCGGGGACCACAAGTGCTGCTTCTCCGGCTGCGGCCTGGCCTGCACCGCCCCGTACACGGGTACCCTGCTGCCCCCTGCCCCACCCCCCTGGGCTGTATATGGGACGTGCATCCCCCCACCCTGCTGAGCACCCCCTGCACAGCCCCTGCACAGCCCCTGCACAGGGGCAGGATGGGGACGGGGCTGTGCCAGGCGCAGGGCTGCGGTGCTGTGGGCACAGCCGTGATGCTCGGGGCCGCTCTCTTGCAGCGAAGCCGGGCGCGTGCCCCGTGGTGCTGCGGGGCTCCCTGGGCCCCTGCCTGGAGCTGTGCAGCAGTGACAACGACTGCCCCGAGGCCGCAAAGTGCTGCACCACCGGTTGCGGCCACGTCTGCAAACCGCCCACCGAGGGTAAAGCCTCTGTGCCATGGGGCTGGGACCGCACCGCCCTGTCCTCCCCCAGGCTGAGCACCCTCCACTGGGACCAGTGCCCCTTCTGCTCCAGGAGCTGCCCCTCCTGGGAGCAATGGGAGCATGGGGAGGAGCAGCAGCCGGGGTGAGGGGCTCCCCTCACTCACTCTCTCTCCACGTGTGCACAGTGCGGCCCGGGCTGTGTCCCCCCGTCAGTGCCAGAGCTGGCAAGTGCCTCATGCTGTGCCTGGAGGACAAGGAGTGCCCCCCCAGCCACAAGTGCTGCCTGCGGGACTGCGGCCGTGCGTGCGTCCCCGCGCTGCAGGGTGAGGCCCCACGCTGCCCACGGGGGAGGCACGGGGGGGCCATCCCATGCTGAGCACCATGTTCATCTCTCCCAGGCACAGCCTAGCCCTGCCCGGGGACGGACGCACCTGCAGCCGCCATCTCGGGGCCGTTCCCACCCCACCGCCATCGCTGCCCCCATCCCTTCGGCCACCCCTCGGCACCGCTGCCTGGGGGGCCCAGCATCATCCGACCACCCCCGCCCCTCCCAGCCGTGCCCCAGCACCAGGGGACCAAGGCAAACCCCACACCCAGCCCTGCTGTGCCCATGCACGGTGCAGACATGCTGCATTGGAAGCAGTGAAACAGAATAAAGACAGCACGTGGCAGCCGGGCTGCTGGGGGTCTGGGTGCGGCCGTGGGGGTCTCCATGGCACTGAGGCGGTGCAGGCGCTGCTGAGGGACACGTGGCTCCGGGTGGCCCCGGGGCAGGGAGCGGCTCCTTTCCATGCAGGTGCCTCCCGGACACCACCGCCCCACAGTGACCATCCCATGGGGTCCTGGGGACACACCGCTGCCGTCCCGGCAGTCACGGACGGGAGGGCCAGAAACCTGTTGACTCGGATTCCTTGCGCCAATGAAGGGTTTATTGGCATCCTGAAGTGTGAAATTCACGTTTCAAACAGTCAGGGGCAGATGGAGCACTCAGCCTGGGGACAGGGCGAGGAGCAGCTCCCACACAATGGGGCCACGCAGCCCATCCCCATGCTCCATCCCCAGGGCTCCCCAGGCTCTGCTGTGCAGTGCTGGACCCCGAGCGGTCCCGTGTGCGGCCGCAGCGCCCGGCAATGGGGCAGCACCGTGGGGGCTGAACCAGCAGAGCCCCCTGGGTGCTCCCACTGCTGTGTTGGGACTCAGCCCTGGGGCCCATCCACGGCCCCGACCCAGGGGAGGTGAGGGGAGAGCTGTGCAGGGCTGCAGTGGGACAGGACACAGTGCCGCAGGGATGGCACCTGTGCGACCTCATCCACCCGGTCCCTGTCCTCATCCCGTCCCCATGGGTCATCCTGACCCAAAAGCGTGGCATGGCCAGAGATAAGCGGGGTGGCTGGCAGGGCGCCCGCAGTTCTGGGAACGCTCCCTCCTCCTGCTCCCTGCAGCTGCCCTGCACCCCGACAGCCCCACGGAGACTTTAAACCCTGCCCTGCCTCAGCTGCGGGCACACACAGCATCCCCAGCAGCACCATGAGCCTGGGGCTTTGCCTCCTCCTGGGACTCCTCATCCTCAGGGCAGAGCCAGGCACGGTGCCGGGGGAGGAAGATGGTGAGTACCAGCAGGGAACCCCAGCAGCAACAGGGCAGGAGCAGTCCAGGGCACTCTGACCTCCTCTNTGGGGCAGCTGGGCCCTCACCCAGATGTGCAGGGACGCAGTGTGCAGGGACGCTGTGTGTAGGGACACTGTCCTCATGCCCACCCAGCTGCACAGCCCGGGGCATGGCCCCGCTGCCCTAGGGAGCCCGCTCACACCCTGTGTGCAACTCCTGGCCCCCTGGGCACCCAGCGCTGGCACTGGCAGAGCCTCTGAGGGGGAAAATTCCAGCCCCTGCTGCTCTCGCAGAGCCCAATGCTGGGCAGGACCAGGCGCTGTGTGGGGCCATGGGGGGCAGCAGGATGGGCACTGTGCACACCGTGCTGCTGTGGGGGCTCAGGGCTGGTGGCTGCTCCCTGCCTCTCCCTGGCAGCCCCAAGCTGACGTGGATCAGTTCTCTGCCAGGACCTTTCCCCCCGCCCCACTTCTGCATGCAGCACCCGACCCATGCAGAGCCATCCAACCCCCCGTGGGCTGTGGATCACACAGCAGGCACAGACCCCTCGAGTGCCCCCATCCCACCCCATGTGGGATGGAGCAGGGGCAGAGCAGCAGGGCTCAGCGCTCTCCTGCCGCCCCCGCAGGGATGGGTTTCCTTTGTTTGCGCGGCACAGCTGCTGTTTGGAGTGAAACCTCCCAGCAGTGCCTCTGTTTGCAACCCAAACAGCGCTGCCAGGGGCTGGCAGAGCAGTGTTTGCGGGAGCAGCTGCTCCCACGGCGTCCCCCAGTGCAGCAGGTGCCCATCACAGCACAGCAGCCTCAGCCATGGGCTGGGGATTCGCAGCTGCTGAGGGGAGTGCGATGTCGGGGAGCACCGCTGGCAGCAGCCCCAGCCAGGCAGCGGGGATGTGTGGGACATGGGCAGCGCTGTGCAGGCTTCCCCTGGGGCCAGCGCAGCTCCCATGGTTCTGGTGGCACCGGCACAGTCCCCAGGCTGGGTCTGCTCCACTCCCCACCTGGTTTCAGGGCTCAGGGCCGGGACTGCTCCTTCCCTGCAGGCAGCAGCCGGGTGGTAGCAGTTCTTCCATCCCATCTCAGCACACAGCCAGGGCTGTGTCCCTGTGCCCACAGAGCCAGGCCTGGGGGGACGCGGGCGCTGCCCAGGGGAACCGCATCTCCCCGAGCCCCCACTCAGCCATCCCCGCTCCCCAGCCCACCCCGGCACCTGCCCNCGCCTGCGGCAGTGACAGCGGGTGCCCGCGGGACCAGAAGTGCTGCTTCACCATCTGCGGCCTCAGCTGCGTGACACCGCTGGGAAATGGCAGCAGCGACGTCCCCCCGCCCCGGGAGGTGGACTGGAGCCTCAGCCAGGCCGAGGACACGCACCAGGGTGACACGGGGAGACTGCTGGGGGCTGGGAGTCCCCTGGGTGTCCTGTGCAAGGCACAGACAGCTCTGAGCTCCTGGCAAGGGGCTGTCCTGGGGGCGGAAGAGGCAGCGGGGAGGGGTGCACGTGGCATTTGGCACGTGGGCAGCAGGGAGGGGTCCTCCCCTGCGGAGGGGCTGCGGCCGGCCCCACTGGGGTGGTGCTGGGCCCCGCGCTGCCCTGACGCCCGCATCTGCCCCAGGGGAGGTGCAGAGGCCGGGGCTGTGTCCCCAGGACTCCACGCGCTGCCTCCGCCAGGAGCCCCCGCTCTGCACCAACGACTCGGCCTGCCCCAGCTGGCACAAGTGCTGTCCCCACAAGTGCCAGCTCCGCTGCATGCCCCCGGCAGAAGGTACGGCACTGCCGGCACAGCCCCGGCCCCACTGCTGGGAGCAGCTGCGTGCACTGCTGGCAGCCTCCTGCCCACAGCCCCGGGGCTGCGATGGGGCATTGGGGTGGGGGAGCCAAGGCATGGTGGGGACAGCCGAGGGCTGAGGGCTGGGGGCAGGTTTGCCAGTGCTGTGCTCGGTGCTGTGGGCACACCCTCACCCCCGGCCGTGCCACTCGGTGTTGCAGAGAAGCTGGGCGCCTGCCCTGCTGCAGCCCCGGAGGGGCCCTTTCCCCCCACTCCTTTGGGTGCCTGGAGGCCCAGGGCTGCCTGCGCACTGAGCGGTGCTGCCCGCTGCGCTGCGGCCTGGGCTGCCTGGAGCTGGTGCAGGGTGAGGCCTCCCGGGGCTGCTGGAGCCCCGCAGGCGGCTCAGGGCCTGTGCCGCAGACATCTGCCACCTCCCCGCCGCGCCGGGGCCCTGCAGCGGCCGGGAGCTGCGCTTCTTCTACAACGTCACCTCCGCGCGCTGCGAGGCCTTCCCCTACGGCGGCTGCGGGGGCAACGCCAACAACTTCGGGACGCGGGCAGCGTGCCGCCGGGCGTGCCTGGGGCCGGGTGAGCGCAGGGCGAGCCCCATGGGTGGGGCGGGGGCTGTGCCCACCGTGCCGGGGGGGCTCAAGCCTTGTCCTGCTCTGCTCCGTCAGAGAAGCCCCGGCCCTGGCGGTGCCCAGCGGTGCCACCGGCGCTGGAGGGGCCGTGCCCGGAGGAGTGCGAGGGTGACAGCGACTGCCCCGACACGCTGAAGTGCTGCAACAGCAGCTGCGGCCTGCAGTGCCTGCCCGCAGCGCCTGGCAGTGAGCGGGGGCACGTGGCACGGGCAGGGCATGGCCGGGGGGCGGAGGGAGCCCACATTACCCATGGGCAGGGAGGAGCTGGGACAGGAGCAGCGCACACAGCTGGGATGGGAGCAGGAAGGTGGTGGTGGGGACACAGTGGGGACAATGAAGCCACTACCCGGCGTGGCCACCGTCCCAGCCTCACCTCCTCCCTGCTGGCACTGCCACCCCAGCTGTGCTCTGCAGCACAGAGGCTGCCAGCCCTGCCCCTGCCACCCGGAGCCACACCAGAGTGCCACCATGGCCAGGGCTGTCCCCAGGCAGAGGTGTGCTGTCCCCAGCAGGGCTGTCACCAGGGGGGATGTCACCGGGGGGTGGCTGGGAGCGAGTGGTCACCCCAGCAGGGCTCCAACATGGGGACGTGCGGTGGTGGACCTCCACACCCTGCCCGTGTGCCCAGGGCCATGTCCCCATGGGGTGGCCGTACCACAGAGCGGGGCTGTGCAGCCACCCCGTGCCATGCCCTGCAGGGAAGGGCGGCTTCTGCCCGGCCAGCGCCGGGCTGTTCCCCAGCTACGACTGCAGAGAGCGGTGCCGGCGGGACGCCGACTGCCCCGGCGAGGAGAAGTGCTGCCTGCGTGGCTGTGACTACGTCTGCCTGCGCCCGGCACAAGGTTGGAGCCACCAGGCACCCCGCGCACCCCCGGCCCCTGCAGTGTGCGGCAGCCGCATATCCTGTGCTGCCTGCCCTCTGCCACTGCCTTCCAGAGAAGCCGGGGATCTGCCCGCTGAGCCAGCAGCAGCCGGGGGCCCCGTGCCAGACCCCGTGTGCAGGAGACGCGCAGTGCCCGGGGGATGAGAAGTGCTGCAGCAGCAGCCAGTGCGGCCAGGTGTGCCTGGCCCCAGAGCGAGGTGAGGGGACGGGGACGGAGCTGTGGGTGCCGTGTGTGGGGCTGCAGCCACCGGGGCAGCTCCATGGAGCTGGGACAGCTGCCCGCACTCAGTGCCTGCAGGAAGCTGGCCCACGGCCCGGCTGTCCCCTTCCTCCCTCTTTCAGACAAACCTGGCCAGTGCCCAAAAGTGAGGCCGCAGCGGACATCGGAGCCGTGCACGGAGGAGGACACCTGTGCCCACGACAGGGACTGTCCCCGGCAGCAGAAGTGCTGCTTCTCCGGCTGCGCCATGCGCTGCACCCGCTCGGCCAGAGGTCAGCAGGCAGCTGAGCCCTGGTTCTGCCATGGGCACGGGGCAGCAGTGCCAGCAGTGATGGAGACATGGGGTCCCCTGCCCTCAGCTGCATCCCCTCCTCCCACAGAGCACCCAGGGGAATGTCCCCGAGCAGAGCCGTGCTTGGACCCCCGGCGCCGGCGCAGGAACCAATGCCTGGATGACAGCGTGTGCCAGCGGGACAAGAAGTGCTGCCCCATGGGCTGCGCCTGGGCGTGCGTGGCCATGCCCCGAGGTAGCGGGAGCAGCGGGGAGCGGGGAGTGGCCACCGGCCCCAGGGCAGCCACCGACTGCAGCAGCTGTGCCTGCAGAGAGCTGGGACAGAGCCCCCGGGCAGTGCGCGGAGCAGTGCGAGAGCGATGCGCAGTGCCCCCAGGGACAGAGCTGCACCCGCAGCGGCTGCGGCCGCGTCTGCATGGACATCCCTGGGGGTGAGCGCCAGCGGGTGCCCCCAGGAGCCATGGGGTGCCGGTGTAGCATGGCACACAGATGGGTGCCTGCAGACGGGTGCCCCACGGTGAGGGCTCTGCCTTGCAGGCAGGGTGGGAGTGTGCCCTGTCCCCAGGGACATCGGGACATGCCTGGACCTGTGCAGCTTTGACGAGCAGTGTCCCTGGGGAGAGAAGTGCTGCAGCAACGGCTGCGGCCACGTCTGCATGCCCGCCTCTCTCGCCGGTGAGCCCCTTGCCCAGGGTGTTGGTGCGTGGCAGGGACAGGGTTCTGTGGGGCACTGAGCCCGCAGGACCCCATGGCCCTCCTGCCCCAACGGGGACCCCGCACTGGAGCCGTGTGCTGGAGCTGCCAGGGCTGTGCCCGCTGTGGTCCTGCATCCGCCTGGCCCTGGGGCTGTGAACTGCCCCTGTCCCTGGCACCTTCCCCTCTACCCACCCTCGTACGGAGCATGCACAGCTCAGCTCAGCGCCCAGTGGTGTCCCCTCCTGCTGCAGAGCGCGATGATGCTGTGGTGCCGTGGCACGGTGCCAGCCAGTGTGTGGTGGAGTGTGACACCGACTCGCAGTGCCCCCGAGGACAGAGGTGCACCCGCAGCGGCTGTGGCCGTGCGTGCGCAGACATCCCCAGGGGTGAGAGGCAGCCACAGCCCAGCCCCGTCCTGCAGCTGCGGGTGCCGCAGATGGGTGCCCGCAGATGCGTGCTCCATGGGGCGGGCTCTGCCTTGCAGGGAGGGTGGGAGCGTGCCCCGTCCCCAGCAGCACTGGGACGTGCTTGGACCTGTGCAGCGTCCATGAGCCGTGTCCCCGGGGCCACAAGTGCTGCAGCAACGGCTGTGGCCACGTCTGCATGCGGGTATCTGCGGGTGAGGAGGCTGTGGAGCAAGGCCAGCGCCAGGGGCACATGGGGATTTCAGCCCCCAGGGGGAAGCAGAGCCATGGGGTGCAGTTCAGCATCACCGTGCAGGTGGGAAGAGCCAGCTCCAGGCACACACGTTGCCTTCGGGGCAAGGGGACCCAAAGGGAGGTGGAGCGGAAGGGAGCTCTCCCCAGACCCAGCCGTGCCCAAACCCCACTGGTGCTGGCATGGCTGGGACATGACGCCGGCTGCCGCTCCTCACCCCACAGCCTCGGGGCTCCTAAAAGCGCATCCTCCCTTACAGACCCCGTGTGACGGGAGAGCAGCAGCTCCATGGCAGGAAGGTGCCTTCGTTCCAGGACATGGGGCGGCCACAGCCCCGAGCTGGCCCGTCCCCTTCCCACCGCCGCCAGCAATAAAGCGCGTGCACGTTGTCTCCAGCTGCCTCCATGTCTCTGTTGCAGGGCTGGCCCACAGCCGCCCTGCAGAGCCCATGAGGCTCCTGGCCTGGGCTGCCCCCAGCACCAGGCAGGGGCTGTGCAGCACGGCCAGGGCTCAGTGATGTGGAGCGGGCGCAGCCCCCTGGAGCCCCCATCGAGGTGGGGATGGGTCTCCACCGTTAGATGGCTTCAGGCCCAGCCAGGTCACAGCAGCAGCTGTAGGGCAGAGCTGGGAGCGAGTTATCCCGGGAGCTGTGCCGGGATGGCTGAAGCTGAGTCCTGGGGTGGGAAGGACAAGATCCAGACCTGCTCAGCAAAGGACCCGTCCTTGTATTGACAGCGGCACAGACCGGGAGGGGCCGGGCTCCCTAGGCAGGGCACAGCACAGGGCGGGGGGAGGGGAGGGGGCTGCACCATCACCCTGTGCTGCTCCCCAGGAGAGCCACGGC
>WBMW01004679.1:171266-190094 GCA_013396635.1 Penelope pileata
CCGGCGCCGCCATCTTTGCAGCGACCCGGAACCGGCGCTGGCAGCGCCAACATCCGGCCGCCGCGCGGAGGAGCGGGAAGTCCCGCCCACGCGCCGGGAGGTGGGCCCGGTGGCCGACTGGGTCGTCGAGACGTCAGTCACCGGAGTGGCGGCAGAAAGCGCCGCGTCGATTGGCCAGCCTTCTGTCAATCCGGGATGACCTCCTGTGATTGGGCATGAGCCGGGAGGGGCGGTGCCGAGCCGGGTTATTAAGGGCGCCGGGCAGCCCCGGGCCTGCTGTTCCCCGCCATGGAGCTCGGGGCGTGCTTCCGGAGCTACGAGGAGTTCAAGGAGCGCTTCCGCGCCTACCAGCGGGCGCACGGCTCCCGCTACGGCCTGCGCAGCTGCGTCTCGGTGCGCTTCCACAACCGGGAGTACGGCACGGCCATCCGCGATGATGTCATGTAAGGCAGCCACCACCCCGAGGCTGTTCCTGGGTTGCGGGCGTCGTGCGGGGCCAGCCCCGGCCCCCGGGAGCAGCACGTGCGGGAGCAGCGGGGCCCGGCTGCTCTTTGGCCCTTGCTCAGCCCCGGGCAGAGCTCCCGTGTGCACGTGGCGGGGCTGTCCCGGGGCTGCGGCCCTTCCCTGGGAGGGGCTGAGGCGCTGCGCTGGGCCCGGTGCTGCTGGCGGGGCCCGGCTGTGCCCCTGCCCCTCGCTGGGGCACACCCCTCGTGTGCTGCTGCTGCTGCCCCCGCTCTGCACTCGGCTGTCTCATCTTCCTTCTCAGCTCTGTTCTGCTCTGCCTTTGGTGATTCTCTGCCTTCTGTAGCAGAACCCATAGCTTTGATCTCTGAGATAATCCTTCTGTGACGTCGCTGGCTCCAGCTGCAGCCTCTTCCCACTGAAGCAGCAAGTCTTATGGACTGGCACCTGCTGGCGTTCCCTGGCTGCTTCCAGGCCAATGCTCTGGAAGGGGTTCATCAGGCTGCCCTTCTGTAATGTGGGGTTCTGCAGCCAGGCTGGGGCCTGCTCCTCAGAACAGAACTTAATGCCGTGTCCTGAAGGCTGTGCTGTTTCTGGAGAACAGGAGCAGAGGCACAGGAGTGGGGCTGCTTCGTGGTGTTGGTCACAGTGGCTGTAGCTCCTTGTTCCTTTTCCCACTGTTTGCGTGTTCTTACCCCAGGATGTGCAGTGTAGCCCAGCCTGGCCCATCAGACAGACACACATTCTGATGTGCTCACTGACTGAGTGCAGAGCTGCCGTGCTAGAGAGCAGAACCACATGCTGGGAACTCAGGTGCCATTGCTTTCACCACTAACTTCTTCTCAACGTTTGCAGGTTCATGCAGGTGAAGTTTGGCTGCACCCGGACGCAGAAGTACAGGAAGAAAAGGAAGCAGCAGCCCAGTCTGTGCCCAGCCTACTTTGTTTTGCAATACAACGAGGACATAGACCAGCTTGTGATCACCGAGCTGCACAGTGACCACGTCCACCTGGACCCGGCGTCTGCCCGGGACGCAGCGCGAGGGGGCGGCCCCGCGGCCAAGCTGCGCCGGCAGCAGCGGGGGGAGGCTGCGGGCTGTGAGGCGCTGGGTGAGAGCTCGCCTGGGGCTGAGCAGCTCCTGGATGGGGCGTCTGCTCTGGGCGGGGTCCCTGCGCTCCCGGAGGCAGAGAAAGAAAATGACTCTGCCTCAGCAGCAGCCAGAGTCACTGAAGTCGTGAAAAACTGCCTGAACACGGACAGGGGGGCTCTGGCTTCTGTCGACCTCGGCAGTGACCAGGGGCTGGAGAGACTCAGCTTCCAGACCAGCAAGATGAAGAGCTTATTTGTGAAGTTTCCCGACAGCCTTCTGCTGCACAGGGTGCAGAGCAAGAGAGGACATGTTCTCTACGTGCTCTTTGTAGAGAGTAAAGAGCGCGTGGGGAAAGTGGTGCACTGGTCGGTGCTGGGAGCTGACACGGGACAGAGCATCAGCAAAATGCTGACTGTCTTCAAGGAGTTCAATCCCGAGTGGTGGAAAGTGCGGGTGGTGTTTGTGGACGCGTCCTTCCCTCACAAAGCTGTCCTCCACGAGCTCTTTCCCTCGGCACAGGTGCTCCTGTCCGTCTACCACACGGTCCGGCTGCTCGAGGAGAAGCTGAACGCTGCTGAGATGCCCTCTGGCGCCAAGTACAAGATGAAGCTGGCCCTGACGAGGGCGGTGTTCTTCACCTCGGCTGCCAGCCTGGACAGCCTCTCTCAGCTGGTGAAGACCGTGGTGAAGCCCGAGCTGTACAACTTCCTGCAGGCCAACTGGTTCTCCTGCGAGCTGCTGTGGTACATGCACGCCAAGAAAGGGCTCCACTCGTGCAGCACGCACATCGACAGCCTGGACCTGGTCACGAAGCAGATAGCCGCCCTCTTCGGGCAGCAGCTGTCCCTGGAGGCGAGCGTTCTGCGCCTGCTGGAGTGCGCGGACTGCTTCGACTCCAAACCTCCCGACAGCTCCAGCCGGGCGCTCTCGTGCTCCAAGGAGGCTCAGAGTGGCTGCCAGGAGACGCCCAAGGCGCAGGTGGGTGCCGCAGCTGAGCTGGCTCCTCCCGTTGTCTCACCGGCTCCCACCGAGTGTCCCGAGCCTCCCACGCAGCCCCCGGAGGGTGCGGGCTGCATGCTGGCAGTGCTGCACAGCAGCTGCACGGCGCTGGGCTCCCGGCTGTGTGCTGGTGAGTGGGAGGTGGTGCAGATGTCCACGCAGCTCATCAGCGCAGCGCAGGGCGGCGTGGAGGTGCGGCTGCTGGAGGACACGCACCAGGTGAGCGCCGACTGCGGGCGCTGCAGCTGCTTCTTCCAGCAGCGCTACCGCCTGCCCTGCCGCCACGTGCTGGCCGTGCTGCACGCCTGCCGGGGCCGCGTGGAGGCCGCCATGGTGGGCAGGCGCTGGCAGCAGCGGTTCCACCCGTGCTGTGCAGGGCCCTCAGCCTCTGACCGTCCCGTGGGCGGCTGTGCGGAGGCGGAGGGCCGCCGGGAGCGGATCCAGGCGCTCAGCAAGGAGCTGGCCAACCTCCTGCTGCAGGGCGACGGCGCCCAGCTGGAGGAGCGCAGCGCGGCGCTCAGGGCCATCGCGGACGCCTGGGCCGAGGCGGGTGAGGAGCGGGCGGCGGCGCCGCGGGTGAAGCGGGAGGCGGAGGAGGGGCCGCTGCCGTGAGGGGGCGCTTTCCCCGTGCGGGGGCGCTGCGGCGGCGCGGACGTCGTGACGTCACGGAGCGCCCGGCGGTGATTGGCCGCGTCGTCCCCGGGGGCGGGGCGCGGTGCACGCCGGGACGCGGACCCCCGCGCGGGCTTTACCGGCGCGGCCATGGCGGAGGCGGCGGGTCCCGGCTCCATGGTGTCCTACGAGCTGGACGCCGACGCCCGCATGGCTTCCGTCAGCTTCCAGAGCGCCGGGATGGGCGAGGTGTTCGCCCGCTCCCCCTGGGCGCTGCTGGTGCACCGGGCCTGCTCCCCCACGGGCCGCGTGCTCTACATCTTCCTGACGGCCGGGCCGGGCCCGGCGGCGCGGGGGGGCATGGGCCGCGTGGTGCACCTCGCCGTGCCCCGCGACGAGTCGGCGGCGGGCCTGGCCCATGTCTGCGAGGCCTTCCGGGCCTTCAACCCAGCCTGGGAGCAGACCCGTGTGCTGCTGGTGGGCCCCGACCTCCCCGACCCCGTGGCGCTGGGCCAGGCCTTCCCCGCGGCCGAGGTGCGGCTCTCGGCCTTCCACGTGTGCAAGCACCTCCAGCAGCAGGTGCAGCAGCTGGGCCTGGAGGGCCGCACCGAGCGGCTCATCCTCAGCACCCTGCAGAGCACAGCCCGTGCACCCACCGAGAGCAGCCGCCGGGAGACGCACCGCCTGCTGCACGCCCTGCTGCCGCCCCCGCTGCTGCCGCGCGTCCACACCCACTGGCTGCTCGCCGACAAGATCTGGGCCACACACGGGGAGACGAGCTGGGGGGACAGCAGTGACTATTTCAAGGAGCTGGAGACCGTCACCTCAGGCTTGAGCCGGGTTTTCAGTGCTGAGCTCTTCCTGGAGACCTGCATCGCCTCCCTGGCCAAGTACTACCAGAGGTGTGTGGCTGGGGGCCCTCCCGATGACGCCGTGTGCTCGGCCCCCAGCCCCACTCACCATCTGGCTCCACAGAGCCCACCCGCCCCCAGCTCGCCCCCCCAGCCCCTGGCAGTGTGCCGGGATCGGCCGTCCCAGGGCTCTGTCCAGGCCTCCCCGACGGTGGCAGCTCCCCAGCTCCCGGTGGCTCTGCGCAGCCAGCCTGCAGCCCCCCGGCCTCGCCTCCAGAGCGGCTCCGTCAGCACCTGCTCCTTGTTCATCCCTTCGTCTCCAGCAGTTAAGGTGGAGGCCACAGAACACCCAGAGGAGGACAGTGATGAGGGGGTGAACCGAAGGGCTGAAGAACACATCAGGCAGTCCTTGAGTGATATTTGTGTGGAGCCCGCTGCCAGGCTGTGCCTGAGCGAGCTTGCGGTGGTGCAGAAGTCTGTGCAGCTGATCGGCAGCAGGGAGGACACTGTCAGCGTGCAGATCCTCGAGGATGCCCACACCGTGGGCCAGGAGGGGCTGGGCCGCTGCACGTGCCACTTCAACGAGACGTTGCAGCTGCCCTGCCGGCACATCCAGGCCGTGCTCAATTCGGAGAGGAAGACCCTGCAGCCCGAGATGGTGGGGAAGCAGTGGTGGAAGGAAAACGATGACGGCCAGGCCAGGCGTGGCTGTGCTGATGCTCTCCTGGAGGACCTGGAGAGCTCCTGGGATGAGGCTCGGGACAAGTTCCTGGCTGTGTCCTCCCTCACGGCAGAGATCAGCCGGCTCCTTGCCTGCTGCAGCGCAGAGGAGTTTGAGCGGCGGTGCTGCACGCTGCGGGCGCTGGCAGACAGCTGGATCGGGCCCTACGTGCAGGTGAAGCTGTAGTGCAGCAGGGAGCTGTCCTGGCTGCTGCCTGTGCTCCCTGTGTTCAGACTGTTCCCCACCTCCCTCCGGGGTTGGGGTGCAAGGGGCCGTCTGGGGCTGCTTCATGCGCGTCCCCTCCTGCGTGGGGAGCTGTGGAGCTGCTTTACAAATTCCCGATCAGACCGCACTGGTAACAACGTGCTGACCTCAGGAGCAGGAAACACGGCTGGGAGCGAGCTGGGGGTGGTGTGGGAGGGGAGGTGATGGTATGACAACACGTGATCGAATTATTTGATCTGTGGCCAGCGCCTTCAGGTCCTTCCAGCACCCAGCTGTGCTGCGTTTTGCAACAAAGCCAATAAATCGGTCTTTGTCACTTAGGGGCTGAGTGTGTCTCTGCATCCGCCCTTCCCCGCCAGCAGGGCAGGCACTGCTCACTCAGGCAGGGTTTTTAACACCTTTTTCTGTGTTTCTTGTCTAATTTGATTGCCCTCTAATTAGGCGAGTTAGCGTGCGTGCTGAGGAGCAGCAGAACCCGACGGTGGCGATCTGCTGCGGGCAGCGCCGTGCCGAGAGTTGTTTATCTGGTTGTGGCAGCTGCTCTTAATTCCTCAGAAAATGGAACCGCCCTCCCTCCCTCCTGCTGGGGGTCACAGCAGTGCAAACAAAGCCTCAGCGAAGCACAGAGCAAATGCTTTGAATGTGTGGGGTGGGGGAGGAAAAAACATTGAGAAGAGCAAACATGCCTTTGCCCCAGCCCGCAGGAGCTGTCCCTTGCTGGGGAGCCCAGCCCCCCCCCGGCTGTGTCCTGGGACATCTGCTGAGGAGCAGCAAGCACGCAGACCTCTACTGATTGTAATTAACTCACACTGTGTTTCCCAGGGTTGGTGCTTCATTAACGCTGGTTTGGAGTTGGCCTGTTGCAACAGAACTGCTACGTGGCTGGGGATTTCCTCTTGACCCAGGGTTTTGTAATGCCATCTGATAATATCAAATCCCTCTGTCTAAATATAGTATAGTGTTTCCTAAAGCACCTTTCTGTAAGCTGAGAACTGTGCATTCCAGCTGCCCCTGCAGCAGTCTCCCTGGGCAGTGCAGCGTGGGGCTGCCCCCAGCTCGCTGTGATGGGCATCGTGGCTGTGAGGGCACGAGGAGCTGCTGGAGCTGCTCCCTGCACGTGGTGTGTGGAGGTCAGCAGCCAGCCCTTCCACCTCTTCACGGGGAGCACAGGAAGTAAGTCATCCCGTTCCCAGTAAACATCTTTCCCAAGAGCGAAACTGCGTGGCTGGGGCAGAGCCCAGCTGCAATTTACCTTCCATGTGAGCCAGGCGTCCCACAGCCCCTCCTGAGGGCCCGTTGCTGGCAGCACTCTGCCTCCCGGGGCAGCGCTGGGGGTGCTGCAGGCTGCTCCCAGCCAGGAGGGAGCTCACATGGGGCTGTGCTCCCCCTGGCAGCGCTCCGGGAGGCACTGCCCGAGCACGCAGTGACCCATGCAGGTGGGTCTCTGTCCCGCAGCCTTGGGGCTGTTTGGGGGCAGATGGGCCAGGAGGACCTGTGGGGGGTGCTCAGCTCCCAGCAGCGTGCTGGCTCGTCCCACAGCCCTGGGGGGCCTGGGGAACTGCAGCTTAGTTCTGGGTTCTGTGCACCAACACCACCCAGCGAGCTCAGGCTGTGGCTGGAAGTGCTTTATTGCCCACTCCTCCGTGAAACCCTCAAGCATGCACGAGCCCAGCTGTCCCCGTTCACACACAGGGAAGTCCCTCTGGCGCTCCGCCCATGCTTCTGGGCAGCCCCTCGGGCTTCGGGGCCCAGGCAGCACCCTCAGCTCCTCACTCGTGTTTGCAGAAGTGTTTCAGCGGGGGGGGCAGGTCCAGGCCGTCGATGGCCAGGCGGTGCACGACGTGCTTCTGGATGACCAGGCGGCACAGCGTCTGCAGGGAGGGAACTGCAAGAGAATGGAACGGAGCTGGGGGGGCCGGGACAGCGACGTGCTGAGCGCGGTGCAGGGGGCTCCCTGCCCGCCCCTGGCTGGGGACAGCGTTTGGGGAAGTTGCTGCGGGCAGCCCTCACCCTCCCCTCTGGCTCTGCTGGTGAAGAGCTTTGCCTCGCAGGGCCCTGAGCAGTGCCCGTGGCAGCGCACCCAGCCCGGGCTGAGCGCGAGGGCCCCGCGGTTGTGTCACATTTGTTTTCTCTCGAGGCTGCCACGTGGCTCCCCAGAGGCTCATGTGCCCACGCAGTGTTTTCCTTTCACCATCGTCCCCAGTGCGTGACACCCTCCCTGCTGCAGGGCGGCTCAGGCGGTGCCCCGGCCCCTGTGACATGCACTCCTGTTCTATGAGCTGTGCGAGGCCCCCGGCAGCGCGGGGCGGGGGGGCCCGGTGGCGGCACAGCCGCTCCGCTCTCACATGGCCTCGGGGCAGCGCCAGACAAAGCGGAGCTCTGCGAGCAGCACCGCACGGGGCCCGGCCTTGGGCTGCTCCCGGGTATCTGCGGCGCTTATCAGGGGCTGGGGCCAAACGGCCCTGAGCACCCTGTGCCCCAGCCCCCCCCCAGCACCACGCTGTCAGCCACCCCCACCCCAGCCAAAAGCAGAAGTGCACCAAATCTGATTTGTAAACCTGAAGGAAGCGCTGCAGGAAGAGCAGCTGCTGAAATCTGCAGGAAGCCAGCACGGGGCTGCCCACTGCTCACTGCTCGCTGCCCGCTGCTCGCTGTCCGCTGCCCACTGCCCCTGGGTGCTGCAGGCACCTCCAGCTGCCCCCCCCCACTGCCGGGCCGGGGCTGCACTGCGCCCCACGTCCATCGGGAAGGGCCGGCACCAACAATCCCGGATCTCAGCCTTGAGACAGAGGGGCTGAACTCGAGGTCAGTGGTTCCCTGTGCAGCCGTCGCTCTGCCCCGGGCCCTGGTGTGCGGCCCTGGCCCTGTGCCCGTGATGCAGACAGCTCAT
Organism: Penelope pileata; assembly: GCA_013396635.1. Taxonomy (NCBI): domain Eukaryota; kingdom Metazoa; phylum Chordata; class Aves; order Galliformes; family Cracidae; genus Penelope; species Penelope pileata. The sequence goes on from WBMW01004679.1 coordinate 179,117, forward strand.
TGTCCCCCACCTCTGTGGAACGCAGGTGGCACAGCAGCGTGACAGCGGCCCAGCCACTGCTGCTCCCAGTTCACCTCTCATTATCCTTGCACGTGCCAATTTTTCCAATACGCTTCTAATTAGCACCCATTAGCTGAGTGCTCGCGGGGGCCAGCGGCAGTGCCACGCTGCCTGGCCCCACCCTGCCTGGGGATGCACGGATGTTGCCCAATGGCTGTGGCACCACGGGTGTCAGCCCCGCTCCGCTGCCATGCCCCAGGCTGCCTCGTGCCGGGGGATGAAGCCAGGGCAATGAGTGGCCGTGCTGGGCCGGAGGGGAACCTTGGGCTGTGCTGAGCTGGTGCTGCTGCTGGAGCTGCTGCCGGTGGCACGGCGAGGGGTGCAGGGACCGACCCACAGCCCGGCACAGCCCAGCTTGTGGGAGGCTCTGCCCATGAGGGGGGCTCACGGTGCTGTGTGGGGCCCTGGCACGCTCTGCTGTGCCCTCTGCCCCCCATCCCTGCACCCCGTGTCCCACTCAGATGCCACCCACAGCCCCTGGGGTCACCTCTCCGGGGTCCCCTCCCGGCCCCTCCGGGAGCAGATACCCACAGCCGTATTCCACCTGGATCACGCGGACGCTCTTGGTGGAGGCGAAGACGTCGACCACGGCGTAGAGCGGGCGCGTGGCGGGCAGGTGCCGGGCGCTGGGCCCCATGTCCTCGCCGTTGATGACGATGTGCATGTCGGCGGTGCCGTCGGGCCGCGGGGCGTACAGCACGCCGATGCGGCTGCGCCGGGCGGTGGGTGGCAGCGCGTTGCTGCGGTACAGAGCATCCAGGACGTGGCTGTAGCGCCCGGGGCGGCTGCGCCCCACCAGCTTGTCGCGGGGGATCCGCACGCCCTCGATGCGCAGCTCGGGCTCCCAGAGCGCGGCTGGGGCCTCCCGCGGGGCCGGGCCCTCCTGCCCATCGGGTGCCACGCGGTTGTGGCTGCGGGTGATGGCGAAGACCCAAGAGTCGCCCAGGCCCACCAGGTCGGGCAGCGAGTACTCGGGCACGGTGCCCAGGCTCTGCGGGTCGTGTGCCGTCAGCCCCACGCGCAGGTGCCCGCACCAGCCCGGCTCCTTCTCCTCGATCTCCACCAGGAAGATCTGCCCGGGCGCCAGCGGCTCGTGGCTGAAGCACAGCGCGTTGGCGAAGCTCTCGACGCGCGTGGCTCGCGTGCGGGAGGGGTCCATGCGCACGTTGGCGCCGTGCACGCGGTGGAAGCGGGTGGGGGGGTGGCCCGGGGCCGCCATGGCCGCGCCGCCATTTTTACCGCGGGCAGCTGCGGGCGGAGANTGCGCGCGCGGCGCGGGCGGGCGGGGCCAGCAGCAGCCACGGCGCGCCGATTGGCTAACGCGAGCCCCGCCCCTCCGCGAAACCCCGCCCAGCGGCACGTGACCCCGCGGAGGTCATATGGGTGCGTGTCATGTGCCGTGGGACCGGGAGCGGGTTCGGAGGGACGGGACCGGCGGAGGTGGGACCGGGACCGGGACCGGTGGGGTCGGGGCCGACGGGAGGAGCTGGGGTGGGCGCGGGCGGCCGGGACGCAGCGGCGTTCGGTGCCCGCGGCAGCGCCCGTCCCTGTGCCCGCAGATGCTGCCGCTGCTGTGCGCGCTGCTGCTGGGGCCGGGGCTGGCGCGCGGCGCTCCCCCGGGGCACGAGGTGACGTTCCTGCCCGGGCTGCCCAAGCAGCCGGCCTTCCGCCACTTCTCGGGGCACCTCTGCGTCGGGCAGGGCCAGCGCCTGCACTACTGGTACGCGGGGCCGGGGGGCGGGGGGGCTCTCGGCGGGCACCGGGCGCTCACGGCCGCGCTCCCCCAGGTTCGTGGAGGCGCAGAGCGACCCGCAGAGCCGCCCCCTGGTGCTATGGCTGAACGGCGGCCCCGGCTGCAGCTCCATGGAGGGCTTCCTGAAGGAGCATGGCCCCTTCCTGGTCAGTGGGTGCCGGGCGCTGCCGGGCCCCATCCCGGCACCGCGCTGCTGCCGTGCTGCCCGTCAGCCCCCGCCTCCCTCCCCAGGTGCAGCCCGACGGGGTCACGCTGCAGTACAATGACTACGCCTGGAACAAGGTGCGGGCACGCAGGGAGCGGCTCTGCCCCACCTGAGCCATGCGGAGCTGCGGCCCTGCGCCGGCTCCTCCTGTCCCATGGCACAGAGCGCTCTGCCCACCCCCCCCGGGGCAGGGAGGTGGCACTGAGCGGTGCTGGGGGGGGCCGGGGGCACACAGATGCTGCCACAGGCGGAGGCCGGCAGCTCTGTGCCCCATGGCTCCTGCCGGGCTGGGGGGAGAGCCCCGCACCTCCTGTCCCCGCTCTGTCCCCGCAGGTCGCCAACATGCTCTACCTGGAGTCCCCCGCGGGCGTCGGCTTCTCCTACTCCCAGGACAAGAAGTATGCCACCAACGACACCGAGGTGGGTGACCCCCGCTGCAGCCTGGCCCTGTGCCCCATCTTGGCCCCCACCCTGACCTGCCGGCCCGCTCCTGCAGGTCGCTCGCAACAACTACCTGGCGCTGAAGGAGTTCCTGCGGCTCTTCCCCGAGTACTCCAAGAACGATCTCTTCCTCACGGGGGAGAGCTACGGGGGCATCTACATCCCCACACTAGCAGAATGGGTGATGCAGGACCCCACCCTCAACTTGAAGGTGAGCAGCACGGCCCTGCACGGGGCCTGGCGCGGCCCCGCAGCCTTTCATCTCCGTGGGCGCTGGCAGCCGTGTGCCGCTGCGTGGGACCGGGGAGCGCTCCCACCACCCTTCCTGTTCCCCATCTGTAAACAGGGCCACATCTGCTTCCTGCCCGACGCCGGTGCCTCTGCGGCTGCCCCAGGGGGAGCTCAGGCACCACAGCGTTGCTTTGCTCTTCCCCGCAGGGAATCGCTGTAGGAAACGGCCTCTCCTCGTATGAGATCAACGACAACTCCCTGGTTTACTTCGCCTATTACCACGGCCTGCTGGGGACCCAGTGAGTGCTGCTGGGGGAGCGCTGCCGGTCCCGGTGCTGCGGGCAGGGCTGTGTGGGATGGGGGCCGGCTCGCCTGCTCACTGGGGTGGTTCTGGCCTGACCCAGCCGGGCTGTGGAGGTGGCCCGGCACGGCTCTGATGGCTGCAGCTGTTGGTGGCTCTGCTGGGCAGCAGCACAGCTGCCAGCTCTGTGCTGGGCCAAGTTCTGTGGGCTTGCTCCAAGGGCCCTGCTCTGCCCACAGGCTGTGGAAGGACTTGCAGGCCTTCTGCTGCTCCCAAGGGAAGTGCAACTTCCATGACAACTCCAACCTGAACTGCACGCTCAAGGTGAGGAGCCCCATGTCCTGCTCCCTGCAAGCAGCAGCGCTGTGCCTGGTTCTGGGTGGGCCCTGTGGTCCCTCAAGCAGCTGCTGAGTCCCAGACCCTTCTTGGGGCTCTTTGCAGATGGAGGAGATGATCCAGATTGTGGAGGAGTCCGGCCTCAACATCTACAACCTCTACGCCCCGTGTGCTGGTGGTGTCCCTGGCAGCATGAGGTGGGAGCAGCTGAGTCCCTGGGCACCAGCAGGGTGTGGGTCCCCATGGCAGCGGGACGCGGGGGCTGGTGGGGACGCTGCCTCTCCCAGCCGTTGTCCCGAGCCCGTGCTCCTCCAGAGCTGTCAGCCTGTCCTCGTGCTTGGTCTGCCCACAGGTATGAGGGCGATTATCTCATCACGCACGACCTGGGGAATTCCTTCATCCGGATGCCCATGAGGTTCTCCTGGCGCCAGGTGAGCCCGGGCTGCCAGCATCCTCTGCCCACCTGGCAGTGCTGCCTGCGGGCACGAGGGGACGGGGCAGCACCGCGGTGCTGCTGCTGCAGGGACCCTCCCGCCTCTCCCAGAACCTCTTCCGGATGCCGGTAGCCCGGAATAAGGTCCGGATGGACCCGCCGTGCACCAACTCCACAGCCCCTACCATGTATCTGAACTCCCCGGAGGTGAGGAAGGCTCTCCACATCTCCCCCGACGCCCCGGAGTGGCAGGTGTGCAGGTGAGCGAGCTGCCAGCGGGGACCGACCGCGGGCTGTGAGCATCCGCCTGAGGCCAATGCTTCCACAGCTTTGAGGTGAACCGCAGCTACAAGCGCCTGTACATGCAGATGAACGACCAGTACCTGAAGCTGCTCGGGGCCATGGTGCGTGCGGGGACCAGTACTCCTCCTGCCCGGCCGGGGCTGCTGCCCTGCGCAGTGCTCACACTTCTCTGCTCCACAGAAATACCGGATCCTGGTGTACAATGGGGATGTCGACATGGCCTGCAATTTCCTCGGGGATGAGTGGTTTGTGGACTCCCTGTGTCAGAAGGTAGGTGGGCAGAGCGGGGGCCGGGCTGGCTGTGGTGCCCGGGGAGGGGTTGGCAGCCAGGGCCAGGTGGGTGCTGAGGCCACTGCCCCTGTTCCCAGGTGCAGGTCGCTCGCCGGCCCTGGCTCTACACTGAAGGAGGTGAGAACCAGATCGGGGGCTTCGTGAAAGAGTTCACCAACATCGCCTTCCTGACCGTCAAGGTAGGGCTGAGGCGATGCAGTGTGATGCAGTGTGGTGCTGTGGGCCGGGCAGGGGCAGCCCCGCGGTGGGCACTGACTGCTGCCGCCTGTTTCCTGCAGGGAGCCGGCCACATGGTGCCCACGGACCAGCCCCTCGCTGCCTTCACCATGTTCAGCCGTTTCATTAAGAATGAGCCTTACTAGGAGCTGGGGAGGCTGTGCCCGGGGCCTCGGGCTGCCTGCATGCACCAGCCCCTCCCGCACAGCTCATCCTCACTGCTGCTCAGCTGCACCAGGGCTGCCCTGGCCATGGCACGCGCCACTCCTGCAGCTGGCGGGGCTCGGCTCAGCCTGGCAGGACAGGGCCTGGGGTGCACGGCCTGGAGGTGGGCTCTCTGCAGGCCTGGGGGGAGAGGAGGCACCAGGGCTCCATCCCTGCCAGGCACTGCAGCTCTGCCTCCCTGCTGTGGCTTCCTGCCTCACCTCCTCCCTGTCTCTGGAGGCAACTACTTCCCTCCTGGGGTGGGAGCAGTCCTCACCACTTCCCCTCTGCCCTGCGGCCTCTGCACGCACACGGCCTGGGCAGGCTCTGAGCCAGCTGCTCCCTGCTAAGCACAGCTCAAGTGGTGGCTGTGGGCTGCCCTGCAGGGGCTTTCTGCTCCCCGTGAAACCACTCCCAACCTGACCTCAATGAAAGGCAACTTACATTGACTTACATTGAAGACAGTCCCACCGCCTGCTCACTGCCTTGGGAACTCGCAATAAACTCTCTGAACAAGGTGGCTCTGCTCCTCATTAACCAGCTGCTCGCACCTCTGCTACCCCCTGCTTTGCTTTCTTTTGCTGTCTCAAGAGTGGCTCCTAACAGAGGATCCAGCAGAGGTGAGGGCTGATGTGCTGGGCATGGGGGCTTCCTGAAAACCAACCACCCCAAACGCATGGGAAGTGGGGTTGCTCTCCCATCAGCTGTGTGCCTCCCTCCTCAGCTCTCCCAGGGGCTGGCAGCTGTGTGCTCTGGAGTGGCAGACAAGTTGCAAGAAGGCAGCACAGGTTGGAGTCGAGTGGTTTATTAGTGTATGACAAGGGGTGCAGCAGGGGTTCCCAGAGCAGCTGTCTCCACCTTGCTGCCACCCACCAGGGTGCAGATGCCCTGCAGGATGTGGTACTGGGGATGCTGCTTCCTCCTTACGGTCTGTGGGTCCAGCCCAGGATCTGACCTCTGTCCAGGGTGAAGAAGCAAGTGAGAAGAGCTACAGCTGGTGGGGGTCAGCGCTGGGCGCTGCGGGCTGCGCAGGGGGCTCAGTAGGGGCCGCAGGATCGGAACGGTATTTCTCAATCACTTCCCGCAGCTCCTTGGAGAAGTGGAGATCTGCTCCCACTGTGAGGAATCCCTGCAAAGGAAAAAAAGTACTAGCACAGGGCTGGCTGTGACTGCACAGGGCAGGATGCGGTGCCCGTGTCTGCTGGAGGGGCCGGGGCTGCCCCTGTCCTCACGCACCGCATGGTTGGTGACCACCTCCTTGGTGAAGTCCATGCCCTCGGGCAGAGGAATCTGCACCCCCTTCTTTGTTCTCTCTGCAGGGAGGAGATGCAGTAAGCCAAGTGCCCAAGCCCTGCTGAGCACAGGCAGGGGTGATGCTTACCATTAATGATGGGCATGATTGTCAGCTGCAGCAGGGTTTTCAGCGGGGCCTGCAGTGAGAACAGCTGTGGGGAGAGGAGGGTGGGTGAGCGCAGAGCTGCTGAGCCTCACGCTTCCCGAGGTGGGCGAGAAGGGGAGTCCTGCGCTGCACGGCCTGCCCAGGGCTGCTCCCTGCCATGGCTGGGGGCTCCCGGGGACAGTCGGAACCCCCACTCCATCTAGCATGGGCTCCGCTCACCGCCAGAGACTCCAGCGCTGACTGCTTGGAGTAGATGCGGAACCTGCGGGGGGAAAAGCAGCTGTGAGCTGGGGCAGAGGGGACTGTCCCTGCAGCCCTGGCGGGACAACAGTGTGGGCCGTACCGTCGCAGGTCCAGCTGCACACGCAGTGCCTTCCCTTGCAGAAACACTCTGGCACTCAGCTTTGATTCCTAGGGAAGAATGAGGCACATTGGAGCCCTGCTGCACCCGCAGTGGGCAGGCAGCAGGCCAGGCTGGGTGCTGCTCCCAGCTTTGGGACACCAGAGCCTTCCCAGGTGGGGGGCAGCGTGCTCCTGCCCTGTGTGCTGGGAGCCTGGGCAGGCACTCACCATGGCCATGCTGGAGAGCTGGACAGCAGGGCGGTCCGCGGGCACCAGCGAGATGTTGAGGAAGGCAGAGACGGAGACAGAGGTGCCCGAGGGTTTGATCACACAGCGGGGGGGAGCCGACACCTGCAGCACCAGGCGCAGGGGAGCATCCACCACAGCGGGGTTCTGGGGAGGGGGCAGAGGAGCTGTGCTGAGCAGCGCTGCTCAGCCCCAGAGGTGCCCTCTGGGGAGTGGAGAGCTCCTCTCACCAGCATGAAGATGGACCCAAAGAAGGTGGCTCTCAGCAGAACCTCCAGGTCCTTGGGCACCTGCAGGGAGGACGAACCTCGGGGGTAGCAGAGCTGGCACCACTGTCCCCAGCAGAGCTGCTCCCTGGGCAGCGCCTCCTGAGCTTGGTGTGCGGAGCCCACCCTGCCTCCCCTAGGCAGCATCCCCCTCCCCACGGGCCCCCGCCTGTGCACAGCATGGACCTGCGCTGCTCACCTTCTCCCCCTCGAGCTCTATGGTCAGCACGCCCGCCTGGAAGTACGCGTGCATGGCCGAGTCAAAGAAGTACTCGGAGAAGGCAACGTAGACCATGCGCTCGGTCTCCTTGATCACCGGCTCCACCGCGTGGTTCTCCAGCTCCTGGTCCTCCCGCGCGCGGTAGAAGAACATGCCCTGGGCCAGAGCAGCAGATGCTCCTGCAGCTGCAGCGCAGCTCACCCTGCATGCAGAGCTGCAGCAAGAGGACTGGGGCAGGCAGGGCAGGATCCGGTGCACACCTTGAAGTCCAGGTCGAGGGTATCTGGGGAGACAGCTGGATCACGTAGGAGGGAGTAGTCGATCCCAATGTGCTCATCCACGTCACTCCTCACTGCCAAGGAAGAGGCTATGAGGACAAAGCCTGCAGGATGGCCTGCAGTCCTGCACGCAGCTCTGCTTTGGCTGCAGCAAGCAGGGTCTGGTCCCACCCCGCGGAGCAACGCTCACCTGGCACCGTGTCCAGCAGGGAGTTCAGCAGCACCAGGCTGGCGTGTTCCAGGGACGGGCAGATCTGAAAGGGATGGGGCAGGGCTGAGGGGAACCACTCAGCAGTGGAGCCAGGGCACCTGGCCCAGAGAAGGACCCAGGCCTTTCTCCAACGTCTCTGGGTCAGCCCCTCCTGCCTGGGGCTGGGGGAAACTTCGTGTTGCCTCCTGCCCGTCTCTGCTCACAGCCCTACCTGCTGGCTGACGAGGAAGCGCATCCCTGTGACGATGAAGGTGCTCAGGAACTCGTAGACCTTCCTGTGGGACAGAACAGCTCTGAAGCAGCCTTCCAGCCCTGTCCCTCCACCCCGAGTCCCGCAGACACAGAGAACGGCCTGAGCACGGCCAGGTGGCACAGGGTGAGCCGGGCACAGGCAGAGCTGGCCTGGCAGAGGGCACAGCTGCCACTGTGGAGTCGGTGTACCTGAGCGTGCCTGAGAAGCCCGCGTGCATTCTGGCAATTGAGGCATTGCAGGAGATGTTGGAGATCTTGAGGCGCCCAACCTCATCCTTGGACAGCTGCAGTACCGTGTGGATGTGGACGCCATCAGCAGATGCATTGATGGACCCGATGTCATAGCTGAAAGCAAGGGGAACAGACAGGAGGAGGACAACAGCTCCTACCAGCCGCAGGACCCCAGGTCCCAGGATCAGCAAGGTGCCCGTAGCACCCCTGGGGCCGGGGCGGGGGTAACTCACAAGAACCAGTAGAGCAGCTGCCGGCGGAAGCGCAGGCTGATGGAAGCGTTGTTGATGTTGAAGGCGATGTGCTGCTGCGGCTGGAAGTGCAGGTCGGAAAACGGCAGCTGCAGGTCCATCACCTTGACCCTGCCGGGGAGTGGATGGTGAGGCCGACCCAGGGATCACCGTGCGTGGGAAGAGGGCAGCACTCACTGGCTGATGTTGTAGTGGAACTGCCCCTCCTTCCCGTGCAGGTCTGACACCGTGATGTTCTCCAGCTCCTGCTCCACAAAGCGCAGCCCCTCATGCTTCGCTGCAATGCAAAATGAGCCCTGGCTGGCCACAGCCAGGCTGTGCCACACCCAGCATCGCCCACCCAGCCGGTCCCACAGCACAAGCCAGGCTCCCAGCCCTGCCCGGGAGCAGGGCCCCAGCCAGCCCCTTACCTAGGTCCAGCCCCTTGGAGGTAATCCGGATCTTGCAGCCGGGGGGGCTGTGCGAGGCTGTGGCCAGCCAGGGCAGCAGCAGCAGCAGGAGGCGGCTGCTGGCAGCCATCTCGGCCCTGGAGGCAGAGCGTGGGGTCAGCGCAGGCTGTCCCGGTGGGAGTCCTGCTGGGACACCCCAATACCCTGCCAGGGACGTGGCTGCTGCCCAACCCGCTCACAGCACTGGGGCGGCCCGGGCGGGGGGTGGCCCCAAAGAATACTCCATGGCTCTGCTGCACCCCACACCCTACAATCCCACAACAGTGCCCAGACACCCATCATCCAAGCGGGACAGCACCCCTGAGTGCTGCACACAAGCCCCCAGCACAGACCCTGAGCCCACGGGACCATGCAGCCCCAGGGACACACACTGCCATCAGCACCAGCAGCATCCCACCGAGCACATCCAGCTCCCCACACTGCAGAACACAGCACGAGCCCACAGGGAACCCCAGCACCACACCCTCCCCTGGCCCCCCCCAGCCCCCAGGGGCTTCCAACTGTCCCCCACAGTTGTGTGCTGCCTGCCTGTGTCTGGTGCTGGGCTGGGACAGAGCTGGAGCCTCCCAGTCCAGCAGTGACAGGCAGAGCTGCTCACAGGATGGTGGGGACAGCACAGGGCTTCCCCACAGTGCTTCTGCCCCGTTCTCTGCAGGGGAGAGGACAGGGCCCCCCTGCTCCCACGGGTCCAGAGCCTCCATCCTTCCCGAGGGCCATGCACTGCCGGCGGCAGCTCGCCTACACAATGCAGCCTCAGTTCGGTACTTACAGTCTGACTTGTCCTCGGCTTCCCTGGCGGGGGGAAGCTGAATCACGTGAAGGGAGGCAGGGAGGGAGAACACCAGTCCTGCTCCAGGAGTTTCTTTGGAGCGGGCTGAGGTTCCCCGCCTTTATATATCCCACCAGCGGCCACCCCTTGTGAGCCCGCAGCTGGGAGGAGACAGCGGCCGGGAGGATGCAGGGCTCGGGCAGGCCCCGCAGCGCAGGTCCCCGGCTGCGTGCCAGCACCGCGGGCTGCTCAGGCACCCGGCTGAGCATGGGGCCCTCCTCCCCACCAAACCGCAGCGCTGGGCAGCCACCCCGGCACCGCTTGGCCCTGTGGGGTAAGGCACGCAACGTGGCCGGGCAGCTTCAGCGTTTTGGGGCAGCACTGTCCCCCTGCCCCACCGGTGCTGAGCTCCCCCCATGCTCTGCCAGCTCCAGCACTGCCCGGTGAGCTCCATGCCAGGGCTGCAGCCAAACCCCACTCCCCTGTCCCTGGGTGCGGTGGGGGCTGCTTTGTGCCCACCCCTGATGCAAGCGTCAGGCAGGGGAGCTCCAGAGCCACCAACAGCCTGGCACAAAAGGGCTCCAGGGCCCATCCCCAGCTGCTCCCAGCAGGCACGGAGGTGCTCAGCGCCCAGCACTGCCCACACTCCCCTCCTGCACAGTGGGTGCCCATCAGCACAGGGCTGGGACGCATGGCACGCTCAGCCCGGGAGCAGGGTGCCACCGCCCACAGCCCGCTCCTGCTGTGAGCCCCTGTATTGCTGGGGAGGCTTTAAGCCTTCCATCCACAGAGCCTGGACAAACCCGGCTGTGCCTCCTCCTCCTCCAAGGCCCTGCGGAGCGCAGTGGGTCTGAGCCAGCACTTTGTGCTCCAGGTGATAATCTACGCCGCACAGAGCTGCGGGGCTGCCACGCTGAGAGCGGGGAGACGCAGCGCGGTGCTTACACAGCACTTCTGCTTCCAAAGTGCTTTGCCAGCACGAACTCATCAGAGTGACCCCGGCGCTCCGGGTGCAGAGGGCAGGGCGAGCGGGGCACTGCGAGGAGCGGAGAGCGGGGCGGGGGCGGCCGGGGGCGAAGGGCAGCACGGGGCCCGGGAGCACGGCCCGGGGGAGGCCCCGCCGGTCGGGCAGAGCAGTGCCCGGCGCTGCCCCGGGGCACACGGCGCACAGCGATGCGCGCACAGCGATGCGCACACAGCCACGGCCGCGGGGCAGCCCCGGGGTGGTCCCCTGAGCCCTGACCGCATGTTTATAACGCAGCGGCCGTGTGCGCAGGGACCGCTCCCTGC
>WBMW01004679.1:190629-203516 GCA_013396635.1 Penelope pileata
CCGCTGCGGCCCGTGGCCCCGCGCTGTCCCCGGCAGATGCGGCCCCGGGAGCTCCGCGCCGCGCTCGGCCCCTGCCCCGCGCTCAGCCTCGCGGAGCGGCCCCGGATCCGCGCTGAGGGACAGCGTCGCCGCGGCCCCGGGGCTGCTGCTGCCGCCCCGCGCGGAGCCCCGCCCCTACCGGACGGAAACGCGCTGCGCTCGGTGCCGCTCCGCGCCCGGCGGCCGCCCCTGCCCCACTGCCCCTTGCCGACGGCGTTGTGTGCGTGTGAGGCACTGCGCATCGCTGTGCTGCGGGCAGGCAGCCCCGCACCTGCCAGAGCACTGCCAGTGCGGGTCCCTCGCAGCGTGTCACAGCACCACTGGCACAGACATAGAGCCCTGCTGCCGGGACTGCTCTTAGTTTGCTTTTTCCTTTTCCCAGAGCTCGAGGGTGCTTGGGTTTAATGCTCACCAACACTGACAACGTGATAAAGCTGCTTGCAGTGCATACTTTCCCCACTCTAGTTTACTCCTGAACTGGTGGGGGTAAAAGCCAGAAGCCCCACGTGGCAGCTGGGTGAGCTGTGGGTAAAGAGCCTGGGCAGGTGGCTGCCGGGCCTGGGGCCTGGTGTGCTCTGTGCCTGGGAGTACAGCTTGGTAGGTCTGCTCCTGTGGTATGCAGCAATCCTCTACAGCGTGTTGTCTGTGTAACACACAGGGCACATCAGCAACCCATGAGTAAATGGTTTCCAAACACATTTTCAGAAAGTTACTGCTGCAGGGAGTGCACGCTGAGGCTCCTGACACGCGGCCCCAGAGCCCCGTGGTCACTTCCCTGCAGTGGGTGCCTGCAGCGGGGCCAAGCTGCCCGCTCTGCAGAGCTGGGTGCTGCTGTGTGGCCGCAGCTGGAGGGAGTGGGCTGCAGAGGTCACGGCGGGGCTGCAGGTCAGGAGGAAGTGTCGGTAAACAAATGTTACACAACGCTCACTGCTGAGTGATTAAATGTACGCGATTGCACGGCGCAGTCTTTGTAGCGGGAGCTTTTACCTGCGGGTGTGGACGGTGTTATCTGGGCTCTGAGGAGAAGCCACAGCTCCAGGTTCCTGCAGGACCTTGCTGCTCTCCTCGCTTACCTCGAGGGAAGGATGGAAGCATCTTCCAAGGAGGGAGCGCTCCTCGGCCCTGCCCTGCATCGCACTGGTTGCACAGCAAGCGCCTGCCTGCTAGTTCTGATCTTCGGCAGCTCTTGCCACTGTGCTCTTCTGGAGTGTCCAGTGCAGTTTTTGTGGACAGGGTGGGGAGCAAAGGATGAATATATCCAAAAGAATTCAGTGTGCAAACCAAACTAAAGCTTTTACTTAGGAGGTGAAATATGGGGAAACCTCCTGCTGGCACTGCTGTTCAGATCAATTAAAAACACACTCATATACAAGATATGTATGCACAACTCTCACGTTGTATAGGGTGTCTCCAGAGGCCTGAATAGAGTTAAATAGCTGAGGTAGATAGTGATCGTTTTAAATGCCTTGTTTCTCCACTCCTCCGTGTTGCCGCTGTATTGAGGGCTGCCAGCGAGGAGAACTCTGCAGTACTTGACTCAACAGTTCTGCTTCAGAAACTTCCCTGGGGGAAGAAGAGTGAATCAGAGAGGGAAAACCTGGCTGTTCTACAGCTGACAGTGTTAACTGATGATTAAGAGAAACTTTACTGTTTGAACAGACTTTCTTTTGCATAACTGTTGTTATGTAAATGAAAAAACACTGAAAATAGCCTGGCTGAAGCCTGACAGTCTGTGTCTGGAAGTAATGAGGAAAACAATTTGGGAGTTCCTCACTATGGCCTGTGGTTCTGTGAGCCACCAAGGCTGCTATTAGGGAAGCACTAGGGCTATTATATATTGCAGAAATTCTTTAATAAATGCTTTTTGTTTAAATTACTTGCAGCTATGTGTGTGTAAATATCAATTTAAACTGTCTCCAAGGACAGCAGCCCAGATGCAGCTAGTACTGTTAGTGTGGCAGAGGGTGGTGTATGTTCACAGAGGAGCATGTTTTATTTTTTATGCTCTCAGCCCTGCTGCGTGGGACAAGACGCTGCAGCCCTAGCAGGGTTCTAGCTGAGAACGGAGTATTTTGAGTGCTGCCCATAAGAGCTCTCTGATGTGCACCATTCAAAGCTTGGCATTCCTCATAGCTAGTTGTATCTAGGATAACAGGTGTTTTTCAGGTCTTAGGTGTTATTTTGTATGTACTGGTTCAAGCTCCATTTTACTGTCAAAATGAACTTCTGCTTTGAATGAGCCAAGTGGATCTGGGATCTTTCCTGCTGTAACTTGGATTTTTTGTCTATTTTTTTCTAGTGTGGTTGCTGAGAAATGGCCAATGAGAATCACGGAAGCCCTGCGGAGGAAGCATCTCTAATGAGTCACTCACCTGGCACCTCCAACCAGAACCAGCCCAGCTCCCCTAAACCCATGCGGCTGGTACAGGACCTCCCAGGTACTGATCCTGCTTCTAGGAGGGCCCAGCACGGCGTTCTGAAAGGCCTGGGTAGCAGGGAAGAGAAGGTGGAACGGGGCTGCCGAGGGACTTTGGGAATGATGCATATTTCAGAGTGTGCTGTGACAGTAATGGGGACCTGAAGGGTGGAGCCGTTATTCAGTACTGCTCTCATCCTGACTCTCTCACTGTGTTCTCAGATGAGCTGGTGCAGGCTGGCTGGGAGAAGTGCTGGAGCAAGCGGGAGAATCGCCCATACTACTTCAATCGCTTCACCAACCAGTCCCTGTGGGAAATGCCTGTGCTGGGACAGCATGATGTCATTGTAAGCAAGCACTTACCTCGAGGGGCTGTGCTAATGCTGGGGTATTCTGCTGGGACATGAGATTACCTATGTGGGAGGGTCTTCTTTATCTTCAGAACTCCTCTCCACGTCCAGTGTCTGGCTTTGATCTGATGAAACATTCCTCATTCAGATACTCTGCTCAAGCAAACTTGCCATGGGGGAACAGCGTTGCTTTTTCTCATTTAAGTCTCAGACAAACAAACCAAATAAAACGTGCAGACACGCGTCTAGAAGAGAATTTTTTAGCTTTCTGCAGGTGTATTAGTGTCTTTACTTTTGTCCACTTGGGTGCTGGAGGCAGTGAAAAGGAAAGTTAGGAGGGTTTATTGCCTTTGGTAGTGCGCAGTAGTAGCTGATGAATTAATGAGCACTGTTGTTATTTGGACACTCTTAGTCAGACCCCCTCGGATTGAATGCGGCTCCTATGCCTCTGGAAAGTGGAATGGTAGAGGCCTCAGTGGAGAGCAAGCAAAGGAAGAGGAGATTCTCTGAGGAGGTTCCCCTGAGTGGCAACAGTGTGAAAAAGCCCAAGGTGAGTCTGGTGTTGTGAAATAAATAGGCTTAAGCATGTTCAAACTGAAACCTAGGGGGTCTGGAGCTTGGACCCTTTTTTTTTTGAACTATGCAAGGTCAGTCCACCCTAGTATAGCTCAAGCTGTAACGGCTCACACTCCAAAAATATGAAAGTGGAAACACACTTTTACACACCCAGGTGGATATTCCAGGGAACGCAGCCACTCAGCCAGTCCCCAGCTCTCCCAGTGTTCCAGGATCCTCTGTTTTGAAGGCGTGGTGTGTTTCACCCGAAGATAAGCAGCAGGCAGCTCTTCTACGACCGACTGAGTGAGTTGTATCCGTTTATCTTCTGTTGTTGGTGGTAGGGCAAAGACAGCTGGTTTTCCACGTGTCTTTGGAGAATAACGTGAAGAACATAACAGGCTCCTGTGTCTTTGGAAACAGTCTTTGACAGTTCAATTTCCTGGCTGGTGAAACAGCTCCAGGAAACATCTTTAAATGTAATGTTTGATAATTAGCCAATGATCTGGTCATCCTGATGGCATTTCTTTCTGTCATAGAGTATACTGGGACCTGGATATTCAGACAAATGCAGTGATTAAACAGAGGGCACCATCTGAAGTGCTTTCTCCACACCCTGAGGTGGAGCTGCTTCGATCCCAGCTCATTCTCAAGCTACGGCAACATTACCGTGAGCTCTGCCAGCAGCGAGAAGGTGCGGTTCTGTTGCGCTCCCCCTGTCTCTTGGGTCTGCAGTACGGCCGCGTTCTTCCTGCTGCTTCATGTCTCTTCCCTGTGGTCTCTTTTTGTGATGGTTGTGCTCTCTGTGACTTTAAGCTGACCTCCGGTGTGATGATTCTTGTCAGAGCTTCTGGGCATCTCTTTATGGTATGATTTGACCCTTCTTCTGTGCTTCTCCAGGGATTGACCCCCCACGGGAGTCTTTTAACCGCTGGATGTTGGAGAGGAAGGTGGTTGATAAAGGGACAGATCCTCTTCTACCAAGTGACTGCGAGCCAGTAGTGTCTCCTTCCATGTTCAGAGAAATCATGAATGACATTCCCATCAGGTACTGTTGAAAGGCAGGACAACTGTCTGGGTTGTTTTTGTCTTGGGCTAGTCCAGTGATTTACCTGCTGTGGTTTTCTACTTTCGTGTTTTGCTTTTGCTGATAAAGTGGTAAGGTGTTAGCGATGTGAAATTTGGGAATTGGACCTGGCCTTCATGGCACCTGTGAAACTGATGCACGTGAATTTATACTTACCTCAGGCTATCCAGAATTAAATTCCGGGAGGAAGCCAAGAGACTGCTCTTCAAGTATGCTGAGGCTGCAAAACGGCTCATTGAATCCAGGTGGGAACTCCTCTTGCAGTGCTGCCAGTTTCAGAAAGGAGAAAAAGTTTATGGCAAATTCTAAGAGGGGCTTCTGTATCACACCTTGTTCAGTTTTAGTCATCTTTTTACTGAGGAAAAGGAAGGTTAGGAACACATGGGAGAAAAACAGTAGTGCTGGAGGTATCTTTTGATAGCAATGTTACAGTGAAATCAAACATTGGGAAGCTGAACGTATGCAGAGACAAGCAAGAATCTGTGAAATACCAAATATGGAATGCCTTTATCATTTATCCCTCAGATAATACCAGAGTGCTTGGGCACTCGCTGACATTTAAGAAGAACAAACTTAAAATGGTGTTTTATTACACCACATACAATTTTTCTATAGAGTTCTGCCACAAGACAGAATTGAGGAAGATAGTCCTGGAGGGCAGTGACAGCTGGGGCCTTGAGGAAGTGTCCACAGTGTTCCCCCAGTGATGAAAGACTGCTGTGGTAGTATGGAATATATTGCCATGCAGCTGTGGGTTTAATCTCATTTGCACATTTTGTGCAGGAGTGCATCACCAGACAGCAGGAAGGTGGTGAAATGGAATGTGGAGGACACCTTCAGCTGGCTGCGACGGGACCATTCTGCTTCCAAGGAGGACTACATGGTCAGTGTCCCTCTTGTGCAACTGAGTGCAGTGGGCCTCTGATAGGATGGGGTGTTCAGGGCCAGATGAAGATTCTTCTCGAGAAGGCTGTGATTGTTTTCCTCTGCTTTGTGCAATGGAAGTGGCAAAGGTTCAGAGACTCTTTGTACCCCTGGGAAGTCAGGTGGTGGGCTGAGTAAGGGACTCTGGTTCTCTGATTCTGCAGGACCGCCTGGAGCACTTACGCAAGCAGTGTGGGCCCCACGTGTCTGCTGCAGCAAAGGACTCTGTTGAAGGCATCTGCAGTAAGATTTACTACATATCCCTCGAATACGTCAAGCGGATCCGGGAGAAGCATCTTGCCATCCTCAAAGAAAACAATATATCTGGTACACAGTTCACCTTTTTCTTCTTCCTTGGTCTCTGCTTCTTTCATCACTGCCATTCTCTAGCCCTTTTCCCTTTGGGTCCTAGCTCTCCTCAGACATACTCCCTCTGGATCCCAGTGTCTGCCTTTTGCTGCTTGTTTTTGCTGCTTGTCTTCACACTCAGTTGTGTCCTTGATTCCTTCCAGCTGATGTTTAATTCGAGCTCTCTTTTTTCTGCCCAAGCTGAGGCTAAGCTTCTGTCCAAGACAGGAGGCCACAAGGTGGCAGAAAGGTTCCTTTCCCTCCTGCGCTTGACAGCCTGGGAATATTTACTGTATTTTTTTTTTTAATGACTTTGGGGCAAACTGAAGTAACAGTGACAACAAGGAAATTGTTTCACTCACCGGGAACATGCCTTATCATGCTGGACTGGTTGTGTGCAATCTGTAGATCTATTGTGTTATAGATGGAGAGGTACTGTGAAGTGGGTGCTCTCTGTGCTCTGGCAGTGGGTGATGATATTGATTTTTGGGATTCAGTTCTGAACTGAGGTAGCTGCCTACATGACGTGTGAAGGACCACCACTACGGTTTTGCAGGGACTGCTCTGCTCTTTAGCCTTTTTCCTGTCAGTACATGTTCTGAGGTCCCAGATGTCCTTGGATTCTAATGGGCTGCCTTGCTCTTTGTTCTCCATAGCTGAGATAGAAGCTCCTGAAGTCCAGGACAGGCTCGTGTACTGTTACCCAGTGAGACTGGCCATCCCCTCCCCACCACTCCCCAGTGTGGAAATGCACATGGAAAACAACGTTGCGTGTGTGCGGTACAAGGGGGAGATGGTGAAAGTGAGCCGCAACTACTTCAGCAAGCTGGTAAGGGCTGGCTGCCACGCCTGCATGACTGCTGCTGCCCATCGCTCTGTGGTGAGAGCTTCCATTTCTCCTGCTCCTCCAAAAGGAGGGACTGCGCAGTGGGACAGAGCGCTGACCTGGTGGAGGCTGCCTGATACTGCCCTAATAGTAGCAGAAATGAGGACAGCTTCATTCTCCTTAGTCAGGGTCAGCCTTCTGCTGGGAGTGCTTTAAAGGTGTTGTGTGTATGCTTTGGGTACACACTGTGCTGCAAGAATGGTCGTACTCACAGCAAGGCAGCCCTTGCTGAGAGACACTTGCTGATGTGTTACATTCATTCATGCCAGTAAATAGCTTGCAGTTCATTCCCGCAGTAAGAGCAGATGTGCTGAAAAGCCTCCATGCAGAGCCCTGCCCGCTCCGTTTGTTCATCAGTGTCGCTCCTCACATCGTGATGTGTTTGTGTGCTGGCTGTCTCACCTTTGTCGATACTGTTTGTTCTTAATGGCTGGGCTTTCTCTTCCAGTGGCTTCTCTATCGGTACAGTTGCATTGACGACTCTGGCTTTGAAAAGTTTCTGCCCAGGGTTTGGTGCCTTCTCCGTCGATACCAGGTACTGTCTCATCACAATTGTGCATCAAAAAACCTGGGGAACTGAACTTGCTGTTGTTGCTCTGGGAGGTCCACAGCTCTTGGAGCCTGGTGCAAAGCAGGGCTTAAACTGAGCCTGTTGTCTGTTCGTGCTGTTTTGAGATAGGACTGCAGTCTGGGGAGCAGTTGTGATCTTGGTAGGAGGCCATGGTGGGGATAAAGATACATTGTTATGAGAAACCTTCAGTAATTCTTGACATTGCTGTGAGGCCTAACTGAAGGTTCATGGGGAATGTATGTAAAAATTGATGATTTGTAGGACCTGAGTTGGAGAAAGCATCTAAAGAGCATTCTTGGGTACATGCAGGGGACCTACACGAATTTGAGAGAGGACGAGGGGGCCCTGCATACCTAGAGGAGTGGGTGCATGGACGTGTGGCCCTTGGTCCGTGTTCAGTGAAGGGAGCAGCAGGAACAGCAAGTGCAGGCACCGCTCACCGGGGTTTGCTCTCCTCAGATGATGTTCGGTGTGGGTCTGTATGAAGGAACTGGCCTGCAGGGGGCACTTCCCGTGCACGTCTTTGAAGCCCTCCACAAGCTCTTTGGAGTGAGTTTTGAATGCTTTGCCTCGCCACTGAATTGCTATTTTAAACAGTACTGTTCGGCCTTCTTGGATACAGACGGGTATTTTGGATCCAGGGGGTGAGTCTTATGTTACGGTGCCCTTCGCCGTGTGTCTGCGTGGGTGTGTGCACGTGTGTGGTGCGATGCTTCAGGACAGGCTGATGCGTCCGGGAGCTCCTGGCAGTGGCTGGCTGTGCTGCATCTGTGCAGAGGGATGTGTGCTTCAGGCCCGCTGAGAGGCAGGGAGTGGACACAGACCGGCAGTGAGGCAACCAGGAATGTGCTGCTACTCTAGCTAGGGCTGCACAATCCTGACGTGATGCAGTTTATAGTTCTGTCAGCATCTGCCCTTGTTCTGAAGAAAGGGAGAAAGGGGTCCTCAAGCAGTCAGCTTGAATCAGCAGTCAGCCTTCAGTGACCGCAGATGGAGTGTGTCCCCAGTGAGCAGTTCTGCTATTGAGTGGCAAGCCCTGTACTGCTGAGAATTCAGGCCTGAGAGTATGGCCCTCTTCTCTGGGGAAGGGGATGTCTTTTAAGGTGTGAAATTCAGAATTCTGTCCTCTCTGACAGTGATCTTTGCCTTTTTCCTCCAGCCCGTGCCTGGATTTCTTCCCTGTAAGTGGATCTTTTGAGGCAAATCCTCCGTTCTGTGAGGAGCTGATGGATGCCATGGTCTCTCACTTTGAGGTATGTTCACTCGCCTGTGCTGTTGTTCTGAATGGAGCTGTGCAGTTGTCCTCTGCTCCCCACGGCTCTTGGATGCTCATAACAAGACTGTCGTTCAGAAGGCAGAAGATTGTGACTACTGCTGTACTGCTCTGGAAGCAAAAATGTTTCCTTTTCATAGAAGTCATTATCATATCATTGCTTAACTGAGATTAACTTTTTTGGTTTTCGACTAGAAACTGCTGGAGAGCTCCAGCGAGCCCCTCTCCTTTATTGTCTTCATCCCGGAGTGGAGGGACCCTCCCACACCAGCCCTGACCCGCATGGAGCAGAGCAAGTTCAAGCGGCACCAGCTCATCCTGTCAGCCTTCGACCACGAGTACCGCAGCGGCTCTCAGCACGTCTGCAAAAAGTAGGTGTTCCCTTGGGTCCTCCAGGAATGTGTTTCTGATGAGCTGCCTCTTCGGAGAGCTGTGTGGCAGAAAAATCCTGTCCCAAGTGGAAATCAGTGGAAAGTAGGGAAAAGGCAAGGATTGCGCAGTGCATAATCATCTTGGATTTTTAAGAGACCTTGTGGAATCCACAGCATTGTGGATTTTCACATTAATTTAATGACTGCTGAGGTATTTCACTAATTAAAAAGCTTGTGAGTGATGTATTCCTTGGGTGCAAGTCCAGCCTAAACTGTTCATTCCATGCAGTGCTGTGGAGATGGTCTGTGTCCCTCTGCCAGTTCTGTAATTTGGCGAGCAGCAGCTGAGCAGTTTCCTGGGCTGCCAAATGGCAGAGTGCCTCAGCAGACCAATGTCATTCAGAAGGAAGGTCTTGGTCACTGAGGATCTTGGTCCTCAGTGGGACAAGCTGGCCCTTGGCCTACTGCTTAAGCAACAAGTTCTAGACACAACTTATTTAAGCAACAAGTGCTCAAATGCTGAGTTTTGTATGCCTGGTTGGGAGTGACATGAGGTGCATTACCTTACAGAGCGCTTTCTTAGGGACTGCAATGTCCCATGCACGTGCTGGTAGGGAGCTGCAGGGACGTGCAGCATCAGTGCTTCTCTGAAACTTAGTGAGCTTCTGCTTTTAGTCACGAATGCATGACACTGCGCTCTCCTTCCTCTTTTCCTCATAATAATGAGGGAAAAGGACAGAGAGGAATACTCCTAACAGCTACACACGGGAGGAGGAGAGGCAGGTGGTAGGAAGAATGTTTGCCCGTAGCAGTGGTGCAGCAGGGGATGCTGAGTGCCTGTTGTCTTTTCTTGCAGAGAGGAGATGTACTACAAGGCCGTGCACAACACCGCTGTCCTTTTCCTGCAAAACAGTGCAGGCTTTGCCAAGTGGGAGCCCACGCCAGAGCGGCTGCAGGAACTCGTTGCAGCCTACAAGCATTCAGGCCGGACCCTCAGCTCCTCTTCCTCTTCCTCCTCTTCCTCCTCCTCCTCTGCAGACAAGGAGCGGGAGCTGGGCCGAGAGCAAAGCAGCAGCCGGGAGACCAATGTCAACTGAGGTGCAGAGGTGAGAGGCAGCAGGGGAGGTGCCGGCGGCCCCGAGGAGGCTTTGCAGGGCAGACGGAGAGACTGCTGGCTGCAGCACCGGCCCAGGGGACTCTTGCCAGCAGCTCGTGGCACCCACCTTCTCCTGCGAACTGCACACCATCCGCGCCCGGCAGCGTCAGGAGCGCCCGGCTGCCGCAGGGACAGGAGCTGGGCCGGAGGGCGAGGGACCTGCACGTGGGCAGCAGGAGGAGCAGGCGGCTCTGTGGATGCCCGCATGTGGACAGGAGGGGTGGCCAGAGCTGGGACCCACGCGTGGGCAGGAGGACGGCCGGAGGGACGGCTGCACGAGGCCTGGCGCCCAGCGCCGCGGCTGGAGGGGCCCGGGGGCGGCCGCAGCCCGGTGTGTGCAGAAGCATGGGCAGAGCCCAGGGCCCCCCGGCCAGCCTGGCCCCAGCAGGGTCCGTGTCCATATGTAAATAGTTCTGTCCGTGTGCCCGCGCTCCTCGCAGGGCTGTGCCCATCGCACCCGCGTTCCCCTCCCACGTGTGTGAGTCCCGTGTTCGCCGCCGCTGTGTACCGTACCGGGGAGGAGCGGAGGTTCTTTGGTGTGTAAAGACGTCTTTGCAGCTGTTTTGTAGTCATTGTGGTTTTTATGCAGAGCCTCTGGGTTGTATTTAACCTCCGTGGGTTTTGTTTTTTAAGGATTAATTTAACACCGCTAACCATTTTATTACTTTTATCAAGAAAAGCAAAGTCTATTTTTGATTTCTGTTTCCTAGTTCTTAGGAACATTAAAAACCAGCATACAGCTCTGACCCGTGTCAGTGAGTTTCCTCCTCTGTCGACCAGGGGCTTGTGGTCGCGCCCTGCCCTTGCCTCTGCCTCATTCTGAACTGCAGAAAAATGGTTTTGATTCTTTGTTTTGCAGTAGTGATACTTTGAATCTGTGTGGCAGAGCACTAGGAAATTTTTGGCAGTTCTCTGGCAGCTGTGCAATGTTTTACCCAGAATATGAAGTGTTACAAGGTACACTGGCAAACAAGATGCTGATCATGAAAACACGGGTGGCTTTGCTGGAGCATTAAAAGACAAAACAGATGTTTCAGTGACACCATGGTGGGTGTGGTGGTGGGGTTGGAAAGCCACAATGGAGGAGATCGGCTCCAGGTCACATGGCAGAAGGGAAGCAGGCTTTTATGGAGCTGAAATGGAGATGCCTCAATTCTTTGTATACCTGGAAAAAGGACAATGAGTTTTGTACAGGGTAGAGAAGCCTTAGGTGTTGGAGAAGGGGGCTGATGCCATGGAGGGGAAGAAAAGCTGAAAGACCCGAGCAGGAGCAGTGTAAGGCCACAGTGACCCGAGGTAGGGAGGCACTTGGAGGCAGTGGAGGTGGTGAGTGCACATGGGCTGGAGACTGAAGAAGTGTTCTGGCCTGATCCTGCGAGCTGATAGGAGACAAAGGTCTGGCCAGAGCAGCTCTTTGGGGGAGGTCACTGTCCCAGCTAGTCTGACCACTGCAAAACTGTGAGGTCTGGTGGAAAGGGGCCTCTGGAGGTTTGTGATGCAGCTCACCCTGGGGATTTTGCCCCCGGCACCACATCAGGCTGGTGTGGTTTCGGCAGGCTGTGCTGGCAGCATCCATGGGCAGAGGCAGCGCAGCCTCTGGGTGACCGCAGGGCTGCAGGACCTCCTGGTGGGTTCCTCAATAACCAGCCTGAATCTCCTAAACCGCTCTCACCTGTTGATTCATTGTCTGCCACTGTGGAGGGTTTGGTTTTGTCTTCTACTGGTCCTGCAGTACGCTGTTCATCTCCCTATGCCAGACAGCAAACAGCCCCGGTGCCTGCCAGGAGAAACGCGGCAGAGCCTGGGGCTCCTGCAGCCGGACGGGCACCCCTGGCTGAAGCAGCGGTAGTTCTCTGCTCTGGCTTTCCTGGAGCCTGGGACTTTCCCAGCTTCAGCTCTCGAGGCCCTCTCTGCCACTGAACAGGCTGTAGAAGTCATCCTCACGTGTGGGTTTTGCTGTCCCAAAGGAAAACGGTATGTGTGAGAGTTAGCTTCAGCTGGCAGTGGTGTGATCCTGTAACCTCGTGGGGCTGCGTTGTCCCTGTGTAGACCTCAGCACCCATGGAGCAGATGGCAAGGTCTGTTTGTCAGTGAGGAAAAAGGAGGACGAGGCGGTGCTGTGAGCCCTGGGTGCGCATCATGCCCCGTGTCCCAGCCAGCAGCATGGTGCTGCCCAGTGCCAGCACTTCTGCCTGGTCCTCGTGTCCTCACTGCTCTCCAGGGATGCTTTCAACCACAGACTGTCACACTTCGAACTGCAATTCACACATTTAACACAATTTTTGGCAGGAAGGGTGCTTCGGGCTTTCAGCATTCCCTTCTGTTTACTTCAGGTTGTTTTACCCCTACCACAGAGGCTGCCACAGGTTATATTTATTCCAAGTGCTTCAAGCGTTGTGCAATTTTTCAGTGATGAGATGAGTGACCTCCTTTAATGGCACTCAGGACAGCGCAGAGCTCCAGCAGTGAGGGGAGCAGCTGGGGCAGCGTTCTGTCCCTGGTACCCATTGTGCTGAAGCAAGGCAGGCTGCTCTGAGCACAGGTGCCAGCAACCTGCTTCTTGGTCTGTGTCACTGCTGGACAAGGAGGAGTGCTTTGTCTTTCTCCCTCAGGTCATGGCCCATTACCTCATTAAGTATTTAATTGCCGTGTCCTACTGGTCGAACAGTGGAGATGGAAGTGCCTTGTGACATGCTGCATAGCATGCCTGATTTATCCAAAGCAGAAATGTGGTTGGGAGAGGAGTGCCACGGCTGAGCCCTGCTGCAAGTTTCACGGGCTCTGTCATCACCAACGCTTCTGTTCAGCAATGGAGGGAGAGGGCATTCCCCAAAGCCCCCTGCCATGCCCCCACACCCCTCTGCCCCTCTGCAGCTCGTCGGGGGGGCCGGGCTGGGGACAGCCCCCGCAG
>WBMW01004679.1:206972-220224 GCA_013396635.1 Penelope pileata
GCGGCCATACCAGACAGGGCAGCATCACCCCAGGGCCCCAGCACCCCCCAACCCCGCACATGGAGCCCCCATGAGCTGGGGGAGCTCAGAGCCAGCATGTCCCACGGGTGGGGGTGTCACACACACAAGGACACAGTGCAGGTGACAGAGGGGCTGCAGCTGGGACAGCTCCACCAGCACAACTCCACCAGCACAGCTCCACCAGCACAGCTCCACCAGCTCAGCTCATCCAGCACAGCTCCACCAGCTCAGCTCCACCAGCGCAGCTCCACCAGCTCAGCTCCACCAGCACAACTCCACCAGCACAGCTCATCCAGCTCAGCTCCACCAGCCCTGCAGCAGCGCGGGGTCAGCAGTGCACACGGGCACTGCAGCCATCAGCACTTGGCTCTCCCCGGCCCTGCGGCCTTTGGGGCTGCCCTGCACCCTGCACCTCGCAGCCATCACCCAGCAGCCATCCCCCTGTGACTGTCACCCTGTGACCATCACCCTGTGACCATCACCCTGCAGTTGTCACCCTGTGTCCCACTCCCTGAAGAGCTGGGGCCTCTCACTCCCGTGCTCCCATGGGAGGCAGCAGCCATCGCCCCCTGCCCGCGGCCGTTGTGCATCGCTGGAGGGGGCTGCGGTGGTGCTCTGCCTGTGGGGGGGCCAGGGGAGGGGAAGGGGCCCCGGGACCCTCCATGCAGTGCAGCCCCAGGGCCGGTGATGGTGTGGGGTCCCCGCGCCCTCCCACCCACCGCCCGATGGGATTATCCCGCAGGTTGTATCCGTAGTTAAATACCGACTAATAACGCTCTCAGAATATTAAACATGTAACAAACCCGCTTAGTGCTGGCGGGGACGGGAAGGGGAAGGTCACCGGAGCCAAGGAGCCCCACAGCCCCCCCAGGCGGCCGCAGCTCCCCAGGCCAGAGCCCACCTGGGACGTGCGAGCAGCGGCCCCGTGCCCCCGCCCGCCCCATCCCACCCCGTCCCCGCTCAGCCGCCCGCGCTGCAGCCGCACCGCATGTGGATCCCCGGGGCCACCGCGATGCCAGGAGAGGACGGCACGGCCGCGCAGCCGGGGGATGTGGCCCCGTAACCTTGTCCCCACGGGACTCCACCGTCCCCGATCAGCACACGGCCGCACTGCGGATCCGCTTTATTAGAGATAATGGGGCTGTAATCTAGGAAAGCGCCTGCGGATTGCTGCGTCGTTAACCCGTGCGGCACAGCTGGGCGGGAGGGCCACGGCCATGTGTACAGCTGGGGACACAGCTGGGGACACAGCCAGGCCTGGACCAA
The DNA here is from genome assembly GCA_013396635.1 of Penelope pileata. Lineage (NCBI taxonomy): Eukaryota > Metazoa > Chordata > Aves > Galliformes > Cracidae > Penelope > Penelope pileata. The sequence goes on from WBMW01004679.1 coordinate 208,260, forward strand.
GCCCTGGCCAGTGGTCACAGACACGGCTGCAGCAGGACATGGGCACAGCAGGACGTGGGCAGTGGGACAGAGCAGGGCCAGGCCGGGTATGGCCACGGTGGGGCTCAGCCGAGGGCTGATGCTGGCAGCCACCAGCACCTCTCCCATGGCTGGGTGGAGGCATGGGGCAGGCAGAGGGGCTGGGGACAGCTGCAGGACAGCGGCCCCTGGGGGCAGTGGGCTCCCCCCGAGGGCACTGCATGGCCACCAGACCTCGGGCCCTGCCTGGAGCCCCGGCTGTGGCACGGGGCAGTGCCACCCCCACTACCTCCCAGCGGCACAGCCCAGGGCCTGGCCGGCACCATTGGATCCCCCCAGGGCGGGTGCAGGGCCTGGGCCCTGCAGCTCCCGGTGCTTGGGTGGTTCCTTCTTCCTCGTTGCAGATAATCAGTTTAATGCAAAAGCACAGAACTACAACTCCGAGATTAGCTGTTATAATCACATGTAAATACTTCCAGACAATCCGCTCAGGGAGGGGCACCGTGTGTAGTTTGGGACAGAGTTACACGGGATTTAGGCTGTTTACCACTCGATTAATTTCATGGCTGCAGCCCCAGCCCTCCCGGTACCAGCTGCCCGGCTCAAGGCCCCGCAGCCAAGGTGACCGCGCGGGGCCCCGGGGGGAGGGCAGTGCTGGGGTGGGGGCAGAGCCCCCAGGCAGCACCCACANGGGAGGGGTCCTGGCGGCACTCCCCACATCGCCCCGCAGCCCCCTGGCTCCCGGCCCTCACCCTGCGGAGCTGCTGCCATGCTGCGGGCGTGCAGCCGGGAGCGCTGCGGGTGCTTTATAGCACACTGGGGTGGTGCTGATGTAGCTAATTTGGGGCATTAGAGCCCNGCGCAGCTCCACCAGCTCAGCTCCACCAGCACAACTCCACCAGCACAGCTCATCCAGCTCAGCTCCACCAGCCCTGCAGCAGCGCGGGGTCAGCAGTGCACACGGGCACTGCAGCCATCAGCACTTGGCTCTCCCCGGCCCTGCGGCCTTTGGGGCTGCCCTGCACCCTGCACCTCGCAGCCATCACCCAGCAGCCATCACCCTGTGACTGTCACCCTGTGACCATCACCCTGTGACCATCACCCTGCAGTTGTCACCCTGTGTCCCACTCCCTGAAGAGCTGGGGCCTCTCACTCCCGTGCTCCCATGGGAGGCAGCAGCCATCGCCCCCTGCCCGCGGCCGTTGTGCATCGCTGGAGGGGGCTGCGGTGGTGCTCTGCCTGTGGGGGGGCCAGGGGAGGGGAAGGGGCCCCGGGACCCTCCATGCAGTGCAGCCCCAGGGCCGGTGATGGTGTGGGGTCCCCGCGCCCTCCCACCCACCGCCCGATGGGATTATCCCGCAGGTTGTATCCGTAGTTAAATACCGACTAATAACGCTCTCAGAATATTAAACATGTAACAAACCCGCTTAGTGCTGGCGGGGACGGGAAGGGGAAGGTCACCGGAGCCAAGGAGCCCCACAGCCCCCCCAGGCGGCCGCAGCTCCCCAGGCCAGAGCCCACCTGGGACGTGCGAGCAGCGGCCCCGTGCCCCCGCCCGCCCCATCCCACCCCGTCCCCGCTCAGCCGCCCGCGCTGCAGCCGCACCGCATGTGGATCCCCGGGGCCACCGCGATGCCAGGAGAGGACGGCACGGCCGCGCAGCCGGGGGATGTGGCCCCGTAACCTTGTCCCCACGGGACTCCACCGTCCCCGATCAGCACACGGCCGCACTGCGGATCCGCTTTATTAGAGATAATGGGGCTGTAATCTAGGAAAGCGCCTGCGGATTGCTGCGTCGTTAACCCGTGCGGCACAGCTGGGCGGGAGGGCCACGGCCATGTGTACAGCTGGGGACACAGCTGGGGACACAGCCAGGCCTGGACCAAGCCCTGGCCAGTGGTCACAGACACGGCTGCAGCAGGACATGGGCACAGCAGGACGTGGGCAGTGGGACAGAGCAGGGCCAGGCCGGGTATGGCCACGGTGGGGCTCAGCCGAGGGCTGATGCTGGCAGCCACCAGCACCTCTCCCATGGCTGGGTGGAGGCATGGGGCAGGCAGAGGGGCTGGGGACAGCTGCAGGACAGCGGCCCCTGGGGGCAGTGGGCTCCCCCCGAGGGCACTGCATGGCCACCAGACCTCGGGCCCTGCCTGGAGCCCCGGCTGTGGCACGGGGCAGTGCCACCCCCACTACCTCCCAGCGGCACAGCCCAGGGCCTGGCCGGCACCATTGGATCCCCCCAGGGCGGGTGCAGGGCCTGGGCCCTGCAGCTCCCGGTGCTTGGGTGGTTCCTTCTTCCTCGTTGCAGATAATCAGTTTAATGCAAAAGCACAGAACTACAACTCCGAGATTAGCTGTTATAATCACATGTAAATACTTCCAGACAATCCGCTCAGGGAGGGGCAGCGTGTGTAGTTTGGGACAGAGTTACACGGGATTTAGGCTGTTTACCACTCGATTAATTTCATGGCTGCAGCCCCAGCCCTCCCGGTACCAGCTGCCCGGCTCAAGGCCCCGCAGCCAAGGTGACCGCGCGGGGCCCCGGGGGGAGGGCAGTGCTGGGGTGGGGGCAGAGCCCCCAGGCAGCACCCACACAGCTTTCAATCCCTTTTTATTCCTAAGCATATTCAAAGCTTGAGAACACCAGAATTGAGTCCCTCCCCTAACCACCAACAAACAAACTCTGCAATAGATTCCAGTCCTTCTCCAGAAGAAAAATAGAACATCTTCCACCACCGACGCTTCTTCCTCTTTCAGGTTCCCCCAGGCCAAAGCCCTGTGCCGCCTGCCCGCAGGCCAGAGGAGCTGGGGAGGAAGGCTGCCCTCAGCCCAGGGCACTGCAGCTGCAGCGAGGAGCGGGGCTGAGGCCGGCACACCTCAGCCCGTCGCACCGTACTGCAGGGCTGCGCTCGGCCTCACAGCTCTCCTGGCATCCCTGCGTCCAGGCAGATGCTGAGCTGAGTTTGGCCCACACAGACACGATTCCAGAAAAGGGACTTCAGGCCATCAAGTGCAACACGCAAGGAGATGGGCCATGCTGGAGTGCTGCCGCTGCTCAGACTGTCTCAGCACTCGGGCTGTGTCTCTGCTCACCACAGCTGCCCGTGCCGGGGAGGATGTGCAGGACCCTCACCACACGCAGCAGAGCGGCAGCATGCCCGTGCTGGCATGCACAGAGCACATCTCTCGCAGCCCCAAAGCAATAAGGCAACTGCTGGCTGTAGAGGCTCCTGCTGGGTGCCACTGTCCTGCTCAGCACAGATGTCCCTGAGCATCAGCCACGCTGCCACCAACGCTAATCCGCCAGTGTGATGACATCGTAGTGGATCCCCTGCTGCAGCTGCTGGATCTGCTCGGCCGTTGCCTCCGTGGTGAACACGCTCTGTGCCTGGGCCATGGCAGCATCAGCCACTGCTGCAGAGAAAGAGGCGTCGGCGATTCCTCGCGCTGTGTCCGAGGGCCGAGCAGAGTGGGCTGCTGCCCAGGGCCCTTGCCACGCTCACCCCCTGCCCCACATGTGAGCTGCAGGACCCAGCCCAGGAACCTGTCTCCAGAGCAAGGGAGCTGGTACCATTTCAGAAGTGATGCTGCATCAGCAAGGACCTCCCCTCACAGACCCAGACCGCCAGCTGCTCCCCAGAATCACAGGGACACAGGCAGGAAGGCAGCAGCCAGCCCCACCAACCCAGCCCTGCTGCCAAGGACTGCAGCACAGCCGCCCTGCCAGCAGCAGCACACGAGCAGCCTCTGCAGGTGGAGCTGCACTGAGACACCACAGCATCCCAACAGCTGCTAATGGGCATCTCCAACTCCCCTGCAGGACTGGCACCCTGGGAACAGCGGGACCACAGAACTGCTGGAGCGTGGCTCTGGTCCTACCTGAAACTGCTGAGTGCGCAGCTGCTTCCAGCTGAGCCTGGGTGACAAGCTGCTGCTCGGGCGAGACAGGCATGTACTGGATCTGCAGGGAGGAGAGGACAAGGAGAGTCCAGGACTGCACAGGGTCCCTCCTGGCAACAGCTGCTGCAGTGAACCCCTGACCCTTACCTGTGGCTCCTGCAGAAACTGGCTGCCTTGTTCATACTGGATGTGAGTGATCTGACCATCCTGCACCTGAAGACAAGAGCTGTGGTAAGGCTGTGTTTGGGAGGCAGGGAGGCCTACCAGCCTTAAGTGGTCACTTGAACAGAGCAAGCCACAGGGATGAGGAGGCCTAGCCCCACCCATGGCACCCTCACCGGCCTCACCCACTGTATGAAGGGAGCAGCCAGCCTGAAGCTTACCTGGATGTGATGTCCCTCTGGGACAACAACGTACTCATGGGGAAGCAAGTGCTGTACTCCATCCTGGGCAATGATGTATTGAACCTGCAAACACAGGGATTCAGATCCAAAAACCTGGTCACTGCCACCCCCTTCCTGTACTGCTCTCAAGGGCTGGTTCTTGTCTGCCTCCTGTGCATTCTTCCACCCCACCTCTCCACAGGCCTCTCTGCTGGCCCTGCTCCGGCTGCGTGGAACCTTCCAGCTCCACATGTTCCTGGGACAGGTGCGACCCCCCTCACCTGGTTGTCAGATGTCACTAAGTGCTGTACTGTCTGTCCGTCGGCGGTTGTGATCTCCTGGATGTACGTAGCCTCCTCCTGCAAGGCAGCGAGAGCCCGGTGCTGCTACATGGGCAGGCCTGGCTGCAGGCCCTCCGGGAGGAGGGAGCAGCACAGTGTGTGGGAGCGCACAGGGCGGGAGGGTGAGGCCAACCAGCGTGACTCACCTGGTTCGTGATGCGCTGCTCCTGAGCAACAATGATGTGCTCCTGCCCCAGAGCCTGCTGCAGCCGCTCGGGAGCCAGCACCGCCTGGCCAGACTGCAGAGCCGCTGCAACGGGGAGAAAGCTGACAGCTGGTGGGGCACTGCCAGGCTGCGGGCCCCTGCATAGCCCTCAGCTCTGCTCACAGGCCAGAAGCTAAACCAAACTCTCCCAGCACGAAGGAACCTAGAGGCCACTGTGGGTAAAACCCAGACCTCCACAGACTGCGACCTCCACTTCCCACTGCAGCTGCGAGCTGTCTACAGCACCACTGCTGCTCCATTAGGAGCTGCCTGGAGAAAGCAGCAGCCCCTTGTTGGGCACAGAGCCACAGCAGCCAGTCCTGGTGCAGGATTGCTCCTGGCTCCCCTGCAGCCAACGGCAGCACACTGATGCTGCTGTTCTCTGCACCCACTGGGTCCTGCAGCCTCTGGCAACTCCAGAGCTCCAGAGCAACTCCAGAGCTGTTCCAACCCTTGCACAGCCCCTGAGCTGTGTGAATCACCACCCAGCTCTGGCCACAGGAAACCTTTAAGTGACCCTGGTCAGAGCAGGGACAAATCTTACTTTGCAGGGTGGCCAGTGTGTCCTCATCACTGTTGAGGATGATGGTCTGCTGGGCAGCAGCTGCAGGTGCCTCCAGTTTCTTCCCCGCTGAGCTGTGCAAACGCTGCATGTGGAACTTCAGGTGCCCATTACGGTTGAACCTACAGGATGAACACGAGTGAGGTGGAGTTTGCCATGGGCAACACAGGGCTCTCGGCAGAGAGCTTACCCACACATACCACAAAAACACCTAGGTACCAAAAACATCCTAGCACATGGCCTGTCCCAGCTCCCAAAGCTTCCCCATTGGCTCCCAACTACCATCTCGCCCTGTGCAGAACTTCTTTGAAGACTAAGCTGCGTCTCCCAGCAGCAGAAACTGTTCTCAAAGAGTATAGCCTCTCTAACAGGAGTTTACTCCTGGGGGTAAGGTTAGGGCAACCAGCTCTGATATTCCACGTCCTCTCAAAGCTGGAGAGAGGTACTGGATCTCTATAAGCAGAAACAGCTCAGTAGAACTCTCTAACCTCTGTCCACAAATCTGGCAGGCAAAGGGCTTCTCATTGGTGTGTGTTAGCATGTGTCTGCGCAGGTCCTTCTTGTTCTTGGAGGCGAAGCTGCAGTGCGTGCACTTGTGCGGCCGAAGGCTGGCGTGCTGGACCATGTGGCTCTGGGGGCAGAGGACAAGGGCCAGGTCAGGAAGTCCCCATTTCTCCAAATCACTTATTCCTAGGCCTGTTCTACACCAGGGTACCTACCCGAACTTCCGGCCAGAAGGCTGCAGTGAATGGACAGTCATGACACTTGAAGGTGCTGGGCCCAATGTGGGCTCTCTTGTGACTCTCCATTTCTGCTCTTCCTGTGAACATGGCTGTGCAAATCTTGCATGAAAACTTTTTGGCTGTGGATATCTTGCACGAGAGCTTCTTGGCTGTTGAAACCTTGCAAGAGAGCTTCTTGGCCATGCCTTGGAGTGCAGGCCACTTGACCTTTGGGGATGAGACTTCCTGTCCTTCAGAGGTGGGGGATAAAGCTGAGTCCTTCTGGAGCTGCCTGGTGACACATTGCACCAGGGGCCACTTGACACCAGCTGGCTGTGCCTCCTGGCCCTCTGCTGGCAAAGGGAAGGCAGCATCTCCACTGAGGGGCTAAGAGAGAAACGCCAGTCACAGCTGCTCACTCGGCCGCCCAAGACAGAGAAAGCCCAGCATCCTCACCTCCGCGTGACTGAACTGGCTCCCCGGGACACTGGATGACATGATGTAGTGACTGTTACGGTCCTTCAGAGCTTCCGTCATCACGGCTTCGCTCACCACGACTGCATGTGAGGTCTCCGCAGGGCTCTCCTCCTCACTGCTGCCAGAACACAGTCAGAGCGGATCTCATCCCCTGCCCCAGTCAAGGCCTCCCCCTCTTTTCAGGGCAGAGGTGCCTCTGCCTCCCACTCCTCCCACAAAGCTGACCTGTACAGTGTGCCTGGAGCCTGAATCTCTTCACTAACGGGTGTAATGATGCTGTACTCTGTTGTACCACCAAAGGGGATTGTGATCTGCTGCAGTTCTGAGCCACCCAGGGTCGCCTCCTCATAAGCCTCCTGCACCGTCTCCCCAGGTTCTGCCATGTGCAGTGTCACCAGCTTCTGCTGCTGCTGCTGCTGCTCAGAGGAATCCAACTCTGCCTCTTCCTCCTGTGCCTGGGGCTCACAAGAAGCCTGTACCTCTCCTGAATCATCTGGTTTCACCACTGCCACCTGGGGGGGAGGTCAACAGGTCAACTGGAGGAAGGCAAGAGGAAGGCTCTGCACAATGCTCCCTTGAAAGGCAATGGGGCTGGGCACTGCAGAGGGCTGGGAAGCCTCTCCCTGCACCCTGCAGCAGGCACAGCCCGAGGCACAGCCTCCCTCAGCCTTCCTCACCTGCAGTGAGCCTGTGGCAAGCTCTCGCTGAGTGCTCATGTTCAGCAAAAGATCCAGGGCGGTCTGCGTGGCCAGTTCTGCAGACCCTTCCACACCTGTCAGGTCAGAAAGTTAGGGTTACGCACACCACTCACCCACCTTCTCCTCATCCCCTCCCCTTCCCTGGGAGCTCACCTTGTTCATAGATGATGGTGGCCCCCTCCAGGGAATCCTGTGAAAGGATGGGAGGCTCTGGCCCAGGCACAGCCTGGACCGCCTGGTAGCTGACAGGGTTGAGAGGGGCCTGTAAGACAGAGAGCTGCAGCGTGGCCACAGGCCAGCACCAGAGAGGAGCCGCGGTGCGGGCAGTGGCACTCACTGGTGGACTGGCTGCTGGCTCCGCCGGGGCCTGCACCTGGCTGTGCTGCTGCTTCAGCTCCTCGATCTGCTGCAGAGTGAAGAAGGGGCGGCGGCGGCAGGGCGGCTCCTCAGGGTGCCTCTGCGCCCACTCCTCAAAGGAGTCAGCGTGGCGGCAGTGCACGTGGAGGCGCAGGTTCTTCTTGTGCTTGGTGGTGAAGTGACAGAACTCACAGGCAAACGGCTTCCCTCCTGTGGGACATGGGAGGCGGGGGTCAAGCAGGGGTCCCCGAGGGATGACAGGGAGAGCAGGCACACTCTCAACCCTACCCTGGAGAAGCAGAAGTGCTGGAGGGTATGGGCATGCCGGTGCGTGGGACAGCAGCAGCTTCACTCACCCGTGTGCTTGACAGCCATGTGCGAGACCAGGAAGTCCTCCCGGAAGGTGGAGTACTTGCAGAAGCTGCACTTGTAGGGCTTGTCGTTCATGTGCGACAGCTGGTGGTTCAGCAGGACCTTTTTGTCCTCGCAGATGTAGTCACAGAACTCACACTTGAATCTGCCGGGACAATGCCATCTGTCACATGCACAGCAGGGACCTTCTGCCCTCCCTGTGAAAGGAGCCCGGAACACTGGTTCTACCAGCAGGTTGCAGCCAGGTTCCTACCTGCGGTTGGCAATGGCCTGGATGTGTGTCAGTAGGTGCATCTTGAAGGTGTAGCGCTTCTTAAAGGACTTCCCACACTGCAGTGGAAGAAAGCAAAGCAACACTTGTCTCCTGCTCAGCCCCACTTGCTGGCAGCCCTTCTCCAGACCTCAGCCTCTCACCTTGTCACACATGTGCGGCTTCTCTGTGCTGTGCGTCTTCATGTGCTGAGTAAGCCTCTTCTGCATGGGGTAGATACGGTTGCATACGGGGCATGGGAAGGAGTTCAGCTTTGGGGGCTGGAGGGACAGCACAAAGATGAGCTCACGGAAGTCAAGGGGAGGCCACCAGTTTCCTTGCCCCTCTCCCCACCACAGGACCTGGGCTGCCTTTCCTCAGCTGTATCCAGAAACATTGCCTTCAACTAGGCACAAAGAATTTGTGGAAGACCCAGACATGCCTATTCCCATATAACAGTGCTGAGAGACAAGCCAAAGGGGCACTCAAACTCACCGGATCTGCTCTCTTTTTCCTGAAAATGAGAAAAAAAAGTCCCCTTGTCAGCCAAACCCTGAGTCCGAGTTCCCCTGCACACCAGAACTATCCACTTTGGAAAGGAGGAGAGTTCAGGTGAAGGGGCAGTCGTGGCTGCACTTCCAGGGCAGGAAGAACGATACTAACACTGTTCAGCCAGGCTGCAAGGCAGTCTTTAGGAACTCACTTCACTCACCTGTCCCGACTGTGCACTGTGGAGTGTCGGATGACATCCTTCTTGTACACACTGGTGTAATTGCACTCCTCACACTTGTAGGGCTTGCTGCCAACATGGTTGAACATGTGTTCCTGCAAGGAGTAGAGAGGGTCATGAGGCTATCAGACACCCTCTGTGCAGACAGGAACAGGACAGACAGTGCTCACCTTGAGGGAGGACCAGCGTCGGGACCGGTAACTGCACTGGAGACACTTGAAGAGCTGTGGGTCATTGGCCTCGTGTGAGTTGACGTGGAAACGCAGATCTTCGTGCGTGAGGAAACGCGAGCCGCAGATCCGACACAGGTAGGGCCTCATCAGGGGCTTGGCTGACTTGTAGTAGTACCTGCACACACAGAGCCAGGGCTCAGAGGTGTGGGGCCAAACGGAGGCTGGACCGGCCCTGGACACAGGCCAGAGGGCCCAGCACCGGCTCGGCACACACCCCTCACCTGCGCCCCATGTACTTGCGGTATTTCTTGCCCAGGAAGCGGCGGGAGGGCCGGCCTCGCCTCCTGTGGATGACGTCTGCTTCCTCTGGGCCAGTGTTGGAGGAAGGGTCCTTGTTCTCCGAGTCAGACTGGCTGATGCTGGGCTCTGCCAGGCTCTCGCTGGTCCCATTCTCCAGGCCAGAGGAACTTGCTGCTTCTGCATTCTGCAGCTCACAGCTGGGTGTGCTCTGGGATGTCACCAGGGGCTCCACCTCCTCTCCTACTTGACAGGACACAGCACACCTCTGTCACACGCACTCTGAGAGATCTCAGGAGCTTGCGTACCACTCTCTGTTCTGACCCGGCAAGGGGCTGCTGCCTCCTGCTCACCTTCGGGCACATCCTGGGGCATGTCCTCCAGACGAGGAAACTTGCGAGGCCTCCCGGGACGTCGCCGCGGCCTCTCCTCGCTGGAGGTGGGAACAGTGCGGCTGCTCTTGGGCTGTCGCCCACGGGGCTCATCCTCAGCCGGATTATAGTCACTGTCCTCTGGAGGTAAGCAGCCCAAAATATCAGACGAAGATGAGGGGAAAGACCAGGCTATACAGGAGGTAGTGAGAATGAGTCCTACCCTCAGGGTCATCAATAGCACCGGCATCCATTATATCGTCATCATCTTCTTCCTCTGGGACCTCTTCCTCTGCAGACTTTGGAGCAGAACTCCCCTTCCGTGGACGTCCTTTCTTCAAAGCCAAAGCTGAACCCACTGCATCACAGAAAACAGAAGAAAATCTCTTTACCTGACTGTACAACAGCACAGGTCTTCACATGCAAACCTTCCTCTTAAGTCTCTCTAAGAGACAGCACTGACCCTGCCTGCAGTACCATAATTTGTTCTCAGCACTCAGCAGGGCAGCACCACACACACCTGGCTGGAAGTGTCGCTCCTTCATGTGGTTGATCAACGTTTTCTTGGAGACGCTCTTGTACTGACACATTTTGCACTTGAACTGCTGCACCACCACCACTTCCATCATCTCCTCCAGCGTCTCCAGGTCTGGCTGGTCCAGCTCCTCCCCACCATCTGCCTCTCGGACATGATCCGGCTGCGTGGGCAGTTCCAGAGCTTCCGACTGCTCCGCAGGGCCTGGCTGGTCAAGGCAGGTGGAGGTCGGCCCATCAGCAATAGCTTCTATTGCCAAGCTATTGGCCAGAGCAGCAGTGGACATCTGGGACACAATGGGAGCACCTGAAACAGCAGAACTGCATCAGCCAAGGAGCAGATCCTCACCTGCATCCAGGCTGCACACACACCTTGAGTACAGAGCTGAACTTGGCACCCACTCCCGCCCTCTGTCCTGCTAGGAGCTTGCTCCCTGCAGCTCATGCTTTCACACAAAATGCCCCGTGTGGGTTTTGTTCTCCACTACTGTGAACCCCTACCAAAGCAGGAAGAGGCTCACAGACAGAGAAAGCCGCCACTGAATGCCCTGGATGCAGCCTTACCATCGTCGGGCCCCTGCAGGATGAGGTACTGAGTCGTCTCTGCTCCCCCATCCTCAGCACTGGTCACAGCTATGCAGCCTGGGGAGGGAAAGGGGAGGATGGTGCCCACTAAGCAGGGGGGCTATGGCAGCGCTCAGAGGCACAACACGAGCGGGGAGGGGGGCGGGAGGCTCAGCAGACACAGCCTGCCCCAAGCTACTGCCCCGTAGCCAAGGCAGCAGCCAGCAAGGCGAGACGAGAAACCCTCGCCAAGTGAGCTGTATGCACACACACGTGCCTACTTCCCCTCGGCCCCCAGCTCTGCCCTCCTGAGCTCTGGCACAGGGACAGGTGGCAGCATGCACTCACTCTGGATGATGTCGGGCCCAATTGTGGACTCGATGATTTTGTCTATGGCAGAACCCAGGTCTGAGGAGGTGGATGCAGTGGAGTCTGACACAACCGTGGCTCCGTCGGCAATGACGCTGGAGTGCACCAGGGCCTGGGGGGACTCCGACACCATGGCGGACTGGCTCACGGTGCAGACGCTGGAGACCAGGGTGGACGGGGCAATGGAGGACGAGTCGGGCAGGTACAGCCGGGGAGCAGCTTCGGTGGTGGAGCTGCTCTCTGACACCTCCTCCTGAGCAAACAGAGGGACCGGGGGGTCAGCCCGGAGGTCAGGGCTCCCGGGAGGCACCGAACTGCACCGCAACGCATGGGGTCGGGCCGCTCCCGGGCGGCTGCTGGGACCTCAACCTTCACCGCCGCCCCGCGTACCAGGGCCGCTCCGCTGCGGTCCGAGCTTTGGCCCACGCCGGAGTCGTCCGCGCGGGAGGGGAGCGAGGGGCCCGCGGCGGCTGCGTCGCTGCTGTCGGCAGACACCGCCTCGGAGGTGCCGACGCCGGGGCCGAGGCCGCTCTCGGAGGGCTCCTCCCGCGCCGCCCGCGGGGCCGCGTCGCTGCTGCTCTCCACCTCATTCTCGTCCATGCCCACCGCTAGGCCGCACCTGCGCGGGGGACGCCGCCGTCA
>WBMW01004679.1:220524-233052 GCA_013396635.1 Penelope pileata
CCCCGGGTTCCAGAGCTGGGGCTGCCGTTCCGCTCCGCTTCCCGCTGTCTCTCGCCGCTCCCGGGGCTGCGGGCCCGAGCGCTGCCCCCGTCGGTGCCGCCGGGCCCACGGAGTCCCCCCCGCTCCCCGCCGCCCGCCCGCTCCTGGGCCCGGCGCGGCCGCCCCGGTTCCGTAGCGCTCCGGTGCCGCCGAGCGCGGTCGCGGCTCTTCCTGCGCCCTTGATCCTTCCCCGAGCGGCTCCGGTTGGCCCTGGCCGAGCTCCGCCGTTTGCCTGTGCCCGTCCCCTGCGGGCAGAGCCCCTCATCAGCCCCGGGGGGCGCTCGGGCGCTGCTGGCCGTGCCGCAGCCCGTGGAGAGGCCCCGTGTGGGGCCCTGTGTGGGGCCCCGTCTGCCCCTTCCAGCGACGCCCCTCGGCCCAGCGCTGTTCTATGGCCACTCCCAGAGCCCGGCCCCGGCGCTGCGAGCAGTGGGCAGGCGGTGCTGTGCCAGTGTCACCACGGGCTGTGGTGCTGTGCCCTGGCCTGGCCACCCCTGCTCCGCGCTGACCTCACGGTGTCTGTAACGGAGCCGTGGTTTGGGCAGCTCCGTGCCCGTGGACGCTCATGGCAGTGCTCCGCCAGGACGTCTCTCTCCTGCACTCTCCTGTGAGAGGTGGCCCTGCTCTGCTGGGCTCTCCCATGTCCTGGGCTGCACCAGGGCTGGTGCGGGCTGCCCTGCTCCCACAGCAGCAATGCACTCACTGAGCGATGGGGGCCACATCTGAGCCCCCAACCCAGCACCGAGCCCCCAGAGCACGGTGCTGCCCGGATGAGCTGGCAGTGTGCCCTCACAGGCTGACACACGGCTGCTGCCGACTGCGCCGGGTGCAGGAGGACGGACACGGACACAGACACACACATGATCTCATCTGGCACAGAGTCTGAGCGCAGTCAGCACGCCAGGCACCCGAGGGAGGGGGGTTGGCTGTGTGCTGTGCTCCAGGCCAGTGTGCTGTGTCACTGCCAGCTGTGCTGTGTCACTGTCCAGCCTGGGGCGGGGGGTCCGTCCCATCCTGAGCCCGTTGTGCTCCCCGGGCTGTGGGTCAGTGCGGGTCCCAGCGGTGCTGCCTCCCCGGGTGCTGTGCATGGGCAGAGGCAGCGGCGGAGCCACCACTGCGCCGTTGGCATGGTGCACCTGTGTGTCCTGCGGCTCCTTTTCAAGCTAATTAAATACATCCTTGAAAGGCTTATGCCCTTGTCTATCATTGAGTGACAGCATTGCTGAACTCCATCTCCAGGCAGGAGCGGGCAGCACGATAGGTGCTGTGTGGTGGGGGGCTGTGTGGTGGGGGCTGTGTGGTGAGGGCTGCGCTGCACTGACTGTGCCCACGTGCCAGGATCCTGCGTGCAGCCCCGGGCTGAGGTCACCACTGTGCCAGAAGCTGACAGAGACTGAGGGGCGTTTTTTTCCATTTCTCCTTAAAGCAGCCCCACATAGCTCTGCAGACGCTGTGGGGAAGTAGCCTCCTTCACCAGGAGATGGGGGAGGTGGGGGCTCCTGGGACTGGCGCTTTCTCTCCAGCGTTCCCACCTCAACCCGGAGCCATCCAGTGCCATGTTTGTGCCCGGGGCTGCAGAGCAGGCACTGGGAGGGCACTGCTGCTAGCGGGGTGCTGGCTTGGGGCAGGGGAGTGCCATGAGCATCTGAGCAGAACTGCTCAGCACTGGCACTGGTGGCCCTGGGCAACGCTCTCGTGCCCTGTCTCCGAGCAGCAGCTCACTGCCTGTGCTGGCCCGTGCCGCAGCCCTGCAGCGCTACCACAATAGCTGCCCTGTGACCTGATCTCTTGGGTCAGTGTCCCAGAATAGCGGTGGCTGTGCTGAGCACTGCCCCCGCAACCCGAGCTGCCGCGCTTCACAGCCACTTTGTAGTCAGTGCTGCTCGTTCCTCTTGCGCTGCTTTCTTCTTCCTAAAGAAAACATTATTAGAGATGTTTGTGTAGCTGTAGGACATTAATCCACATCAGCCAGGGCCGCATTTATATCCCACCTGGGGAGGGCAGTTGCATCAGCACATTTTGTAAAACGTTGAGCAAAACAGCCCTTGCTGCAGGAAATGGGTTTTTCTTCACACTGGATTGCTTCACTGCTTGGCTCCTTCCCAGCAGCAGCAGCGCACCTGGGGCTGCCCCGGGGCTGCAGCGCGGGGGCATGGGCAGGGCAGTGCCCTGGGCACGGTGCTGGCTGTGCGGCCACTCTGCGTCCCCGGGGCCCTGGCGCAGCTCACCCCGTCCTGTGGGCTCTGCTCTGCGGGGCTCAGCCCGGCACCAGGAGCCCGGTGCTCTCCTGCTGCTCCGTTTGTGGCTGCTGGGGTGGCAGCAGGGCCCTTCCAGTGCCCGCAGTGTGGCATGGTGTGAGCCACCGCCTCGCTTTGTTCTGTGTCACTGCCGGTTTGGAGCCATGGCTGCTGCCCTGCGGGGCTCTGGAGCATCAAGCGCCCTGGCAGGAGCACCGGGGGCTGAGAGGTGCAGAGAGCTGCGGGCCGTGCTCCCGCTCCTCCTCGCCTGGAGCTGCCGCTGCTGCCGCTTGTTTTCTTTCCCTTCTGGAGCGATCCTGTGGCTTCCTTCCCAGAACCTGAGACCTCGGAGCCACGGTCCAAGGCCGCCGCATCCCACCCTCCCCTCTGCTGCTGATTCATCACTGCTGGTCAGTTAAAAAAGGGTAATCAGCAAATTACTGAAATATAAGTAAAATAAACAAGGCGCACAGGAGACGTGCATGCGTCGCAGGGTCCGGCGGTGCCATGCTCCCCGAGCTCCTGCTCTGCAGCCCCAGCCCCGGCCAGGTCTCGTCCCCATGGGGCCGTGGTGCAGTGGGGTCCTGCAGCTGCCCTGGTGCTCAGCGCTCCCCGCACTGCCTGGATCTGTCCATATGCCTGCGCTGACAGCAGAGCTGGTCTGAGTTAATTTGGCAGCAGCCGTTAGAACAGTTGTCAAATGTTTTGCTGAAACCCAGGCGTGTTGCATCTACCACTTTTCCTTCTGTCTCTTCTAGTTTACAATTAAATACCACCAGTTCTGCCCATGTTTCACCTTCCATAAGCCCCCGCTCCTTATGGCCGGAGTCGCTCGGTCGCTGCCAGCCGGGTTCCCCATGCCGCATTGTTCCTTTAACACGTGGATGTGGCAGGCAGCTCTGCCGTCATTGTCACAATTGCTGCTGTCCCATTTTAGAAAGCAGCTGCTGTGCCCATCACCGCCGGGAACAAAGCGCTGCTGCCCGCACTGTGCTCATGGCCGGCCCAGCCCACAGAGCACTGCCGTGGCATCTTGCCCCAGGAGCTCACAGCACAGCCAGGACCCATCCCACCCCCTGCTCACATCTCCTCAGGGCCCTGGTCCGGGGGTGGCTGTGCAGCTGCTGGGTGCCATGGCCCTTTCTGGCACTGCCAGGTGCCGCAGGGGTGCCCCCGGGCTGGGCACTGCACCGCCTGTGCCCGCTGTCACCTCGCAGAGTTCGCTGTGCACAGCCTGTGCTGGGCCGGGTGCTGTGGGCGGTGACGTGTGGTGCGGGTTTCAGTGCCCGGGGGGCAGTGAGCTGCCAGGCTGACACGGGCTGCGTCACCGCGGCAGGGAGCCGGGAGCTGGCGGTGCTGCTGCTCCCACCTGGGAGGCTGCAAAAGGTCACCAGCAGCTGGAGCTGGGGAGCACCGGGGGCGGGGGACAAGGGGACAGGGTCTCAGCAGGTATGGGCGGGGGCATCCACACAGCCCTGTGCCCGCAGTTGTGCTGTGCCGAGGGACAGTGCCACCCCAGCACGGTTTGCAGGGAAGGTCCTGGGCGCAGCTGGAGGATGCGCTGCAGCCCCCGCGGGGCCTGGCGTCAGGCAGCAGACACGGGAGCGTGTGCAGGAATGTTGTTTCTGTCTGGCCACTGAGCAAGGAGCAAAGGGGCTTCCAACTGCTGACGCAGAGCTGCTCCGCGCCCTCCGTCCCGCTCCGTGCCCGGCGCTTCCAGCCCGGCACCCACTGCCACGGCCGTGGGGCCCCGTGCTGCATCACAGGCACGAGGCGCTGACTCCCACACTGCTTCCTCCTGGTGCTGCTCCCTGCGCTGCCCTGGCCGTGTCCCCCACCTCCCATCCCTCCTGTCCCCATACCCAGGGCCCTGCGGTCCCCAGCACGCAATGGCTCTCACAGCTGAGTGTCCCCACGCGCCCACTCCTCAGCTGTCGCTCCCTCCCGCTGTGTCTCTGCGGGTGCACTGCCCCAGGGCCGTGTCCCTGGGATGGTCTGGGCAGGGGCTGGGCACTGCCCTCAGGTTCCCAGCTTCATCTCCCCCAGCAGCTCCCGGTCACAGAGTGCAGCCCCGCAGAGCAGCTGCATCCCAGCAGCCTCTGCCTCGTGGGGGCTGCGTGCGGGACCCCTCGGCATGGGGAGGGCATCTGTGAGTAAGGACCTGGAAGGGGCTGTGGCCACGTCTTCCTTCCCCTTTTGGTGGGAGCGGCGGGGACAGACAGCCTGGTGGCTCAGGCGGTGGGAGCAGGGCACATCAGCTGGGGATTTTCCATGTCCTTCCTCCCGACCAGGGCTCTGGGCATGGAGGGTGACACTGACATCTCTCGAGCTGTTCCTGTGGTCCCTCGGCAGAGGAAAGCTGTTCCCACAGCCTCGCAGCGCTCCCCTTCCCGGGCCCTGCTCCCCGCCACCCCCAGCCCCAGCCCCAGCCCCTGCCCCTGCCCACCCCACGTCCCTCCACCCGCGCTGTGCAGACCCTGTGCCCCCACTCCTCGAGCTGCCCTGCACAGGGCTGGGGCTGGGACTGGGACTGGGACTGGGGCTGGGGCTGCCTGCAGGGCTGTGCCTGAGGTGGGGTTCCCCCACCCAACTTCTGGGCTCGGTGCACCCAGACATGGGGGTTTCCCTGCCCCTTCTCCTCGCTGAGCCCCAGAGAGTCACCAGAAAATCCCTGGGAGGAAGCTGGCTAGCAGGGCCGTGACTCAGAGGGAGAGGTCGGAGCGGGGCAGAGCTGCAGCCGCTCTGCTCGAGGCTGCTGGGGGCCGGCATGGTGTGCACCCCCTCGGGCACCCCGCAGCTGGCTGGGTCAGGCTGGGCTGTTCTTGCTTCTCCTGCTCCATGTCCCCACTGCCAGACCTGTGCATGCGCCTTGCAGCGAGCAGGGTGAAGTCAGTGCCAGACCCTGTGGGGATTCCCCGGCTGCAGGGCCCTGGGCTAAGCCCCGTCCCAGGGGGGCTGTGTGGGGGCACCATGGGCTGGGCACGTGTGTCACGCCAGGACTCAGCATGGGGCTGCCCAGTGTGGCAACTTCCTCGCCATGTCACTGGCTGCTGCTGTTGCAGGGCTGCAGGACGGAGTGAGGCAACCTGGCGGCGCCACGGGTGGGGGACGCCCGTGCTCTGTGCCTGGGGCTCTGCTGTGGGCTCCCCCGCTCCAGCACGGTGTCCTGGCAGCACCGCATCCCAGCGGCACTGAGCTCCCACAGCTCGGCTGCATGGCGCTGAGTCGGCAGCGGGGCTGTGGGACACCCAGGCTGGTGCAGGCGCTGCTCCCCAGGCTGTGCTGCTGCAGGTGGGCGTACAGCCACTGCTCTGCTCCCATCCCCAGCCCTGCGGGGCTCTGCACCGCTCGTGCACCCTCAGGGCAGGCTGGGAGCGGTGTGCGCAGCTCAGCTGAGCTCAGAGCCGTGCAGAGGGGAGGGGGCAGCTGCCGGCCTGCAGGGCAGCCTGGGGCCGTGGGAGCTGCAGGGGGGGCCCGGCTGAGCCCTGGGCAGTGTCACTGGGCTGCTCCGCGCCTCCCGTCTCCCCAGCTGACGCTGCGCCTTTCTCTCTGCTCTGCCATCTGTTTTCCTCTCACTCCTTGTCCCTGTTTGCTTTCCCCTTCCCCTCTCCTGTTCCCACAAGCGTCGGCACTTTGGGAGAAGCAGGAAAACACCGCCGGGCAGTGAGGTTTGTGCCGCCCCGGGAGCCTGACTCAGCGGTGCCTGTGGACAGTGCCCAGGACAATGGCGCAGGCCCCCGATCCGCGGGCACTGCCTGCAGTGTCCCTGCACACAGAGCTGCTCCTGGGACAGTGAACCACACAGAGCTGCTGTGCCAGGAATGCTGCCCGGCTGCCTGACAGCCACGGGGAGACACAGCCACAGGGAGACACAGCCTGGGGGGCTGTGGGGTGGGTGCTGCAGTCCAGCCCAGCCCACGCACCCTGTGGCTCCTGGTGGGCATCGGGCTCTGGGCAGGCGGGCTGCAGGTGCCAGGGCTCTGGGCAGGGCTCTTCCTGCCTGCAGGTCCCCAAGGGTCCATCCCTGCCAGCATCTGCTCTTGGCGCACTGAGCTCAGTGTCTGTGCCCGGCTGCCCCCAGTCTCTGCACACTCCCGCTGTCCCAGCACTGCCCATGGCCATGGGGTGCAGGGCAGTGCCCTTTGCAGCTGTTCACCCCACTGTGGCCATCCCTGCAGCAGCTGGACTGAGCCCAGTGCCCAGTGCCCAGTGCCCATCGCCCAGTGCCCAGCTGCCATCCTGGTGCCTGTGTTCACACCCTGTGCAGCCACCAGAACCGGCATGTTTGGTAAACAAGGTGATGAAACAGTTAAAGCAGCAAACGGAGGAGCCTGAGTGTGCATTTCGTCACCGTGGGAAGGGAGTGTGAGTCCTGGGGCTGAGGGTCTGAGGGTGACTCACTGCCCTCCCCGCAGCATAAATAGGAGCAGACACTGGCGGCACCCAGAGCAGAGCAGCAGCACCGGACACAGCCTCAGCCCTCCACTCTGCTGCACCATGGGGCTGCTCCTGGCCCCGCTCACCCTGGCCCTGCTGGCCCTCTCCTGCCACGCAGCCCCCCTGCACAGCAAGCCGCAGGCTGTCGTCACCTTCCCCGGGGAGCTGCTCAGCACCCTGTCGGATGTGGAGCTGGCGGAGGTGAGGGCTGCGCGGCCCCAGCATGGCCCCTTCCCACCGCCCGGCCCCAGAGATGCTGCAGGGCTGCGAGCTGGGCTGGGGCTGATGTTTGCCTGGCCCAGGGGCTGCAGGGGCGGCAGAGGCTGAGGGGATCCAGCAGGGTGTGCAGTGCCTGGAGCTGCCCCGAGCTCCCCCCACCTCACTGAGCCCCCCCGCTGCCTTTCCTCCCCAGAGCTACCTGCTGCGGTTCGGCTACACCACAGAGACAGAGGTGAGGAGAAGCAGCAAGCACGTGTCCCTGGGCAAAGCGCTGCGCCGCATGCAGAAGCAGCTGGGGCTGGAGGAGACGGGGGAGCTGGATGCCAGCACGTTGGAGGCCATGCGAGCCCCCCGCTGCGGGGTGCCCGACATGGGGGGCTTCCTCACCTTCGAGGGGGAGCTCAAATGGGACCACATGGACCTCACGTACCGGTGAGTCTCTGCCCCGGGAGCCACGTGCCCACCAGGGCTCAGCACAGCGCAGCTGCAGCATCTGCTCCCCGATGTCCCAGACAGTGCCTGAGCTGGTCCCGTGCCTGGCCAGCTGCCCTGCCTGGCCATGCAGTGGGGCTGGGCTGCGTCCCTCCGTGTGCCCAGAGCTGGGTCTCTCCTGCCCCACGCCTGGCTCCTGGCAGCGCTGACCGCAGCTCTCCCTGCAGGGTGATGAACTACTCCCCTGACCTGGACCGCGCTGTCATTGATGATGCCTTCAAGCGAGCGTTCAAGGTATGGAGTGACGTCACCCCCCTCACCTTCACGCAGATCTACAGTGGCGAGGCAGACATCATGATCATGTTCGGCAGCCAAGGTGAGTCCCGGGGCTGCTGTGGGAGGGGATGGAACATGCCCCATGCATCGGCCACGTCCCCCGTGGCACCTGCGGGACCCCGGCCCTGCCCCTGCCTCCAGGCACCCACAGGGCACGCGCTCAGGTCCATGTGCCTGTGGGGGACCTGGCTCCGACGGCACTTGTCCCTGCAGAGCACGGTGACGGGTACCCGTTTGATGGCAAGGATGGGCTCCTGGCCCACGCCTTCCCCCCGGGCAGCGGGATACAGGGCGACGCGCACTTCGACGACGATGAGTTCTGGACGCTGGGAACCGGCTTAGGTAAGGGCAGGGCTCGGCGGGTGCACGGGGCTCCACGGTGCCCGTCCTCCCCAGCCCCGTCCCTCTGAGCANGCCGCTGCAGAGCACGGTGACGGGTACCCGTTTGATGGCAAGGATGGGCTCCTGGCCCACGCCTTCCCCCCGGGCAGCGGGATACAGGGCGACGCGCACTTCGACGACGATGAGTTCTGGACGCTGGGAACCGGCTTAGGTAAGGGCAGGGCTCGGCGGGTGCACGGGGCTCCACGGTGCCCGTCCTCCCCAGCCCCGTCCCTCTGAGCACCCCCCCCTCCTGGCAGTGGTGAAGACACGCTACGGGAATGCCAACGGGGCCAGCTGCCACTTCCCCTTCATCTTTGAGGGCCGCTCCTACTCGCGGTGCATCACAGAGGGGCGCACGGACGGGATGCTCTGGTGTGCCACCACCGCCAGCTACGACGCTGACAAGACCTACGGCTTCTGCCCCAGCGAGCGTGAGTGGTGCTGCCTGGCAGCTGCGTGGCCCCATGGAGCCCAGGGCCGATCTCACCCCTTCTCACCCCACAGTGCTCTACACCAACGGCGGCAACAGCGACGGGTCCCCCTGTGTCTTCCCCTTCATCTTTGACGGCACCTCCTACGACAGCTGCACCACGGACGGCCGCTCCGATGGCTACCGCTGGTGTGCCACCACGGCCAGCTTCGACCAGGACAAGAAATACGGCTTCTGCCCCAACCGAGGTGCGGGCAGGGGGGCGTGTGGGGTCCCATGGGGTGCAGGGCGGGTGCCGAGGGCCGGGGCAGCCCCCCTGACACTGTGCTACAGACACGGCGGTGATCGGCGGCAACTCGCAAGGGGAGCCCTGCGTCTTCCCCTTCACCTTCCTGGGGCAGTCCTACAGTGCATGCACCAGCCAGGGCCGGCAGGACGGGAAGCTCTGGTGTGCCACCACCAGCAACTACGACACCGACAAGAAGTGGGGCTTCTGCCCTGACAGAGGTACGCGCCCACCTGCCCACCCCTGTGCTCAGCTGGGCACACCCCGTGCCGGCTGGGGGCTGTGGGATGTGGTGCAGGNATGGACCTCACGTACCGGTGAGTCTCTGCCCCGGGAGCCACGTGCCCACCAGGGCTCAGCACAGCGCAGCTGCAGCATCTGCTCCCCGATGTCCCAGACAGTGCCTGAGCTGGTCCCGTGCCTGGCCAGCTGCCCTGCCTGGCCATGCAGTGGGGCTGGGCTGCGTCCCTCCGTGTGCCCAGAGCTGGGTCTCTCCTGCCCCACGCCTGGCTCCTGGCAGCGCTGACCGCAGCTCTCCCTGCAGGGTGATGAACTACTCCCCTGACCTGGACCGCGCTGTCATTGATGATGCCTTCAAGCGAGCGTTCAAGGTATGGAGTGACGTCACCCCCCTCACCTTCACGCAGATCTACAGTGGCGAGGCAGACATCATGATCATGTTCGGCAGCCAAGGTGAGTCCCGGGGCTGCTGTGGGAGGGGATGGAACATGCCCCATGCATCGGCCACGTCCCCCGTGGCACCTGCGGGACCCCGGCCCTGCCCCTGCCTCCAGGCACCCACAGGGCACGCGCTCAGGTCCATGTGCCTGTGGGGGACCTGGCTCCGACGGCACTTGTCCCTGCAGAGCACGGTGACGGGTACCCGTTTGATGGCAAGGATGGGCTCCTGGCCCACGCCTTCCCCCCGGGCAGCGGGATACAGGGCGACGCGCACTTCGACGACGATGAGTTCTGGACGCTGGGAACCGGCTTAGGTAAGGGCAGGGCTCGGCGGGTGCACGGGGCTCCACGGTGCCCGTCCTCCCCAGCCCCGTCCCTCTGAGCACCCCCCCCTCCTGGCAGTGGTGAAGACACGCTACGGGAATGCCAACGGGGCCAGCTGCCACTTCCCCTTCATCTTTGAGGGCCGCTCCTACTCGCGGTGCATCACAGAGGGGCGCACGGACGGGATGCTCTGGTGTGCCACCACCGCCAGCTACGACGCTGACAAGACCTACGGCTTCTGCCCCAGCGAGCGTGAGTGGTGCTGCCTGGCAGCTGCGTGGCCCCATGGAGCCCAGGGCCGATCTCACCCCTTCTCACCCCACAGTGCTCTACACCAACGGCGGCAACAGCGACGGGTCCCCCTGTGTCTTCCCCTTCATCTTTGACGGCACCTCCTACGACAGCTGCACCACGGACGGCCGCTCCGATGGCTACCGCTGGTGTGCCACCACGGCCAGCTTCGACCAGGACAAGAAATACGGCTTCTGCCCCAACCGAGGTGCGGGCAGGGGGGCGTGTGGGGTCCCATGGGGTGCAGGGCGGGTGCCGAGGGCCGGGGCAGCCCCCCTGACACTGTGCTACAGACACGGCGGTGATCGGCGGCAACTCGCAAGGGGAGCCCTGCGTCTTCCCCTTCACCTTCCTGGGGCAGTCCTACAGTGCATGCACCAGCCAGGGCCGGCAGGACGGGAAGCTCTGGTGTGCCACCACCAGCAACTACGACACCGACAAGAAGTGGGGCTTCTGCCCTGACAGAGGTACGCGCCCACCTGCCCACCCCTGTGCTCAGCTGGGCACACCCCGTGCCGGCTGGGGGCTGTGGGATGTGGTGCAGGTCCCCGGCCTGCACGTCTCGACCCCTGGCGCTGAGGCTGGAGCTTTCTCCCAGGTTACAGCATCTTCCTCGTGGCTGCCCACGAGTTTGGGCACTCCCTGGGGCTGGACCACTCCAGTGTGCGCGAGGCGCTGATGTACCCCATGTACAGCTATGTCCAGGACTTCCAGCTGCACGAAGATGACATCCAGGGCATTCAGTACCTCTATGGTGAGCAGCCCCACTGTGGCAGGCATGACGAAGGCACAGGGCCAGTGCTGTGGCTGCTGCCGGGAGGGGTCCTGCCGGGTGTTCCCTGCAGCCTCTCACCCTCCCCTGCCCGCTCAGGTCGTGGCTCTGGCCCTGAGCCCACCCCCCCGGCACCGCTGCCCACCGAGGAGCCCCAGCCCCTGCCCACCGAGGCCGGCAGTGCCTCCACCACGGAGGAGGAGGAGGAGGAGACACTGGAGCCCACGACCAAGCCCAGCCCTGTGGACCCCAGCCGGGATGCCTGCGCGGAGCACAACTTCGATGCCATCACAGAGATCAACGGGGAGCTGCATTTCTTCAAGAATGGGTGAGCAACAGCACCCAGCTCCCCCCCAGAGAGTGTCAGGGTGATGAGGGGCATTTCTTTGAGGTGTTGGGGGGCACAGGGCTCTGCCTTGTCAAGGTTATCAGGACAGCTGTCCTTCTCCACCAGGAAATACTGGACTCTCTCGTCCTTCTGGAAAATGGGCATCCAGGGTGCGTTCTCCATCGCAGACACCTGGCCTGGCCTCCCAGCTGTCATCGATGCGGCCTTCCAGGACGTGCTCACCAAGAGAGTCTTCTTCTTTGCTGGTGAGCACTGCCCTGTCCTGGCGTCACGGTGCTATGGGCACTGCCCAGGTGTCCTGGGGCCGGCTGACGCCCGCGTGGTCCTGTTGGCAGGGCGGCAGTTCTGGGTGTTTTCTGGCAAGAGCGCGGTGGGCCCCCGCAGCATCGAGAAGCTGGGCATTGGGAAGGACGCCGGGCGCATTGCAGGGGCCCTGCAGCGAGGACGTGGCAAAGTGCTGCTCTTCGGCACAGAGAACTACTGGAGGTGAGCAGCGTGCCGGCAGCACCGGGTCCATGCTGCGGGGCAGCTCACATAGCCCCAGCGCTGCGCTCTGCCCACAGGCTGGACGTGAAAGTCCAGAGGGTGGATAAGGGCTACCCCCGTGCCACTGACGATGTCTTCACCGGTGTCCCCCTCGATGCACGCAATGTCTTCCTGTACCAAGGTGAGCAAAGACTGTTGGGGCCACACTGTCACCCCAGTGCTGTCACCCCCACTCTGTTACCCCCGTGTTGCCCAGAGCCTCCTGCAGGCCGTGCTCCCCCCATTCCTTGCCTGGGCACAGGGCAGGGGCTGCATCACCTCGGTGCCAGCCCTGGGTGCCTCGTGCTGCGGCAGCACCTCACCTCAGTGGGGTGGCCTTGGGCACGTGGTCGCTCTGGTGCGAGGCCCCTTGGCTGGGACCAGATCCCGGCGTGCCCCGTGCTGCTCAGGCAGCTGCCAGGATGCTCCCTCACACCATCTCTTCTACCACCCCGTCTTCCTCCCCTCAGACAAGTACCACTTCTGCCGGGGCAGCTTCTACTGGAGGATGACCCCACGCTACCAGGTGGACCGCGTGGGCTATGTCAAGTACGACATCCTGCAGTGCCCGCAGCACTAGGGCAGCTCCGGCCGCCCCGCCGTGTCCCCCCGCAGGCCGGGAGCGCCGCGGGGCCGCCCCCGCCGTGCCGAGGCTCGCAGTCTCCCGGCAGGAGGAGGAGTGCTCCCACCCCCGGGGCTGCCCGGCCCCGCCCGGGGAGCAGCACTCGCTCCGGCCCGCTCCGCCCGCCCCGCACGCACCTGCTCAGCGGCACAGCGGTGTCTGAGTGC
>WBMW01004679.1:258624-275521 GCA_013396635.1 Penelope pileata
TTTTTTTTTGCTTTAAGCCTACTTGGATGTGCTCCCAGACCAACCCCGGGCCAAGCACGCCATGCTCCCATCACCACCTCCCAAAGTGCCTCCGTCCCCAGCCCCCCCAGCCTTCGTCTGCAGAGGTGCAGTGGGTGCTGCAGTGGTGCCATCAATACATGATAGAGGTGATGGACAGGTGGTGGACAGGTGATAGGTGATAGACAGGTGATAGGTGACGGCCAGGTGACATGGAGGCAGGAGAGCAGCCCTGTGCTGTCAGAGCAGCGTGGCATTGCAGCACGGGGTGAGTGTGGGCACGGGGCTCAGCTGCTGGCTGGGGCCGAACAGCAGCAGCAGCCACAGGTGGGAAGGGCCCCGGGCCCCGCGAGCTGGGCTCTGCCCTGTTGCTCCCCAGCACCACCAAACAGATCCCGCTCCTCAGCGCCACGTCCCCCTGCGCGGCCCCAGCTCCTGCGGGGAGCAGCAAGGCCAGCTGTGCTCGGGCACCGCTGCAGAACAGCATCCCCCTTCCTCACCCCCCGCAGGAGCAGGGCATGGCCCCGGGCATGGCCCGGGCTGCCCAGGCAGCTCCGCGCTGCAGCGGGACGGGCGTTGGCTCCCGCAGCGACGCGCACCTCTGGTCTGGAGAGGGCCGGTTCTAGCAGACAGCACTGCATGTTAGTTTACAAACCCAGCCCTGCACGTTTGGCCTCTGCGAGTGTTCGGTTCCCCAAGGAGCATCCTCCCGCGGCAGCACCGCGCGCCCCAGGCTGGGGGTCGGAGAGATGCTGGTGACACTTCCCGTGCTCCATGTGCAATATCTTTGTTATGAATGTTACCACCGGGTCAGCTCATCGATAACCTCTCGACCACGTAGCTCGATGTTCGGCATCCGTCCGAGTGACTCCTCTCCAAGTGCAATACTCCCCTAGACACGTAGTGACCAGTATGCTTTGTTTTAGGAATTCTGTGTGCAGAGCAATGCAATTAAGTTTAAAACCTTGTAAATAAAACAGGTTGCAAACAAATAAAAAAAGAAAAAAAAAAAAAAAAAAAAACCACCCAGCAAGGAAAAAAAAGTATTAGGCTTGCATTTGATTTCTGTGACCGTTCCAGTATTGTGCATTAGGCCGCCTCAGCACTGACCCCGTGTTCTCTGTGCAGCTGTTACTAGAGGAGTGGCTCCTCAGCTGTTGAATGCTCCCTGTTAATGCTTTACTGCTTTACCTGTACTCATTTTTCTAGACTCCTGTCTGCACAAAATGCAATAAATGATTTTATTACACCCTTCGCTGTTTGTGTGGGGAGCTTTCCTTTGCCTGCAGGGCTGTCTGCGCTCAGTGCCCCCTCAGGCACAGCCCCACCTGCTCAGGGCTGCCCCAGCCTGGCTGCAGCTCGTTCTGTTCCACAGGGTTGTGACTGCCCAGCACATGGATCTGCCAACATCTCTGCAAGAGCTCTCCCCTTTCGAGGGAGCCAGCAGCTCCTCTGAGCTCAGCACCACCTGCAGCCTCTGTGCTGCTCTGCGTGCTCTGCCCCAGAGCACTGAGCCCACCAGGTGCCTCACAAATCCTTTAAAGTGTGACGAACTGACAGACCACAGCATTCTCACAGAAGGGCACAGTAAGGTCAGCACGCTTTCCCCTCTGCATCCGGCGCTGGGCAATGTCTGAAGCAGCTCACCTGGAGGAAGAGAGCAACAGCACACGCAGCGGAATAATGAATTCCAGCAGTACTCAAGCTGCTAAGCACAAAAAATGCAACAAAATGTTTTTTCTGCCTTTTTATTAAAAAGTAATGTCCTTTTGTTAACAGCACAAAGAAATGATACAACACAAACCACCTGGGACAAAAAAAATCCTCTGCTCCAAGAGCACTGCTTTCTTAGCATCACTTGGTTCTGCAGGAGGCCCCCGGGCTCCAAGAAGGCTGTGCAAGGGAGGACCACGTGGAGAAGTTCTGTGTTCTGGTATCAAATATGTTCCTGGTTAAAAACACGGTGACGTGTCCCTGCCCCATTGTCCACTCAACCATCCACTGCAGCTACCGAAGTGTTGAAAGAACGTACAAAATTATAGTATTGCATGTTGGCACTGCCTCTCCACCTTAGATGGACAAAACACCAACCGAGACGAAGTTTCAGAGAGCAGTCACTCACCCCTGCCCTGGCTGTGGGTGTTTGCAGGAGGCCCAGCAGCACACTGGCGTGGCTGAGCTGTGGGCTCAGTAACCAACCGTCCCAAAGCAAGATTGTAAGAAAAGGAAATGTATACATCAAATGTAATAGATTGATCTTAAAATTGACTACTTGGGTGCAGGAAATCAACAGGCTATTTGACACCTCTGCCTTGGCTGGAAGATCTTGTGTCTCAGACCCACCACTGCCCTCGGACCAGGGCTGCCCACTCCCTTACACCAGCACAGGACAGCCCTGCCACCAAAGCGCTAACAGCACTGCCCTGGCCCATGGAGCAATGCTCAGGCACACGCTGCATGAGTTCAGCTGCTAGTGCCACCACACTATCTCCCTCTCAAACTGGCTTATATGGCATAGAAAAAAAAAAGAATCCAAAGAAACAGTGCCTGTTCCCAAAACCTGCAACTCCAAGGCGGCCCAGTCAAGGTACTGCTCTTACCAGTCTCATGTCATTTTCTCAAAACCACTGACCCAAAACTATGCCAAGACCAGAATACGCTGCAATATGAAGATGCACCCACTCATGGAAGTCAGGAAAACGCAGGACTGTCATTGCAGCAGCTTCTGAACTTGGACAGAACAACTGAATACCCAAAACAGCTCTCAGCATATTCTGCCACTGAGAAAATAGAAGGTACTTCTCCAAACACTGCTGTCCAGACCAAGGTGAGGAAGGGCAGCACTAGTAACACTCAGCAGCAACGCCACTGGGAGTACACTCTCAACAAAGTGGAGAGGACATGCATATCCAGGGGCATTTGTCCCGTGTCAAAGACAGAAGACTCTTTAAACAGCTTTAAGTATGGAATGGCAAAGGGAAGGGAACAGGGTTTGATAGCTCAGCTTTAATAGTGTCGCTGGTAGGAGCCCATAGGCTGCTGGGCAGAGGACCCTGCTCGCCCCTGGGCCACTGTTTGGCTCACCAGGTGGGAGAGCGCAGGACCACTCTGGATAAGGGTGTCCAAGGCCTTCTGTACACTAGGGTTGTCAAAGTTGATACCAGACGACACCGGCCTTTGAGCAGGCACATTGCCAGGTGCGGGGAGACGATTCTGATGCTGACCATAGAGTGACTGAGCTGGTGGAGGAGCTCCAGGCCTTGGACCCGCATTTCTTGAAGGGCCTTGGAGAGAAGGAAGCTGCGTGTTTGGAGCTGGCAACCTCTGCTGAGCCTGGTTTAAATTTCCAGCACTCATCTGTGCTGACCGGGCCTGACCGCTGGCCATGCTAGCAAAGTTCTGACCCGGAGCACTGCCCGACGTGCCTGCAGAGGCTGCAGAACTGCTGTTGGCTACAGCAGCTGCTGCTGCTGCCGCCGCTCCACTGTTGAAGAGACTGAGGATTTTTGCCTGGAGCTCCTGCTGAGGATTAGCAGAGGACACTGGAACAGAAGGAGCAGAGACCAGAGGCTGTGAACCCTGATGAGTCTGAGAGCTTGGAAGGCTGGACTGGCTGCCCAGAGACGATGCTGAAGGTGCTCCCAGAGACTGTCTTGACATGGGTGCTGGGGAAGAAAAGAAAGGGAGTTAAAGCTCTGCAAACGTACCTGAGGAGGCACCTAAAGGAAACTAGTGAGATAGCTGCCAAAGACACAAGTCTCAGTAAACACCCACCCTCTAATCAGGAGGGCTGCACAGCTCTGGGGAACCCAGACCACCCAACAGAACTGTTGCCCATTGTGTAGCTGCCAAACCAGTGATGGCAGCACTGTGGTTTCCCTGAGAGGATCCAATGTAAAAATTCTGTCACATGGAAGATCAGAACCATCTCAGGACTCCTGAAGACATCCATCTCCATAAAGAAGGCACTCTGTGAGAATGTTACAGCACTAGGGCTCCTCTGTAATCCCAGCACTGTTGTCCTGTCCCAGCCCAGAGAACCCACAAACCACAGGATTACCAGTGAGGCTGAGGAACTTACCCTGCAGAGAATCAGCGCTCCCCCTCAGCAACCTTTCCTTCCGGTCTCTCAAGTAATTAATTACTTTGTCAGTCTCCTCAGCAGTTAGATAGCGATTGTCTGCCAGAAGGTTCAGCAGAGTCTGAATGCCCGGAGGGTGGCCCCCTCGGGCCCCCTCCTCCCCGGGGGGCGGGCGCTCCCTCTCCTGCAGCACAGCCTCGTCTGCCATCTTGGCCGCCTGACGGGCGATCTCCTCGCGCTCCTTCTCCCGTGACTCCGTTTTGTAGCGCTCATAATTTCTTGCCACCAGCACCATGGCATCAGCTTGGGGCATGTTGCGGTGTTCTGCACAAGGGAAAGACACACTTTAAGTAAACCAAAACGGCATTAGCTGAAGGTGCCTTGCCTCACTCACCCCAGCGCCTCATTCAGCAGGCATTAATCCTCCTAGGGATTGCAAGCACAGACGTGGGAAGCTCCCTAAGCACACAGCAAGAGTTCAATTTTCCAAGCCACCAGAAGGCTCAAGGCTATCACCCAGCAGGGCCAACCCTTGCTCCTACAGCTGAGGGCTCTGCAGGGTACAGCACCAACCTAGGAAGGGCCTTACTTGCCTCTCATCCAAATAAAAGGGGAAATAGCTCCCTCTACCTTTCACACAAATTCACTGTGCTCTGAGAGGAGACAGTTCCAGCTGTTCTATTTGCTGAAACCTTGGACAGGCCCCAAAATTGTACTCTCAAGGCAGGTAAAGGCTCACAAAATTTCTCTCCTGGCAGAAATTAAACAGTCCTTTTGGCAAGAGTCAAATAAGGTATTACAGAATCCCGCAAATAATGATATTCACATTTATGACATGCCATCAAGTCATTAATAACTCCTTATGTCATAGTATGGAAGAGGAATTGTTGAAGAAAAAAAATTCTAGAGCAGCACTTTGCGTAGCTCAGAGTGACCACACAGCCATGCAACCTACTGAGACCTCAGTACCTTGTGGGGTACCAAACATGATGTTAACAGTGCAAGAACGGTGAACTTGATGCTGCTGAGTGATGACAATGGCAAAAGGAGACCCTCCTCTGCTCACGTCGTCCAGGGCTTGTGTCAGTGACATCTCTGTGTTGAGGAAGATCAGGTCCACCACCATGCCCAGATCCCGCACCTTCCGCCCCACTGACTCCGCATACTCCCTGCCACAAAGCAGAGTCAGCAGAGTTTAACAAGTCGGTCACAGCAACAAACCCTGGCATATTCATGCTCTGCCTCTCAGATTCACTCTTCTGTACTTGACTTCATAAGGTTTAGCAGGGCAGTATTAAATCAATCTCAATATTGGAATGTAGAAGCCCAGATCCTACCCTTACGCTGAACTTAATCAGTCGTTTCACTTTAACTAAGATAGATTACAAGTTGAGCCTCACCTTAGCTGAAAAAGCATCTGCAAAGGGATTTATACTACTATAAGACTGCTTACATACATGTGTTTGAACTGAACTCATGTTAAGTGAGGCAATTTACGCCTGCAGAGATCTAAGAGGCATACAGCAGAGCAGCTAACCTCCAGAATTCTGTTACTTGTGCCACGTTGTATCTAGCACAATAAAAAGTTTTGAGCAAGGACACCTCATTAAGTGTTCAAAGTGCTGTGCAAGATTTTCCTTGTTAATTATATACACACTTCTGATATAATTTACGACTACTGTCAGCAGTGATTTTGTATTTCTTGACATTGTCTTAACAGTATCAAATGGTACCTGACTCAGTAATCTACATCAGATAGCCACTGACTGAAAGGAGCTGAAACAGACACATTCCAGCTCCTCTCAGTCTGGCAGGAGCTCTGAATTGGACAACCCTACAACTCCACGCTGACAAGGTCCCTGCACTATCTGCTGATTGACACACCTTAACAAGTTCTGTATCATTCGGCCCATGGATAACAAGCACAGGCCACTATAACCTGTCACGACAGTAGGGTGATATGAAGACTACGTAGAGAAGTTTCAGGAGAAGGTATGGAAATAGCTGACAAGAAGAGACTATAAGTAAAGCACAAGATACAGCAGTATTTCCCCATCTCATCTACCAGTCAGTATTCCCGGAGCAGGACCAGAAGCTGTGGCTTTCTGAGGGCTCTAAAGCCACTGTTCTCAAGGGAAGCTGTAAGAGAAATAGCTCCAAGGCAGGACTAAGCTTAATTCCATTTTCTTCTATTGCACAATAATAGAAGCGTTCATAATGACTTTCTTACTTTGTCTGTTTGTTCACCACTATCACAGAGCAATCAACAGGTCTCTCTGCATCAAACCGCCTCTTGATTTCCTCGTAGTACTGACGGTACAGCTCCTCTCGGCGGCGCTCCTCACGCTTCAGACGGTCTGAAACCAAGCCACAGAAAGACAGAACAAAGAACGCTCTTTGGATCTGCTCAGAGCAATAAGGCCACAGAAGGCAAGGCACTGGGGACACGCCTTGTCCTCAGCACTGCAGACACCTACATCTCCCAGAGGAGGATGCGTTCTGCCCCTGAGAACACGAGTCTCAAGGGTACTAACCTTCTGAATTCGGTCCTCTGTCAAAATGCTCTTTGTAACGGTCACAGTAAGAGTCATCCTTCCGCCGATAGTAGTCATCCACACGAAGGTAACGGTCGTAAGGCTCATCACGTCTGCAACATTTACAGAAGCAGCAATGGTTCCCATGCCCCAGCATCATCTCAGGCAATAACTTTTGCCAGACCTTCCTCAAGCCTCGTTACTGAAGCACCCAACTGGTCCCCTCAAGACACAAAGCAGGTACCCAGCTGTCCTCAGCTAGAGCCATTTCCTTGCATTAAATGACTGGCACCTCCCAAACCAGGACAGCCACAGCGAGAACGCCATAAAAACGCGCAGGCAAATAGCTTGGGGTATTACCTGTACAACGGGTCCCGAGGGTCTCTCATATCCCGTGGATCTCTCACATCACGTGGATCCCTCATGTCCCGTGGATTCCTCATGTCCCGTGGATCCCTGTATCGATCATACAGTGGCTCCCGTGGGTCACGAAAATCTCTAACATCGCGAGGGTCCCGCAAGTCTCTTGGATCTCTGATATCCCGGGGGTCTCGCAGGTCTCTGTGGTCTCTGGCATCGCGCATGTCTCTTGCTCGAATATCTCGAGTGTCTCTGGAGTCTCGCCCGTTTCTGCCATCCCTGACATCTCTGGGATCTCTCCGTGGGCTCCCCCGAAGAGGAGAGCGATCGCGCCTGGCATCTCGGCCATCCCCATAGGCATATGGCTCTCTGGGAAAAACACCAGGGAGACTCCGTTAGACTGCTAACGACACGAACTACCCCAAAGCTCTTACCTGAATGCCAAAGCGACCCTTCTCTCAGCAGCTGAATCCTCCCTCCGATCCCATAACAACAATTGCCCCAAAACATATTTGTCAAAGCAAATGTCTTTAGAGAACTTTCTTAATTACAGTGTTTATCTTAGCCAAATGAGTCCCAGAAAGCTCCTTACTGGAGCATCACTAAGACTGCAGAACACCTGTGGAAGGAGTGAACAGGCACTTCAGAAACCACCATGTCAAGGCCTCTGGCCTCCAGCGTCAGCCACGGATCATCTACCAAACGTGTACTTGCAAACTCCTTGAGAAAACGTAAGGTGCTGTAGCCTACTGCCGACAAACACAGAACAGCTATCGCTCATGGGATCCATTAAATCTGCAAGTCATCGACAGCAGAACACCTGAAATAATTTGCTAGAGGCACATGAATAAAAAAGAGCTTGTTGGGACCAAAGACACAGAGGGCTCCGTGTTGCAGCTGGCTTTGTGCTGTTAGCAGAAAACAATGACAGCTAATGATGTATCCTGACCGCAAACAGACAGATCCTGCAGGCAGTCAGTCTGATGTTTGTGATGCCCCACATCAAAAGGGTACCAAACCCAACCGACACCGCATCATCAGGAACGGGATTCTGCCACACACAAACGATCCATCTCATTCAGACTTTGTACCACGCTGTCTTCAGAGGCAAGAGAGACCGAGGTTCCAGTCTTCATCTTTTCCAAAACAGAAGGCTTTTTTCCAGGTCATATTTTGTTTTCCAAAGAAAACATAACTTTCACTGTAGGCTAAGTCAAACCTAAAAAATCTTGCAAAGAAACTACTGAGCTTGGTATTCCTGGAACGTTCTTTCCACATGATACCAGCAACCATAAGAAAAAAAAATCTTTTTGAGATTTTTCAAGTGTGTCAAGCTTTGTAAATAAGAAGTCCTCTATCAAATAGATCTTGTTTATGAAAGATAAGCAGAATATAAATCTGCTTCCACTGCAGTGTATCTGTAGTCACTTGGAGAGGACAGCAGGAGCAACAAGTCAGACGCACACAAGTTGCGGTAGGTGGTAGAGCAGACAGCAGTGAGGGGGATGCAGAGCCCAAGCACTGACTTCAGTGGCTCAGACGCCCAGCTGTTCTGGCGGATACACAGGATTGCAACATTCTGTATTTCAGCTTCAAAACAAACATTGAGACATGCTACAGCGTTACCACCAGAAGCTTATATAGAAACACTGTGCTCACACAAAAGCAAGTGTATACTTCCTCAGTCTCCTGGGCACACAGATCAGTTTTTTGTGATCTGCAGGAAACCGCAGCCCACAGGAGTTACACATTGTCTTCCCCAGCCCCTCCTCCCCAGCCTGCAATTAATGATAGAAGAAGCTCAGGGGAAACGTTGGATTTGCTCTGATGGATACTGAGTACCTGACCTTTCTGTAGCTGTAGGACTACACAGCAAAACAGCCAGATGCAGTATATTTGTTTTGCAAAATGATATTTATTCCAGCTGGGGTGAGGGTGACCACAGTATCTGCAGGGACAAAGATCCAGAACGAACAACAAACTGCAACACAACTGCAGATGCGGTACGGGGCTGGGCCCTCTGCTCTCGCACCTGCATGGCTGCCCTGCTGCCAGCAGAGGCACGAAGGCACAGCAGCCTCCTGCCTCCATCTCTGTGGTCAGATTCCTGCAGTGCCCGCTCTGCTGCCCAGGGCTCAGCACCCTGCCCCCCAGCACCCACAGCTGCTGTTCACACATCTGCAGTAGAGCCCAGGGTCTGCTGCCTCTCCCACCGCTCAACACCCACATCCTCATCATCGCCTGCACCTCCAGAGCAACGCTGGAAGGCCACAGTGTCTGCAGTGCCAGCCGAGTTCTGTGCCTGTGGCAGTGCCCCTTCGCCTTTGGTAGCTGTGGTGGTGCTCCAGGCCCAGGGCTCACAAGCCTCCAGTGCCCCTCAGGGGCACAGACTCTTGTGTGCACGCAGGATCACACAGATCCCAATGCCCACAGCACTGGTACCTGCCAACTGTCCACTGCAACATGGTCTGAGGCCCAACACCTGTGGCACTGGGGACTGCTTCCCACACCTGCAGCACTCCTGGCACCGTTGTTGTCACACACAGCAGCATCACCAAGGCCAAAGATGTGGCATCAGCGTCTGCCGCTCACATCTGCAGTATTCTTGGGGTCCTCATGCCAGCACCAAGTGCACCTGACACAGCCCAGGCCCACAGCTTGCTACATCCACGGCTGGGGTTCAGGCCACATGCCTGAAGCATTTCCTGGGCCTGCTGCCCACACGCTGCTCTCTGCAAATGCATTTGGCCCTGTGCAGGGGGGGATATATACAAAACGCCAAGGACTGCAGATACTCATTTTCTGAGTTTTGTTGGTAGATGCCTTGCAAATCATGTTTTCTCCTTGTTTTTTGGTTATTTACAAGGTCAAGTTAATAGAGCACATCCGCCATGTGAGATCTTGAATACTTTCAAATCCAACACGTAACACTCCTTCGTGTGAAAAGCTTTACACTGCAGGTGTAGAAAACGCACACCTTGCACCCAGCGGTACCTGCAGCACGTCTTTGTGCGCTCCCCAGCAACACCACGGGAAGGAAATGGAGGTCTTCCTTTGACAGTACAACCCTCGTCTTCTCCACGTGCCTGTGACTCCACATGCAGAGGGTGTGCAGGAGCTGTGCTCCCACTGACGGGTGGGAGTCAGGAGCAGACACACCCCGCTGGGTGCAACTGCAGAGACCAGGGCTGGTTCTGCCTACAGAGAGCAGAGCGCACACGCAGATGGGACAGTGAAATAGAGAGGCGTTTACACTGCCTCGTGCTTTGCTCACATGCCTTCTCCAGTCTCATTTCAGCACTGGAAGCTTCTGACATCAGAAGAGGCAAGATCCTGAAGTCCTCTGCACAGAGAGCACTACAGCCCCTTCGCCACCTCTGCGAGAGCCTCGCCTTCGCCGATACTTGACTCAGGAGCAAACACCACGTCTATTCTTCCTCCCAAGTCTCTTACAGCTCGTGCTGCAGAACGTAACACTTTGTTGTAGTGACAGCAGCAAACACAAGGTTTCCCTCGTGCCTCCCAAGGTGTCCGTGCCAGAAGGGCTCAGAGGAGCAGCGGCCACGTCCCAGCTGTCTCACTCGAGGGCTTCCGTTGGAGCAGAGAGGAGGCAGCAGGGAAGAGAGACAGACATTTAGCACAGGCAGCCGGGCTCACGCCCCAGGAGCCTGACCTTCCTACACAACTCACTGCTGCCAGGTACTTTACCTTCGTGCCGGACTGGACCTTGATGAAGCCTTATTCATATTTCTTCTTTCCGCTGCTTTATTAATATCTGTAAAGAATAATCAACCCATCTGTTCAATGCTATGGAACAAAAAAAAGATCATCAGCACAATTCAAATGAAAGCAACTTAAGCTCAACAACATCCAGATGGTGCAAGAAAATCCATTCAGCAGAGAGACATTGTCATTTTGACATTTTTTTTTTATTAAGTTTAAATAGTACAATGTGTTTAAGTTTTTATGGATTTCTGACTTTGAAATAGGGTGGACAGCTCGGGTGCAGTTTTAACCCCTTATGTTCAGGTCTGCATCCAGACTCTTCATTCCATAAAAGAATCTCTTTCTTCTGCAGTCTATGAGCAAGCAGATTGCAACTCATGGACTCTAGGAGAAAAAGCAGAGTCTGAAAGCCTCTAAGAGAAGAAGCTGTTGGCCAACACAGTCTTAAATTCGCAGCCAGTCCTGTGCAACGGAGCATGCTGCTGCCCCTGCGGACACAGCGCCAGGGTTCCCAGGCAGCACACACAGCCGCCTCCCCGGGGACTGCTGGAGCATCATGCTGCACAGCCTGGATCCACCACGGAGGGATCCAGGGGCTCGAGGCACAAGCTCCTCACAAAGCCAACGTGGTGCACTCAGAGCACCACTGTCACTGGGATGCAGAGAGGCAACAGATAAATTATAAACTGGTTGGCTTCTGAGCATCTCCATGAAAAACACCATGAGGTGAAACACAAAGAAGTAGGAGCTGAAGAAACAGTGTTTTGTCCTCAACCAGGAACTGCCGTTGTCCCAAACTGGCAGTGACCAATATTGTCCTACCCTGAAGGAGCAGAGCTGCCTGTAGATAGAATAATGCACTAGAAGGGGGGAGGAGCAAACAGGAATGATTCCAGGTTTTACTTTGAGAACCTTTTAAGGAAAAGATAAAAACAAAACTAGATCTTATCAACAATTAACATTTCTCNGTACTTAAATGTGCCATATAATGTCCTGTAGGCAGGTTCGGTCTTAATACTGCCCAGAACTTCCCCAACTGCCCTTCATCACTTTCAAGATGAAGATTAGAGTTAAGGGACTTGTTCTGATTTCTCGCTCCCGTGCCCAGCCAAGTAGCCCAGGGCTCTCTTTCCACGAGGGCAGGACAGCTGCAGCCTGAACGCAGACACAGACAGGGCAGGACAGCACCCCCAGGGCCAGCAAGCAGCTCCCCAGGCCGAGGCAGCGCCTGCTGCCACATTGAGCTTGACGGGCATGTGTTCCCTACACAGTTTTACTCGCTGAAGACATGACAACATATTCAGGCATTTTCAGATGTTTTAGGATAACCCAACACTCCACAGCCTTTCACTTTCCTGTGTTGTTAGGCACTGTATTTAACACCAACACTGCATGGAAGTAGTAACCATTTTCCTTGCATTTAACTTGAGAATGTTTTTTTCCCCTTAAAGTCAAATGTTATCTTTAAGCAAGACACTATCTACTTTTTTGCTTTAAGATTTTTATTTTTTGGTTTAGATGCCATTGTAGACACTTGTCATGACTGTTGCACTCAATATCATATAGTTCTTTTAATTTGAAGGAGATATTTAAATCTGAGCAACATATTTTAGCAGAAGACAAAAACACTTTGACAGGGATCCTTCTCTTGCGCAAAATGATTTAATAGCATTTTATTTAGTGCCAACAGTATTTACAGATTAAGTACTTGAACACTGACAAAACAACTTTGAGGAAGGAAACGGAACTCGCCCGCAGGACTCCGGGGTGGCAGGGCCACCACCACCGCCCAGCACGACCCGCTGACAGGCACAGGTGACAGGGCCCTGGGCTGCCCTCCTGCCTCACGCCCAGCAGCGGGGCCGAGCTACTGCTCACCCTTTGGCAAAGCATCCGACTGACTTTAAAGACTCCACAGCACAGAAACCACCAAAGATCCAATGAATGATTCCAAGTAGAAGTTATTTTGGTGTTAATTTATTTCCATTTACAGCTTTTATCTATACCTACCAGTTACAACTTGCTCACCTCCAGGTCTGTCTGGAACACAGATCACATCACCTCCTCATCCGGAGCCTCTCTAGGGAGCATTCTCCAACCTCATTAACCCTTCAGATTTTTGAGGCTTCTCTCATTTTGCATTTTCCTTTTTGCACTAAGCATACCAGCAGCCAAATCCCACAGGTACCAGAACCTCCCTGCTCTCAAGGCTCCTCTGCACAGCTGGGATGACACAGGCACTCCTGCTTGGGGCACATCTTCCCATCTGCCTTCACTGAAAGCTCAGCTCCGCCCACACCCAGCGCGGGGAGCAGCCCAGCTCGCTCCATCTCCATTCTTTTATTCCCTCTTTTTAAACCATGAAAGTATGCTTTCTTTCCAAGACTCTTATAAAAAACACTGTATGGCCAGGAACCAACTCTTCCAGAACACTACTCAAAACACTGAGCAATTTCATCGACATGGCACTAAAATTCATTTCAACTCCATTTAACGCTACGCCGCTTTTAATTGTGCTCCTTTCTGAATGAGATCAAACGCCTTACAAAAGTACTTTCCATCAACACTGCCACTTTTACTCAGCAAACGCGCAGTACAGGAGTGTTAGTCTGACAGCATTTACCAACTGGGATTTTTCTCCCACCTGGCTCTAGTGAGAAGCGAAGGCAGCGCCTGCTCGGGGCTGGCACCAGGCTGCGTGCCTGCTGCGCTCTCCAGGCCCCCAAGAGCTCCCCAGATTTCTGAGGCTTGGGGGAAAACACCACGAGGAGCCTAGGGAGGCCTCAGTTTCACTGAATCTGAGATGTTAGATTTAAGTTTTCGGAGAGGTCTAGTTTTGGTAGGTGCTGGTTTTATGTTTCTTTTTATAGCTTCCATTCCAGTAGCAAGCTTAAAAAGACCAACTTCTTTGACTCTTCAAGAAGAGAATGAAGAAACACTAACTGAAGGCAAGGTGGTCTTTTCTAATTAGAAATGTTATGTCCAAACAATCACACATTAGCATGAGACAGCTGCAGCTGTTCCTGTTCAAGCTTCGGGACCCCTCCCTGCAGCCCCCATCCCCGAGTCCTGCACTGCTTGCTTCTCCATTCTGTTTACTGCTCCTTTCATCCCTTCCGAAACCAAGCTTTATATTATTATTTTTAAAATCAGCACAGACTTACTTTGGAAATAATGTCTCACTTGGATTTAACAGATTGCTCCTACACTTCTGACCATTCCTTTCTGTTTAAGTTAGTTCCCAGCAGACTGAGCAGAATTACTGTCAGCTTTATGACAACGGCCTTTTTAAAGCCCTGTGTATTGACAGGGCTGCTCTGGTTGATTTCCCTTGTGCAAGGAGATGCACATCAGGTGTTCTCATCTCACAGGCTCCCAGTTCTGCACCCAGCTCCCCCCTCTCTGCTGAGAGAAGCCCGGTGCTGGCTCCCAGCTAGCTCCTGAGCAGTGCCCGTGACTTCAGCCAGCACTTCCCAGGGCTTGCACACCGAGCAGCTCCTTACCTAGGGCTACACATCTACTCAAACTCTAAAATAAATTCAGAGTCTCTTGCCTAAGTAGCAGGAGAATACACTAGATGAACCACATAGCACTTACAGCAAATAACTCAGAAGGAAAACACGCACCTGGTAAAAGTGCCTGGCATTAGGCTAAAGTCAAGTTTTACACGGATTTCTCCAGAGAGCTTTTGAAGAAAAGCACTCGTTCTGCCAGAATGCATGCTGAGGTTGGGAGGGGAGCAGGGATTGGTTTCCTTACCTAATCTATACCCTTTATAAAGGCGGCCCTTCTCACCGTCCAGAGCGGCCTGGACATCCTCCAGCCGGTCATACTGCACGAACCCATAGCCATGGTACATGCTGAGGGCTGCAAAAGTTAACAGCAGGGCAGACCAGTTACAACTACGGGACAGCAATGACCCCACACCCAGGCCACCATGTCACCCACCAGACGGGACACGCAGAGGGGCTCTACCAGCAGCATCTGGGCAAGTTACGGGAGACCCAAAGCTACTGGGATCAACATGCAGAGCTCCAGGACTCTCAAGTGTATTTCTTAGTATCACTAAGGAGATCCACTTCCTTCTGACAAGGCAGGGATCAGCCCATGGAGTGACCGAGACCTGGTGAAGAGCCTGCAAAGTCACCGGACAGAGCAGGTCTGCTCGGTGCAACGGCACACAGCAGCCCCAAGGGATCAAACACAGCTCGTGCACACACCGGGTTTCAGCCGCACTCAACGAGTGACTTTTTCAGAGAAAGTGCAGGCAGATAAAGTTATCATTAAAGGTCACTTTTTAGGGAAAGCATTAGTCACCCCTCTCACCACCACCAAACAGCATTCCAGAAGCACGGAAGTGATATCTGACTCAATTCCCAGCCACAGAAAGGCATAAGATAGAATACTAACCCCTGATTTTGCCATATTTTGAAAATATCTCTTCCATTTCTTCACGAGTCATGTGGTCTGTGGGCAAATTGCCGACAAAAAGTCTTCTCTCTAAATCCTGGGGGTTGGTGCTGTTAGTGAAGTCGCTCTGTTTGATGCTATTGCTCTTGCGTCCTCGGGCCATTTTGCTTTCGCTCCAAATCCAACTCTTCGCAAAAAAGAGAAATGGCCACGCATATAATTTCAATCCACGACAATAAAATTAAACTGGAACAAGATTAAACTTAACACCTTTGCAGACCAGGAGCCAACCGGGGCTGAGTGACGCAAGCTTCGCTCCAGAGAACCCTCAACCCAAGCGGCCGCCGGGCACAGCCACACACAGCAGCGCCCCGTGACGCCGGGAGGCAGCGAGCTGGAGCTGCCGTGCTGCACTGGTTTGACTGCAAATGGACATGCAGATAAAACACATTCTTTACTGAAAGATCTTAACTGTAGCTTTTCAGTTCGCCCATGGCTGTTACACGTTTCTTCAGTTCCCTGGTAAGAAGCGTGGAAATTTACGCAGCATTTCAGTAAGCAGAAGGGAAACACATCTCAGCATCACACACCAGGACCCAAATGTTTCCCTATGGGCTTTGAAGGAGACGTCACAAAGCGCCCGTGCACACGGACGGCTCGTGGGCCCCCCCAGGGGGTGCAGCCCCAGCAGGCACACACAGCACCGCTGGGCAGTGCGGCCCTAGCCCCAGCACATGGCTGCTCTCTGCAGGAGGGATGCAGCCCCCCAGAGCAGGGCAGTGCTCACTGCACCATCCTGCCCACATCAAGCCAAAACCTATCAACCCAAACAAACAAGAACACTCCAAAACCCACTCAGGAGTCAAACTTTCTCTTTTAGAAAAGTCACCACCACATCATGTTAAAAAAAAATAAAAATGAGAAGCACTGAAACTTTCAAGATTAGCCTGTAAGGCTGACAACTGTTTGAAGGATGAAGATGCAGTCACTCCTAAGCATTCATCTTCAGAAATACGGGGTGGGAGGAAACCCGGGGCACGAAGCTGGCAAGGCTGAGCCTCTCCCACCGCTGCCAGGTACAGCTGCACCTATACCTACAGCTCAACATCCAAAGGCACAGAATGATTCCACAGAAATGCTTCTACACCGCTTACTTGGCATGAGAAATAAGTTTCCTTAGGATTTGAGACGTGTGTTTTTTTAATTAGATTTTATTTTATTTTAAGAGCAGCTAACTTTACATTTGCACCTGTGTCCCCTCCAGATGGCCCCGCATGAAGGAGACAGAGAACGGCCCCAGCCTAAGCTGGTTTCTGTTAAATGAGAAATTGAACTGCGACAACAGGGAGGAGGCAAAAAACACCAAAAACACTCCCAAAACGAATGGGAAGAGTCAGTTCTTACACCTGATGTGCTTCAGCCCTGCTACACGCCTGTTTCCCTGCTACACACACGGTTCCTCCTAACCCATCAGGAGCATCAACTCCTCTCCCACTTTCCCCTACCCAGGGCAGGGCTGTCCCGGGGCAGGGGGAGGGGAAAGCAGCTCCCAGGGCTCTCCCAGAGTGAGCGGCGGGGACACCGCTGCCCAGGACGGGGCTCGGGCCTCGCCAGCACCGCTGGGGCTGCCCACACCATCCCGCCCCGAGCCCTCGGGAGCTCCCGCTTCTCTCTCCCGGGGGCTGGAGCGGCAGCGGGAGGAGGGCGCGGGGCCTCCCGCTATGAGAGCGGCCGCAAACCGCTGCCGGGCACCCGCGGGCGCTCTGCA
>WBMW01004679.1:283965-302300 GCA_013396635.1 Penelope pileata
CTTCCCCTGCTCATGGTGAGAGCCCCGCCAGCAGGCCCCTCCTGTGCAAACACTGAGACTCATTGGAATAAATTAAGGTGACATAATGAATCAAAGGGAAATGAGGGGCTGTGCTGGGGGCAGGGGAGCTGCTCGAGTTTAATTACGTGGGCAAACCTCCTGCAGCCATCCCGCACCGAGGGGCACCCGGCACCCAGCAGCGCTGCAGAGCTCCAGCCGTGGTTGGGGGCTCTCCAGGAGCAGCTCTGTGCAGAGCAGCCGATTTATGAGGCTGCCTGTGAATCCCCGTCACATCGAGGGCCGATTCGTCTTCCCGGGGCTGAGGATGAAATTAAATTATTGTAGAATAAATCTGTAAGAGTGATGGAAAGAGCATCGCGTGGCACGGGAGTGCGCGGCCGTGACGGATGGGGCTCACCAGGTGACAAAGTGCCCGGCCCGGCAGCCCAGGGATTTCTGCGGTAATCGCACTAAAGAGATGTTGTTTACAGGAAAAAGGGTATTTGGGGGAAGAAATTGCATTTCAAGGTTAAAGGAAAAAAATGGAGCGTGTCTCCCAGGGAGCAGCAGGCATGGGGCCGGGCAGCAGCCGGGCACCTGGACGTGCAGCCTCATCCCACGAGAAACGCGCTGGGCAGATTTTTTTTTTGCTGGTACAAGTGGAAAAAATAATGACTTCCCACCATCCAGCGCAGGCTGGGCACTTCACAATGGGCCATTAGCTCAGCTCAGCCTGGGGATGGGAGGGGATTTAGGACACGGCTGCAGCCCGGCACCAGGTGCTTAACAGCGTTTTGGAGGTATCAGAGCAGTGCAGCGCTCAGAAAATGCAACTGTAGGGAGTTCAGGGACTTTATTCTCCACTCCTGTGAAATCCCACAATACGGGCAGAGATTTCTCAGCTCTGCCCTAAGCACAAAAGCAGCGTGGAGAAAGCAGTAGCTTTTGGGGATGAGGCGCAGGCCGTGCGTCCCCACCGCAGTGCCACGGGCACGGCTCAGCCCGGCACTGCGCATCCTCCTCCTCCTCCTCACCCCAGGGCCAAGGGTCTCCCCTCCCCCAGCACCCTCCCCAAAAGCTGCCAATGGCCGCACTTTTGGGGGGGGGGGGCATTGCCTCACAGCCACTGCAGCCACACAGGGCCAGGTGCCAACAGCCCCCACTCACCTGCACCGCTGTGTCCTTGCCACAGCCTCAGGTGCCATCACCCTGCCCAGGGCCACCCCACGCACCTCCCTGCCAGGAGCACCACCCACACATCACCCGGCCCAGAACAGCTCAGGGACACTGGCACATCCCAACCTGCAGCAGCACAGGGACACAGCAGTACCCAACCGCCCCAGGGCTGAGCACAGCGCAGCGCTGACCCCGCGGGTCCGGCAGCTGCAGCACAGCGAGGGCAGGGGCAGTGCTGGGCTCCGGGCACCCACAGCTCCTCCAGGCCCTCAGCACCGGCACCGATCCTGTGCGTCCCCTGTCTGCCCCGTGTCCTGCAGAGCGTGGCCCATAAGCACCGCACCTCTCTGCAGGGAGCGGGCCGGGGCCTGAGCCCCATCACAACCCTCCCTGCCCCATGCTGGGCTGGAGGCCTGGCCCTGCCCTGCTCTTATCACCTGCGCTGAGCACCGCCCTTGGCAGCCCCACCTGCACCTCATGGCCCTGCCTGCACCTGGCACCAGCAGGTGCCCAGGCAGCCCCATGGGTCCCGGCTGTCCCAGTGCCTCCCAGTGTGTTGGGGCCAGGCTGATGGGAGCAGCTCGGCTGGCGGAGCAGAGCCAGGGAAATGCGCTGAGCGGGGCTGGGAGCAGTGGGGCAGCAGCTGCAGTGGGGCAGGGGCTGTGGAGCTGTGGGGCACTCGGGCTGGGAGCGGTGCTCGTGGCCGCCCCGCACGGCTGCAGTGTGCTGAGGTGGAAGTAAAGAGTAACCGAACGAGCAGACATTCAATAATTCATGGTCACTGAACTGCAACAGGAACAACGACAAATAATAATACTGGAAAATGGGGAAAAAACGTGAAATCGTTAGGCCCATGGTTCGAGCACGGGGGCTGCGGGGTCCCACGGTGCCCCAGGGCCCTCAGTGCCCTCTGTGCGTGGGCAGCGTGCAGGGAGCCCGCTCATGTCCCCGGAGGCAGCAGGCAGCTCTGCTCTCCCTAATTTTAATTAGCGATGCTTACCACGGGAGTTGGCAAACACGGTTTAATTAGAACAGCCGGGCTCCGTCCTCGTGCCACTCCCCCAGGTCAAGGACA
The DNA here is from genome assembly GCA_013396635.1 of Penelope pileata. Taxonomy (NCBI): domain Eukaryota; kingdom Metazoa; phylum Chordata; class Aves; order Galliformes; family Cracidae; genus Penelope; species Penelope pileata. The sequence continues at coordinate 286,217 of WBMW01004679.1, forward strand.
GAGCGGAGCAGGAGGAGAGGGCGGGGGCTCGGGGGAGTGTGGCTGTGGGGCCCGGTGGGCTCTGCCCCAGGGCTGTGGGTGCTGTGCCCTCACCTGGGGGTGTCCAGGGTGGGTGTAACCGCGGCTCAGCCCACAGCCACAGACGCCGAGCACGGGAATTTAATCTACAGCCACAAGAAAGGGCTGCGGGGCCTCTGGATGCAGGAACCTGCTGCTTCTGTCAAGAAGAAAAATAGGAGAGGGGCGTAGGGAACTGGAGGAAAGCCGTGGAGCAGAGTGGGAGCATGGCAGGGGCACAGCGGTGCTGCAGTGGGGCAGGACATGGCACAGGGAGCTGAGGGGGGCTCAGAGCATCCTGCGGGTCCCAAGGATGGCTGATGGCCATTGTCACCACGACACGAGGCGGAGCAGTTCATTCTGCCTGGCAGGAGCGTGCTGCCATGCCCCGCAGTGCCCCCTCCCCACCATCCTCTGCCCAGACTCTTCCCCTCAGCACAGCACTCACTGCAGCCCCACACGGCCCCACATGGCCCTCGCTGGCTCTGAGCGCGGCTCCGAGCGGCGCTGACAGGTTTACAAATCACCGCTGCTGCGAGGAGGGAGCCCAGCTGCCTCGCGTTCATCCCTGCGCTAATTGCTGCCTCCCCGAGGAGCCTGATCCATCTCGCTGTAATTGACAAAAGGCAATTAAAAAGCAGTTGTGAATAAAGGGGGACATCTCTGGAGGGACCGGTGGGAGAGATTTAGGTGTGCTGCTCCCTGGTGCTGGGCCGTGCTCTGCTACTGCTGCCAGCAGCGAGCAGCACAGTGCCCGCCCTGCCCCAGCCCCGCGCCCCGCAGAGCTCTGCCGGAGCCGTGGGGACATGGGGAGCGGAGGGCAGAGCCGTGCTGGGAGCAGTGGCCTCGCGGGAGACAAAGGGCAATCAGCAGCGAGTGGCACGGAGCTGGGCTGAGCGCGCTGATTGAGGAAGAGGCGTCAGCTGCCTCGTGTGGAGCGCTGCCCTGATTGCAGAGAGCAGCGGGCACGGCGCTGCCAGCTCACCTGCGTGCTGCCACCCGCCTGCGTGCTGCCACCCGCCTGTGGCACCACTGGGAGCGGGCACGGGGAGAGGGCACAGGACTGCTCTGGGCCATGGGGATGTGCCATCGCTATGTCCCATCGCTGTGCCCTCCCTGTGCCATGCAGACCAGCGGTGCTGGCAGTGCTGTCCCTGGGGCTGTGTCACGCTGTGCTGCCCTGGGCAGAGCTGTGCATGGCCCTGCGCTCCCGTCCCTCTGCTCGGTGCCATGGAGCCGTCCCAGGTGTGTCCCCAGGGTGGTGGCACGGTCCCCGCAGAGGCCCCCAGGGCAGCGGTAGCGTGGCTCTGGCGAGGCCGCCCTGTCTCGTGGCAGATGGCACGAAGTGCTGATGCTGGGATGTTCTCCGCCATCTGTTGGGTGTAATTGAGTTCCTGCAGAAGTTCTTAAAAAAAATTAAACCAGTTGCAAGAACAAAATTGTTAATTAAGAGGCCTTTTGATTAGCTAGACAAATATTTACCAATTACAACTGACCCTGACTATGGTGTTTTTTGTCCCCGCCCTCCACGCTCAGCACTGCAGCGATGAGGGCTGTGCTGGCAGCTCCCCTGCGGGACCCCCCCAGCAGTGTCCCTGGGGCCCGGGGCAGGCAGTGCATCTCCGAGCAGTGTTGCCCTGTGCCAGCCCCGGTGCTGCCCTGCGTCCCCCCACCATGTCCCCATGCCACATCCCCTCACCATGTCCCCTCACCACGTCCCCTCACCACATTCCTACTCCCCCAGGCCCCATCCCTGCCGAGCGCTGCCAGCAGCCGGTGCCCAGGGCCGGAGGGCTGCACGCTGCAGAGCTGCCCCATGGGCGGCTGTGGGGCTGCCCTGCACCCCTGGAGCCATGGGCATGGTGCCAGGTGGGTGCTCCCGGAGCTGCTGTCGGTGTTAATGCGGTAAGAAATTGATGGATGATTCTGAGCGAGCGAATGTTCGTTGTAAATTACCCATGTTCAGCTCCAGTCCGTGGCTAATTCATTAGACACACATTTCTACACAAAAATAAAAAGCCTTCTGCGTGCATTGTTCCCCAAATGCTCTGAAAAAAAAAAGATCCGAGGAGGTGCGTCCAGTCCTGGCCTGCTCCCAGGGTTCAGTTCCCAGCAGCCCCGTGCCCGTGGGGCCCCGCAGGGAGAGCTGAGCCCCAGCACCCGCACTGCTACGGCAGCTCCAGCACTGTGCCATCCCCTGCACTGTGCCATCCCCTGCACCATGCCATCCCCTGCACCGTGCCGTTCCCAGCACTGTGCCATCCCCAGCACTGTGCCATCCCCAGCACTGTGCCACCTGCACCACAGTTGCGGTGCATCCTGGAGGGTGGGCAGGAAGAGAAGCCCCATGCATCACTCTGGNCATCCCCTGCACCATGCCATCCCCAGCACCGTGCCATCCCCTGCACCGTGCCGTTCCCAGCACTGTGCCATCCCCAGCACTGTGCCATCCCCAGCACTGTGCCACCTGCACCACAGTTGCGGTGCATCCTGGAGGGTGGGCAGGAAGAGAAGCCCCATGCATCACTCTGGGCTGGGGATGCCAGCTGAAGGGCCGTTCCCGTGATCCAGTGCAATTCTGAGCGTTATTAATGGAGTGGGAAAGCTAATTCTGATTAAAGTAACGGTGGTGCTAAACGGAGATAATTCTGCACTGAAGGGCAAAATAGATTTTTTTAAAGTGAATAAAGGAGAAGACAGAGTAACCGCTCTTTGGGAACGCAGAGGTCTGTACGTGAGGATTCACTCTGCCATCAGTGAGCATCGGGGGAGCGCGCGGCAGCATCCCCATGTCAGAGCTGCACGGCTCCAACGCACAGCTCTGATGCACGGCACCAGTGCTGCTCTGCCTGCTTCATTGCCATGGCTACTGTGCTCTGCTCCTGTACCAAACCAAATACCAAACAGGGAGCAGGTGCGTGGCAGCTCCTAGCCCCCAAGGCCGTGCACGGCAGCCCCACGGGCAGCCCCGAGCCCCACACCGCAGTGATGGGGTCAGCGGGAGAGCTCCCTCCAGCAGCACAGCACAACCGCGGAGCTCAGCAGCTGCATGCCCAGCGAGCCGGGTCACCATGCAGAGGAACCCCTCCGGGGGCACAGAGCAGGGCTGTAAGGGACGCCCTCCCACACAGTCACTGCTTGTGGGCTGCCCATGGCCGGGGACAGAGCGGACGCAGGCACAAAGCAGCCGTGCACTCAGGGAGGATGCGGTGCAGTGCTGGTGCTGATCTCTGCAGGGCCCTGAGCCCAGCGACCACCCCGCGGCTCCAGCCCACAACAGCTGCAGGGAGGGAGCAGGACAGGGACACACAGGAGCCTCAGGGCCGCAGGTCGGGAGGAGCACCGTGTCCCCACTGCCACCTGCAAAATCCCTTCCCTGCATCCTGAGGGCTCCCAGCGCCCACTGCCCTGGGACCTCCGCTCCCCACTGCTCCCCCTGCCTTCGCTCACCCCTCTAAATGTTCTGGTGCTGTAAAAGATCCATCAGAAACCTTCCACTCCAGAGGGATATATATTATCTAAATTTGATAAGACAACTTAATTTCTCTCTGTGTCTGTTACTGGCGATAAAACTGGGAGACTTTTATGACCCGGAGTCCTCTGCAAGATTGTCAGGAACTTATTATACAAGGTATAACTGGATTTCTCTCCACAGATGGCTCGCAGCCATGAGCTGTAACGCAATTCTGCAGCACATTTGGTGGAATAAATGCAAAGAGCTTGTTACAGTGAGTTAGATAAGGGAGACGGGAACACGGCTCTCGCAGGCTAATTCGGAATCTGATCTGCCTTTTCCCTTGCTGTGAAGGACAACTTGGGAAAGCGCATTTCATGCTGAGGAAGGAACCAGGAACATCCCAGGGCCTCCCAGACCAGCAGCGTTGTGGCACAGGACTGCAACCAGCATGGCACAGCACTGCAGCACCACAGCACAGCATTGCAGCACCATGGCACAGCACTGCAGCACAGCACCACAGCACAGCAGCATGGCACAGCACCGTGGCATAGCACTGTGGCACAGCACCATGGCATAGCACCACGACACAGCACCACAGCACTGCTGCAGAGCCGCTCGCCGGTGTTGGTGCAGCCACAGCTCCCGGCACAGCAGCCGCCGGCTGCAGCCCCGCATGGTGCCAGGGGACGGGTGGTTCCCCCGAGGGCCCTGCAGACACTCATCCCTCATAGCTCTCATGCAGCCCATCCAGGCTCTGACCAGATAAAGACTGGTGATTTTTTATTTACTGATTTTTATTTCAGCATCCTGCGGGCAGGGTGCCACACAGCACACTCATTTATCTCAATTTGCTCCCTCCCACCTCCCTTCCTTAATTTTTCAGCAGTGCCTGGGAGGTGAGAGCCTTATCAACGCAGCACTCCCTCGCAGAAGGCCATCTCGGCCGCTCCTTGCAGGGGGCACAACGCAGCCATTTGCTGCTGGGGCAGCAGCCATGCGGGTGGGGGACGGCCCTGCTCTCCCTGCAGCCATGGGCAGCCCCACGCTGTGCCCCCCCCCCACAGAGTGCTGGGGCTGCAGTGGGGCTCCCAGGGGCTGGGAGGGTCCCAGCTCCCAGTGCATGGGAGCTGCCCCCCACAGAAACACTCCCCAGAGTCAGACGGGGTCAGAGCGAGCAGGGACCACTGGTTGGATGTGGCAGCAGCTCCATCCCCACACACCTGGCTGCGCTCGCTGCAAACCCAGTGGCGGGCAGGAGCAGCCCCCAGCCCCGCACAGCATTGTGCAGCGTCACTCAGCATCACACAGCATCACACAGCATTGCACAGCACCACACAGCACCATGCAGCATTGCACAGCACCATGCAGCACCACACAGCATTGCACAGCACCACACAGCATTGCACAGCACCACACAGCACCACACAGTACCATGCAGCATTGCACAGCACCATGCAGCACCACACAGCATTGCACAGCACCACACAGCACCACACAGCACCATGCAGCTCACTGCCCGCCTGGAGAGCTGCTGCTCCCGCAGGGATGGAAGCGGTGCTCAGCCCACAGCCCACGGCACAATGTGGCCACATTAATTCTGGGTGAAATGTGTTGTTACGTGCATCAGGTTTTGTAATGGAACATGTTTAAAATTCAATGGAAAGAAAGATTAAAAAATAAGTTTCTTATCTAAAGGAGCCATAGAGCCAGTAAGGAAATTATGAATGTCTCGTTGTCCAAGGTTAAAGAGTGAGAGCTGAGGCATGAAAAGGCAGGAGATAAGATGAAATGTTTTCTGTTCAAATGAATGGGCTCCACTCTGCTCCATAATAAATGATCAGTGTCAATATGACAAATTAATTCTGCATTGAGCTCCATTCACTGTATGCCGGGCAGAGAGGGGCCGGGGAGTGGCAGAGTCCCAGCAGCAGCCTCACATCAGCTCCATCCACACAGCACGGCCAGATGGGGATCCACAGCCCCATGGTGCAGGACATGTCCCATGGGATAGCACTGGCAGCCCTGCACTCCCAGCCCCCAGCCCTGCACCCAGCCCCACGCAGGCTGCAGCCCCCTGAGGGCTCTGCTGGAGGCCCTGGGCTGTGCTGGGACACAATGGCAGCAGCTCCCAGCACCCCGTGCCCCTCTGTCCCCGAGCACTGCGGGGAGAGGAAGGGGAACCCAAGGAGGAAGGGACGGGGTGACACGTCCCGGCTGGGAGCTGCGGTCGCTGCCGCAGAGCCACGCCAGCACAAGGAGCTGCTGGCAAAGCAGCCAGGTGACCCCACAGAGGAGATTGGACCTTTGAAAGGAGACAGTGATAAATGAAGCTCCGCTGCTGCTCACTGTGTGCAGCAGAAGGGACAGCGAGCTGCTGCCAGGAGCTGAAGGTCACCTGGAGCCCAGCGGTGCCACCATGGGGTGAGGGGACCTCAGGATGTGGCGCAGGGGACAGGGGGCATTGCCAGAGGAGCAGATGGAGGTGTGGGAACAGGGGAAGCAGGGGCTGTGCTGGCCCCGGGACAGAAGGAGCCGCGACCCTGAGTGGCCCCTGGGGCTGCACATGGGCCTGGGGCTGGGAGCACTGCTCCCCGGGGCAGGAAGCAGCTCCCTGAGGCCAGGCCTGAGGTGGGCACCCCACAGCCCCCACTGCCCCCACAATGCCTGCGCTGACCAGGAGCAGCCTCTGGACAAGGCTGGGCTGCACTGCAGAGCTGGACTGCAGAGCTGCACCACGGAGCTGCACCACGGAGCAAAAGGCTGCACTGGGGCAGCAGATCCAGCGCAAACACTGCCATGACAGCACCACCACAATCCACAGGAGATCCTTAGCACAAGGCACACTCCTGCAGAAGGCAAACAGCAGTCGACACACAGCACGAGTACGCCATGTTCATCTCCAGCTGCCTGAGGGCAGCAGCAGGTAGATTTACAGCAGAGCCATACGTATGGCTGGAGCTGTGCATGGAGCTGTGCACGGAGCTGTGCAGCCCCCAGCACCCAGCAGCTTTCCACCAGCCCCCAAGGACACAGCCGTGCACCAGGACCGTGGTTGTGAGGAGCCCCGCAGCACCCAATGGTGCCCAGCAGCACCGTGGTGCTGGGGCCTGAGCTGCCCGCAGAGCAGCAGCAGCATTCCCCCTCCATCACCGCACGCTGGGGGCTGCTCGGGCCGTGTGCTCCCCCCGCTCTGTGGGCTGCAGCTCTGCTCCTGCTCCGGGGGGTTCAGCGGCCGTTCCTGTCCCATCCTGAGAAAGCTCACGTGGAGCAGGGATGGAAGCAGCGTCGCAGCTGAGATTAAAATGAGAATGAACATAGAAATGATGTTTGTTAAGGGGAAATAGCTGACATAATCCTCAAAGGGTTTTTCCTTTTGACTTAAAAAAAAAAAAAAAAAAAAAAAAAAAAAAAATATTTTTCTTTCCCTACCTTTTTTANGAATATCTTCATTTCCGTACCTTTTTTAAGCTAATTTGTGGAAAATTAAAATGGTGAGCCCACAAAGGCTGTGGTTTAATTGAATCTTGCATCAGCCCTTGGTGAGCAGTCTCTCTTGGATTCCTTGATTAGTTCCCTCCATTAAATCATTTTTGCATCGTTTAGCTGAGATACTGTCTTCTGGCGGGGCTGGGACTCTGGGACCTGCAGAACTCCATCTCCATCTGAGCAGATGTGAAGTGATGCTCTGTGCCCTGGAGAGCCGCGGTGCTCGGCCTCCAGGAGTGCCCCGCAGCAGCTCAGCCCCACGCACAGCCCTCAGCGCTGGCACAGGGCAGGACGTGGCCACGCAGAGCTCCCTGACACCGCTCCCATGGAACATCCCCGCCGCAAGCGCAGATAAATCACACCGAGCAGGGACGGCTCATAACTTACGGGGAAGAACATTTACAGCCTCCCCATCCCGCGGCACATCAGCCCTGCAGGACAGCACCACTAAATCTCCCGACAGCGGGCATGGGCCCTGCAGCAGCACAGCCAGCAGCACAGCAAGGTGCATGGCGAGCAGCACAGCCAGCAGCACAGCCAGCTGCATGGCGGGCTGCAGGCACTGGCGCAGCCCACAGGGTCCTGGTGGCCCTGTCAGGCTATCATGTCCTGTAGATTAAAACAGATTTATATAAAGTCCTTTTCACCCCATTAGATTACTCTGGATTAACCTTGATCTCAGTAATAGATGCTATAAATGTAAGTCCCGCTCAGGGGATTTTATCCATATGTTCTTGGAAGGCAGAAAGTAGATAAATTCTTAGAGAAGGTCTTACAGAACGATTAGGAAGCCTTAACCTCTTTGGCACCACCTCCTGCACAGTGCCGTGCCCCATGGACCAGCAGCACCAGGGCTGCACCCTGCGGGACGGCAACCTGCATCCTGCAGGCATGGGATGGCACCTTGCACCCCAATAGGGATAGCACCCTGTGGGCATGGGATGGCACCCAGCCCAGCACAGCCCTGCACGGCACCGCTTGAAGCTGTGCCCAGAGGGGGTGGCAGCACCACCACTGATTCCCCAAGCCCTCCTGTCACTGTCAAACTGCTCCGTGTGGGCTGGAGCCAGGGCCAAGCGCAGCTCTCCCAGGAAGGGGGGCAGCACGTGGCCCCCGTGTGCTGCTCTGGGCAGTGGGGGCAGCGGGCACAGAGACAGCGGAGAGCACGGCCAGCCCCAGGAGGAGCAGCGAGCAGCTGGAGCCTGGCCTGCAGGGCAGCACAGCAGGCCCTGCACCCAGCACTGGCACCAGAGAGGGCCAGCAGCACCCTGAGCCGGGGCCCCCCCAGGAGCTGCAGCAGGAGCTGAGCCCCCCGCTGCCACCAGCAAGAGCTCTGCCAGGCAGCGGGCACAAGGACATGGAGTGAATAATGCATTGCTGTCCTCAAAGCCCTGCAGTGACCCCGCTGCCTCCTCCCCTGCTGCCATGCACAGTGCAGCCGGGCCCCACATCCCCCCAGGAGGGGAAGCCCCCACCCCCCCGCAGCTCCCAGGGCCAGCTCCATTCTGGCTCCTCTGCCACAGCAGGAGATGCTCCCATGGTGGCTCACGGGTTGGCTCCCAGGGCCATGGCCCCACCACGGCCCTGCAAGGACCCTGCCTGGGCACAAACAGAACTTGCACAGGGTGGGGGTGCCACGGGTCCCTTGGGTGGGAGAGCAAGGCAGGTGCTGACCGCACAGCACTCGGCTGCACCGGGGCTGCCAGCAGCAGCAACGGAAGGAGATCTCCCCCTGCAGCCCCACCGACTGCTGCACAGCACCGCAGTGACACTGCCTCCTGCAGAACACTGCTGCCACGGGGCCTCTGCAGAGGATCTGTGCCCTGGCAGGTGCACCAGGTCCCGTGGGAGGCACAGCCCCCCGGGCAGCACCGCCTCCCCCCACCGCTGCAGCCCTCCCTGGGACGTGGCTGTCGTGGCAGCACCATGGGGCTCCGTGTGCCAAAGCCCTGCACGGAGCCCTGGAGGCATGCCGGGCCGGAGGGCGCCCACACGACGGGGCAGCAGGGGGGCACAGCTCCCACCCCTGCAGTGCCCAGGAGCAGTGGGGAGCAGTGGGGAGCACAGAGCCCCGGCCCCATGTCCCAGCTGTGCTGCCTCAGCCACCCCTCGGGGCGTTGGGGCTCGTCCTGGCGTGCTCCCCTCCCCAGGGACCGGGAGGTCCTACCAAGATGCACAGAAATTCTGCCTGCTGCCATGAGCTGTCACCTCCGATTCTGCTGAATATTTAAAAACTGCCTGAATCTGAAGTGACAAATCCATCATTGACCATCTGCCACTCTGCACGGTCACCCTGCAGCAGTCCCTGACATTTCCAGCTCTGCCCTGACATGAGCCTGTAACTGGGAGATGGAAGGCATCAGCTGCAGCAGCCTGACAGGCACTGCCTCCGCCCGCCCCCACTCTCTCAGCAGCTCAGGCAGAAGAGAGAGCCTGGGTGGGAGAGCCCCCCGCCCAGAACAGGCAGGCAACGATCTGCTGGGGCTGTTAGAGCTGCTGGGGCTGCTGCCTCCTGCCAGCCCACGGCACCATGTGCTGGTGCACCCCAGTGTGTGGGGCTCCTGCCCGGCCCCCCAGGAGCCCGCCCCATCCCAGTGCAGGACTGAGCGCTGGGTCCCACTGCCCCATGGCACCGCCCGTGTGGGTGTGCTGACAGCCTCCGGGGTCCCCACTCCTCCCGAGTGAGTGCTGTGCTCCCCAGCAGAGCAGAGCAGAGCACAGTAGCCCAAACGGCCACGGCTCCCCGAGGTGACGGAAGCAAAGGGGCTGTTTGACACGTGGCCACTCCGAGAAGAGCAGCCAGAGCTAACTGCCACCCGTCCCTTCGCAGCAGAACACTTGTGCTCCTCTGCTCAGCCACAGCAGCTCCTGCAATGCAACCCATGCACAGAGCCCACAGAGCTCACGCAGTCGCTCCCAACCCCGGGGGCTCCTGAGCAGCCCAGCACAGGGCTCGGGCTGCCCCCGGGCAGGGGGCCCATTCCCTGGGGCCGCTCCCTGATGCCAATCGCGGTGCCGCACCGGGTGCCTGCAGAGCTCAGCCCCAGCCCGGGGGGCTCAGCGCCGCCTCCGTGGTCCCAGCGCCGCTGGGACGGGGCAGCAGCGCGGCTCCGGGTGCTGGGGACCGTGTCCTGGCCCGGGCAGAGGCAGCTGCGGGAGGGCTCCCGCTCCGTGCTCGTGGCTGGCACAGAGCTGCAATTTACAATCAGCTGATGTTTGAGCTAATTGTGCTGTAATTGCTGAGCGCGTTCCCTCCCGTCTCACCGGTGAGCAGCAGTTCTCACCTCTCTTGGCAGGCGGGCACCCGGCTTGGCGCTCCCCCCCTCTGCCCGTGCCCGGGGCCGCTGTCCCCGCTGGGGGAGGCGGGAGGGGGCCATGGTGCTCCTCCGGGAGACGGCCCTGTCCCCCCGGGCAGGCACCTGGCCGAGGCTTCCTTCTCTTCAGACGCGTTCGGCGCGAGAGGGGCAGCGCGGCTGATGCTGAGGCCGGGCCGGGCCCGCTGCCCCGGGCGGGCGCTGCGGAGCGCCGAGACGGGGAAACGCTGTAATTAATTAAGGGGCACCGTCCCGGGGCCGGGCGGACTCCCGGCAGCTCCGCCATCCGACGTGCTGAGTGCGCAGGCCCCGCACATCGCCTGCCCTATTTACAGACCCCGTCCTTAGTAACTCGGACATCGGGGCCCCACGGGGACCTCGGGCAGGACGGGGACGAGCGCGAGCGCAGAGGGAGGCGCGTCCCCGTGCTGAGGGGCCCGGGGCGGGGGTAAACCAGGGGGTGTCCGGGGGGGTTGAGGCAGCCCCGCTCCTCCCGCGCGCCCCGGGGCGGCGGTGCGCAATCAGCGCTAATCAGGAGCGCGGTAATTGCGGGCCCTCCCGCGGGGAGTGACGGCGCAGCGCCCCGCGGGGGGCGGGGGAGCCCGCAGCTCCCGACCGCGCCTCCCCCAAACGGACACCGCTCCTCTTACCCAGAAACGCTTACAAAGAGCGAGTGAAAAACTCGCAAGGACGCTTTTAGGCAAATCCCGATGTGAAAGGCCATTTTTCCGAGCAGCGCGCCTCCTCTCCCCGGAGCCCCCGCTCCGGCGCAGCGCGGGGCCGCCCCGGCCCCCCCCCCGGCCGTGCTGGGGCCGTACTGGGGCCGTACCGGGGGCACCGCAGCTCGGGGCCGGCCCGGCCCAGGGGCACCGCGTGGCTCCGTGAGGTCCCCCCACGCCTGCGCCCGGCAGCCGGGCCCTGTAAATCCCACCACCATCACACCCAGAGCCATCAAGCTATCTAATTTAATTTCTTTGTGAAAATAAATAGCTAAAGTGGCCCTAGGTACGTGCATAAATACTTCAGCTTTGTGCCGGGCCCGTTAGTGCTTCTCCCAGCTCGCGGAGCTGTAATGCACGCTTAATAAGTACATATTTATGGCACGTCTCATCCCGGTGGAACTGTGACGAGTTTTTGCTGAGTGGACAGGAAAACAGCTTAGTCTGTAATAAAAGAAGGAGGGAGTTAAAAGAAAATATGCGGGGTAATTAATGACTGGGCTTCAAGCAGTCATAATTTTTTATTAAGCACCTATGCAAATATGGCGTGAGTGCCTGCATTGGTGTTTGAGGACGTTTTCAGCATTTATGGCTGCTGTGTAGTGAGGCTGTCCCTCTTCTTTACCCCGTGCACACAGACACGGTGCTGACCCCAGCCCGCTGCTCCCCGGCTCCATGCACCACCCCCCCCGCGGCCCCACCTGCAGCTGCCGCATTTGCCTCTCGCTGCTTGCTTTGCCTCTTCTGTACATTTGTTGCCTGCCTTATTAATCCCGATAACCGTGTGGATTGGTGTGTGCACGGGGGAGAGCAGCTGGGGAGAAGCTCCAGCACTGCTGCCAGCACTGAGCCCCGGGCCCCGTGCAGCTCCAGAGCCCCTCGGTGCTGCCCAAAGTGCTGCCCCCATGCCCCCCAGCTGTGCCCCTGGCTGCAGCCCCCGGCCCAAGGTGCTGCTGCACACCTGGCACCTGCGGCCGTGCAGAGCNCCCCAGGAGCCTGCAGCAGCCGCGCGAGCAGCAGCCCCATGAGCAGGGTTCCCAGGCAGAGCTGTTCCCCCACGAGCCCCACAGCTCTGCAGTCAGCGGGAGCGGTGTGGGGGTGCAGGGCTGCAGCTCGCGGCCCCAGGAGCTGCCCCGTGCCCCTCCCCACGCAGCGGCTGTGCCTCCGGCAGCAGGGGGGGGGCTGGGGCTGGGGCTGCCGGGAGCCCCGGGGCTGCAGCAGTGCCCGCGGCCACACAAGCAGCAAGCTGATCTCCTCATTAGCCCTCGTTAGCACGTGGCTGAAAGACAACATGAGTTTAAATTAAGAAGACATCACGACAGTCCCAACTGTGTTACCGCTGTGGTGAGGAAGAGCCCGACAGCTGCTATTTAATGCACCTTCATGATCTGTCAGAGCATGGGCACGCTGTGCGGCGGCTGTGCCTCACACAGACACACAGACACAGACAGACAGACAGACAGACACACGGACACAGACACGCAGATGCTTCCCCATGGCTGCACGCCTCTGCTCGTGGCCATGCGGGGGGTGCGGGGTGGGACAGGGCCCACTGCTCCCAGTGCTGCTCCCAGTGCTGCTCCCAGCCCAGCACCAGGGCACGGCTCTGCATGCACTGGGGGAGGCGGCTGTGCAGGGAGGGGGACAGCTGCTCCCCCCTTGCAGGGAGCCCCGGGGCATTGGGTGCACAGGGCCCTGCAGTGCCGCAGCATCGTGGGGAGCACACTGCAGCCCCAGACCCAGGAGCACCCTGTGGCCATGGCAGTGCCGAGCGCAGGGATGAAGCACTGTGCTCCTCCTGCTTCCAAAGGCGGTAACTGGGAGAAGGAAAGGTCACCCCCCCCAGCCCCCTCGGTGCAGGAGCTGCAGCACAGAGCCTGGCACAGACCTGCTGCCTCAATTATTTATAGGTACCATGGGTAGAACATGCTTTAATGACATTTGTGCTGGAGCTCAGCAGTGCGGATCTGCACTGAGCCAAAAGGAATATGTCAGAGGCTTTACGGATGGCAGAAGCAGTGTGTCAATCACTGCAGCATGCTCAGCGCGGCCCCCACAGTGCCCCCCGTCCCACACTGAGCCCTGCGCTGTGCTCCCCCCACGCTGTGCCCCTGGCCCTGCAGAGCCCCCCGCAGCCCCAGTGGATGGGGAGACCCGCAGACACACAGCCGTAACTCACCGGATTTTTTTATAGGGTAAATCACAAGTAATGAGCTTTCCCACTAGAATTAGAGTGACGTTCTGCAAAATGATGTTCTGGTTTTACAGCAGATGACAGGAAGCCATGGGCTCCTCGGTGCCCGTCCTCCCATGGCCAGGGGCCGGCCGTGGCCGCGCACTGATGGGCTGCGGGAGGCTGGGGGGGGCCGTCAGCCCCAGCATCGGCACTGCCGGAGCCGTCCCACGGAGACCCGCACGGGGCTGCGGCATCTCCTGCCCTCCCAGCAGCAGGGATCCTGCCGGGACTCCGAGCTAATCGGTCCCTGCCTCTCTTTGCATTTCTTTTGCAGAACTTCATTTTCTTCAGAAAATGCCCTTTTGCAATTACTGTGAATTACACATGAAAAGCGAGCGACCATGTATAGATTGGAGCCCAGGAAAAGCACCAGAGCCATTGAGACTAGATTAACTTTTTCTGGAAAACAGTTTCACAGTTATTTAAGGGATTAATCGGTTCATTTGAGGTCGTTTGCAGTCGTCTCTGTGGCCCAGCACCTCCCCAGCCCCAGCACAGCAGCTCCATGGGGCAGCGGCCACGCTGCCCTGGCTCTGCTCCCCCCATGGGCCGTGGCCCCGTGGAGCTCCCGGGCAGGGCGGGTGCCCTCCCTGCAACGTCTGGAAGCATCTTTCCTTCGGGCGGGAAGTGGAGAAGTCAAATGGCTCCTGTGGCAGAATGCTTCCCAAATGTCAACACAATCTGTGCTACATTATGGCTAAATGTGATAATCTTAATGCCTGGCTTCTTAATGTCAGTGGCACCGGGCTCTGACGGATTGACAGGCAGTGGGGTGACATGCAGCCGGAGCTGATAAGGGCTCTCTCCGGGGAAATCACAGCTTTTTAGCGACGTTGGCAGCTCCGAGCAAGTACCTTTTTTATTTAAAAGGATTACAAGCATTGATTGCACTTCCTGTTTTCTTTTTATCACATTTCTGCACCAAGCGAAGCTTGTGCAGCGAGCTGAGCCTTTCAGACAATTATTTCAGAATAATGAAGGCGTGTCGTGTTGGCTGTAATGAGCATTTTCAATGCCTAATTTGCAGCAGGGTGAGGGATTGCAGCAGCCTCGGTGCAGGTGAGCGGCTCCTGACCCTGGGGACGGGCAGGGACCGCTCCCGAGAGAGCATCCCCCAGAGAGCAGGGACTGGAACCACTGCGGTGACCATGGCCGAAACTCTGGCTGAGGGGACACGTCCTGCTGGGGGGACACGTCCTGCACTGCAGCAGATCCTGCCTGGCTGTGAGGGATCAGCTCTGCAAAGCTCGAGGTCTTCCCCTGAGAATTGGAAGGACAGTCCTTAAACCCACACTGCTCCGGAGAGGGCTCAGCCCACAGCTGAGCGCTCCCCCAGGTTGGGGCAGGCAGAGCAGAGCAGAGCGGGGTGGAGCAGAGCTGCAGGTCCCAGCACCACGTGCTACCCTTCTACAGCCCTGCAGCGTGCTGTGCAGCTCAGGCTCCCTGAAAAGCCCTTCAAAGTCAAGGACTGATCGCTGCAGGAGGACACAGCTGGGGACAGCAGGCAGAAAGCACAGATGGGCACTGCAGAACAACGAGAATCCCTAACGGGTCACAGCCGCTGTCTGCATGGAGAGCAGAGATCCAAACTGAGATAAAGCAGTGGGTATCTGATAGGGGCACCAGAGGTGTGATGCCCTGCTGTTATACCCAGCGAAAGGGAAGTGTGGGGCTCGATAAGTGCAGGATGTGGGCAGCTGCGATCCGGGCTGTGGTGGCGGTGGTTCAGCAGCTGCTGGGGACAGAGCAGCGTCCTGGGGGTTCTGGGGCAGCCAATGCCTCTGGCAGCAGCGCGGCACCAAGCGGCGGCAGAGGCTCACGGGGCCCTGCTGGCATGCGGCTCCCAGGGATATATTTTCCTAATGGGGGTACAGATATCACCGCCGTTTTCATTTCCCCTTAACAATCCCAGTAGATCACACCCATCTTTTGTAAATATCTCCCGGAGGGGCTCAGCCACCCCTCCCGGAGCTCAGAGCAGTGGCACGGGAGGTGACACTGCTGCAGCACGGTGCTGGGGCTGGGCGGGAGCTGCAGAGCCGCAGGGCACGGACCTGCCAGGCACACTGGGAACAGAACTGCAGCGAGCGCTGCCAGCCCCGGAGCAGAGCCAGAGGTGCAGAGTGCCCCGCACCTGCAGAGCAGCCGTGTGCCTGCTGAAGAAAGAGGAATGCTATAGAAAAATAGAAAACGTTCTTCAACAGGGGCTGTGCTGAGGGGGCATTGCATGGAGCTCTTAAAACATCTTCACAGGTGCTTCTGCAATCAGAGCTCTCAATGATGCTCTTTTGCAGTGAAGGGTCTGCCTCTGGCTGGCAGCTCAGCGCTTGGAGCTCTCCACTCCTGCGCAGAATGGGGACCTGGATCCTCCCACACAGTGCAAACCTGTCGGTGCCGGCGCTCCGTTGGCGGGGGCACGCTGGCTGCAGGACTCCAGCTCACCCCTGTGACCAGGCTGCTGCCGCTGCCTGGCGCTGGGCAGGGGAGCGCTTCTCTGTGCTCACTGCAGCTGCAGCACCAGAGCTCCTGCTGCTAAGGAGCTGCGCTGGGAGTGGGGCGCAACTGCAGCGACAGCCAGCAGTGCTCTGCAGGCAGCCCTCAGCCGTGTCCGAACGGGCAGCGGCACAGCAGGGAGTGCAGCGCTGGCTCTCGCACTGTGTGTGGGCAATCAGCAGCAGCGCCTGTGGGAAGGCCTTTGTGGGGCTGGCAGCTGCACAGCTCCTGCTGAGAGATGGGGAGAACCTCACCCACCTGAACCCACCCAGCACCCAGCTCCCAGCACCCAGCTCCCAGCACCCAGCTCCCAGCTCCCAGC
>WBMW01004679.1:302714-401151 GCA_013396635.1 Penelope pileata
CAGCTCCCAGCCACAGCTATGCACCGCAGCAGGGAGCTCTGCGCTCATTTGCCCAGGACGTGCTGCTCGTTTCCCATCTCCTGCCATGAAGAAAGCCACCACCAATGGTTTGATCTGTGGTCAGGATAGAGTGTCATTTATTTAAATCATNGGCTGTGCCGTCGGGGAAGCAACGCTAAGGTTCGTGTTCTAAAGAACATTAAGGAATGCTGTTGGCTAAGAACGGGTGACCACGAGGACGCATTTATCGGGTTTTCTCGTGTCGCTCGGCATGCAGTTTGCTCCAGGGGTGCCCACGCTGGGAAGCTCCGGGGACAGGGGCAGCGCTCCTGGCAGCACAGCCCAGCAGCCTCCTCCTGAAAAGATGGAGAGAGCCACGCGTGATGTGTTTGTTCATCATTGCCTTCAAACTCAGCCAGAAGAACGGACCTTCCTGGTGAAGACACTTTTTCTGATGAGCATTCCAACAAAATTCGGGATGGTGTGGCACTGCCCTGCCCGGTCCTGCACCTTGGGGCGTGTGCTCAGGGGACTGCAGGGGAAGCACAGCACTGGGAAATGGAATGAGGCAAAAAAGGAAATAAGACTCAGGCCAGACGACAAGGAAATAATTTATTTCCAGGTCCTTGAAAGACCTTGAAAAAAATAACAAGGGTGAGAAAATCAACCTCCTAATTCTTTTTGGGTAGAGACAAGTGTGGAGCCAGCAGCTCCCACAGCGCTGCCCCGGGCCTCAGAGGGCCCCGCACTCCCCCAGCACCGACGTGGGGACGGGGTCAGCACGAGCGCGTGGGGGATGGGGAACCCGGTGGGAAGGTGGCTAAACACATACCCTGTCAGACCCCATAGTCTACGGACAGAGCCCTACTATTGCACAACACTTCTGCTAAAGGAAAGGCCGGCTCCAGAGATGCTTGGACACAGCTCTTCAGCCCAGAGGGAAAACACATACACATTCCTGAGGAAAGAGAGGGCTTTCTCCATTCTCCTGCTCCAGGACTCAGGGCATCACCTCCCTCGGCCCTGGGCCTCTCCAGCAGCATCACAGTGAACCAGCAGCACGCTGGGGCCACAGCCGCCTCCGCAGGGACCAGAGAGACCCTGAGCAGTGCACAGCGCCCGGCCCCAGTGGGAAGCAGAGCCAGGGCAGTGGGGAGCAGCTCCCAGCCCCAGCGGGAAGCAGAGCCGGGGGCAGCAGCACGGGCACACTCTGACCCCTGCTGCCAGGACTCGTCCTGTGGCCAAGGGCCAACACCAGCAGCCGGGAAGCAAAACAGCATCAAATGAACACGCGTGTACATTTACATTTAAACCTTCTCCAAGGATAGAAAACACTGTCTGTGGCTAAACCAAAAGGACAAACCCAATGACAAGCCCAGGATGTGCCAGGTGTAGGGAGACCTTATCAGTTACCTATCCATTATGTCACTGATTGCTTTCAACAGGAACAGATAAGGAGTCACAGGCCACAGTTTCCTCCAGCATCAGCTGCAGCCCGAGGAGCAGCGGCAAATCCCACCTGGCCCCTCCTGACCTCAGTCACAACCTGAGCTTTTAGGCAAGGGTGGCTGTGCTGTGGGGCCCCGTGTGGGTCGCTTGCAGGGTACTGAGGCTGGGACACCCCGTGGTGTCACCAAGCTGCTGCCCAACTGGCTCCAGGCACGGCACTGTGCCTCAGCGGCAGCAGGGACAGCCCCATCCCTCACAGGGGCCATGGGGCACCTGGGGTGTCACAGACAGTGCCCAGTGCAGGGGGGCAGGAAAGAGCCCCCGGAGCTACCCCAGCATTGTGACAGCCACAGGAGAGGTGTAAGAGGGGAAACAGCTGCAGCTCAGCAGAGCAGCGCGTTCTGAAGCAGGCTCCTGTGCAGCAGTCACTGTGCATGGGTTGTGCCCATGGGGCTGCAGCGGGAGCATCCCCGTGTGGCAGCAGCATCCCCGCATGCAGGGGAGAGGACTCCAAAAAGTGAGCAAACGTCAGCGGAAAGCAGAACAGAAGTTAAAAGCTTGTTTCCCTCTGCAAGGAAAGCTCTTTAAGAAATCACAACGCTTCAAATGCTCTGAGACTCGGTGACAAAAACAATTTAGGCAACAAAAGGCTCCCGGTTTGCTCTCCTTCTCCTGCACGGGGCTCACTGAACAGACCTATTTAAATGACAATTTGAGGGGAAGAAACCCCCTCCCAATGCGCTCGAATTAGATTTTCCCTTTCTTAAATTAATGTGCAGCGTTTTAACGGGGATCAGCATTAAGGAGATTATGACGGTCAGGGCGGGCACGCAGCCCGGCCGCGCGGCCCCGAGGGGGGTGGGGAATGGCTGCGAAGCAGCTCCCGCACCAGCGCCCGCCCCGCGGTGCCCCCCCGCGCCGCCGCCCCCAGCGCTCAGCCCCGTTCCCGGGCGCGGGGCTACGACTCCTCGCTGCCCTCCTCGGGCCGGCGCCCCGTGTAGAGCGCTGCCAGCTGCCGGAACCGCGGCCCCCAGCCCCCCAGGTAGGAGAAGTCCTGCTCCGAGCCGCTGGACCACGTGTTGATGGAGCTGAGCGAGGGCACCGGGGAGCCCGAGCCCTCGAAGGCATAGGTCTGGAACGAGTCATAGGGTGGCACAGAGAGGTCCTCATCCGCCTGCTCCACCTTCCTGCAGATGTAGTCCCTGAACACGGAGAAGTCCAGGTCCGGGCTCTGCACCCACTGCGGGAGGGCATGGCGCTCGCAGGATGGGTTTGCGCCCAGGCCCCCCTCTCCTGGCCCCCCGCCCCCATCTCCACCTTTGATCTCGCTGAAGTCGTAGAGGCTGCGCAGCGCGGACATGTCATAGGCCTCAGTGTCCTGCTCGCCCCCTCCTTCGTCGTTGTATTTGATGACGTTGTCCCTCATGTCCTCGTCGTCCTCGGACGTCAGATGGCTCTTGTGGTGCCGCTTCAGCGTGAGGATGAGGAGGACCAGCACTGGGGAAGGAAGACCGGAGGTGGTCAGAGCACAGTGGGGCTCCTGCACGGCCCCCCTGGCAGCACCGGGCTTAGCCCCGTGGCTCCCGGCAGCCCAGATGGGATCTGTCTGTGAG
The DNA here is from genome assembly GCA_013396635.1 of Penelope pileata. NCBI lineage: Eukaryota > Metazoa > Chordata > Aves > Galliformes > Cracidae > Penelope > Penelope pileata. The sequence goes on from WBMW01004679.1 coordinate 305,777, forward strand.
GCACCGGCCTGGGCCCAGCACAGGTCAGGAACTCCTTTTCCACGCAGCACAACCACCAAGATGGGAGGGACAGACAGATGAACACATGGCTGGACAGACAAATGGATGGGCTCTGGAAGATGAATAGGAAAAGGGGTGCATGAATCATGGCAGCAGCCCAATGGTGTAAGGGCGACTGTGGAGCAGATGGCATCGAGCTGGAGCAGCAAGCTGCAGATGTGTCCTGGATCATCCTTCATTCATCCCATCACCTTTAGCACCAATGTGCACTTTCTTTGTTTGGGCAATTAGGCAGAAATTTGTTTGCACTGCATTGGAAAATGAGATCACTGTAAAGTGCACCCAATGGGAAAGGGTTTTCTAAACAGAGATGGCAGGAGATGGGGAACAGAGACGTCCCAAGGAGCAGGGACATCGCTGAGCGAGGCAGCAGCTTCTGCAGGAGCCCCGCAGCCCTGGGAACTGGCAGCAGTGCCGAGGGCTTTCAGCAGCCGCGTGCTACACCCAAGGGCCCTGCAGCCCCCCCTGCCAGCACCGTCCCGGGCAGCACTCACCGATGAGGATGAGGATGCAGACCAGCAGCGCGATGAGGGCACCAGGGCTCAGCGTGGCTGACATGGTGTAGGCGGTGCTGTTGCAGGACTGGATGGCCCCGCTGCTGTCGCAGCCGCAGACGTGGATGGTCAGGGTCCCCGTGCTGCTGAGCGCCGGGGGGCCGCTGTCCACCACCAGGATGGGGAGCAGGTACACGTCCTGCTCCTGGCGATTGAAGCCCACTCTCTGCGTGTGCACCGCAGCCGTGTTGTCTGCAGGGAAGAAGTAAACCCACAGCAAAGTCACTCCCATCGCAGGGCGTGCTGGCAGGCCCCACTGTGCACCCCCCCCTCCAGACACCGCCTCCAGCAGCTCAGCCGAGCAGGGAGAGCCCACCTGGTCCCCTGCACCATGGCCCTGCAGGTGGCACCGAGCTTGCAGGAGCACTAATTGCCCCAGACCCAGGGGCAGAGTCCTTCTCAGTGCTCAGCACCCCGAGCTCCTCTGTAGCTCCTGACAGAGCGGGCAGAGCTCCCCCATGCCTGCAGCCCCATCTGTCCAACACCAGCTGCTCCGGGGTGCAGCCAGCACAACACGACCCCTCTCGGTGCCACCAACACAGGAAGCCCGGGAGCCCAGCAGGGGCTGAATTCAGCTCTGCTCCTGCTCATGTGTACGTTCACGTCTGGCCTGCAGCAGAGCAGGGCGGGAAAAGGACAAATAGCAGCTGAACAACTGGGGCCAGATGTCAGAATTTGCTGCCGACTGTCTGCAGTCTTTATCTAACAAAACGCAGCTCAGCCTGCTCACAGCAAGGTGCTGCTGCCCGCAGCCTCTCTCCTCATTGCTCCTGATTTATGCCAGAATGGCCCCTTTCTGTATCAATCAGCAATTCGATCGGAAAAGACATCTATTTTAATCTTGGCTCTTGGGCTGCCTACCGCTGCGGAAATTGCCGTATGGATTGGGAGCACCAGGGCACAGCAGGGATGGGCCGGGAGCCACACACCGGGCAGCGGTGGGCAGGGAGCAGGCAGGGTGCAGGCAGGGAGTGGGCAGGGTGCAGGCAGGGAGAGGCCGGGTGTGGGCAGCTCCCGAGGCAGAGCAGAGCTCGGATCACAGCTGCCGTGGTGCTGAACCTAGGCTGCTGTTCCCATCACCGAGTTCCTGCACTCAGGCCAACAGAGCAGTCAGTGTTGGCAGAACAGGGCCTTGTTGCTGGGGAGAGCAGAGCCTCTGGCACTGCTGCTGGGGTGTTAGCACAAAGGAGGCAGGAAAATGTCATCTCTCACCAGTTCACGTGAGAGCACTGCCCCAAAGAGCTCGGGAGGGGTGTGGGCACCAGGCAGGAGACCACAGCAGCCAACGCTCAGAGCTGCACTGATGGCACAGAGCCAGAACTCAACACCAACTCCTGTCCCTGCACACAGAGCTGCACTGAAGCTTTCATCAGAAAAATTCTTCCTTTGGACGTAGCCCCTTTTATCCACCAAGGGAATTCTCCAGGTAACCTCATTCAGCCCCACACGCTTTAGGAAGGCAGCAACTGCAGTGCAGGACCAGAAGGCAGCAGCGAGGTGACACTGCACTGCCCGCAGCACTGCAGCACCCAGCGCTGCCCCACTCCCGGCCCGGATGTGATCCCAGCACTGCGGTGTGCCCAGTGTGCGCGGGGCAGGGTAGAGCATGGCCTCCTGGGCCTGGATCCAGCTGCAGCCCCTAGGCTGCTGCCACTGCTGCCCCAGGTACTGGGACCTCTCATGCCCCCCCTGCAGAGCACACCCGGACACGGGGAGCAGCAGGAGGGGCCACAGGGGCAGTGTGCGTCCCCAGGAGTGCAGCATGTGTCCCCAGGAGCACAGTGTGCATCCCCAGGAGCACAGACTGCGTCCCCAGGAGCACAGCATGATCCCATCCCACACCGCACGCCCCGTGCACGGGGCAGGAAGCAGCACTGCTGTCTGCATGGGGAGCGATTCCTACAGGGCAGGAACAGAGGCGAGCTGAGCACAGGGTCAGTCAGCCCCACTTCGGCAGGGCCCTTCAGGAACACAGCTGCTGCTGGCGGGGGCACACTGCCACCAAGAGCAATGAAATAATTAAGTCTCAGACTCCCTCTCCAAAGAGGCTCTTGGCAGCTTCAGAGACAATAAATCCTTCTCATAACTCAGTCTCAGTCGGCACCGGTACAGCAGAAGGCAGCAGCCCACCTCTGCCCTGGGCGCAGGGCTCGTTCCCCCACACCCCAGCAGGTGCCCATCGCTCCCTGTCCCAGCCTGGGGCCACTGCTCCCAGGGTTCGCCCCAAGCAGCTCCCCCACCCCGATGGGAGCAGCTGCTGGGAGAGGACTCAGCTTTTTCCCTTCACCTGCTTCTTCCAAGTTCTGTGAGCACCAGCCCATGGCACACTGCTGCCCGCTCGCCTCTGGCTCAGCGCCCGCAGAGCTTCAGTGCTCTTTTTCGCCCCACACCCGATCAGCATCTGCACTGCTCATGCTGAGAATGGCATCCATCCCTGCAGGGCTGCAGGAGGCTTTGTCTGTCCTGAGGCAATCCTCAAATCCTAATGTTTTGCTTTTGACTGCAATGATTTTCAGATCTTCTATCACCCATTACACGCTCCTAATGAGACCTGCAGAGAGTTCTGACATCTGCTTGCCTGGCCCTTCAGCTCCGGAGCCAACAGCTCCATGTGCTGCTCTGTACTACCTGCCACCCTTCCAGGTTGTTGGGCTTAACTGCTTTCTACTGTCCCTTCCAACACAATTAACATTTCTTGGAGAACATGATTTCAGGCTTTAACTGCCTTTGATCCTCTTCTAATCAATTTTCTCAGGCCAGACAGGCCCAGCAGAAGGCGAGCTGGGAGGCGCAGGATGGCGTGTGCCTGCAGAAAGGCTTCGGTTGCAGCCGGCTGAGGTCAGCTTTCCAGTGCTCTCTCCTCCTTCGGGTGTTTGCTGGGCAGCCTCACCCGGATCGGGTCTGCTGCTACCACGAGTGACACTTTATTCCTCATCTGATGAGTTCCCAAGTGCTTGAACACTCTCTTGGACAGATTGAGAGCAAAGAGAGAGTGGCCCATAGGACTCAGCACTGTTGCTAAGATCCTGGCTGCTGCACGCTGCTTCGGCTACAGCTCAGCTAACGCGGGACGTTCCTTCACAGGGTCAGCTCTCGCCCTTACACCTCGGAGCTGGCACCAGGGCAGCTCTGTGCAGCTGAGGCAACGCCACATGCTGCTGGGTGCTGGGTGCTGGCTGCGGGTGCTCGGCAGGAGCAGCCCATGGCAGGGCTGGGCTGCAGGGTGCCAGTGGGCCATGGTCCCATGGCTGTGTCACTGCAGGGTCCGCCTGCAGCCGGTGTGCCCTAGGACTGCCCTAGGACTGCCCTGGGACTGCCCTGGGACCGCCCTGGGACCACTGCCACACAGCCATTTGCTCACAGGGCCTCTGCGAGCTGTGCACCAGCAGGAGGGCTGCCCCATCTCCAGGGCCTTCCTAACACCCTCTGTGCTGCTGGTGAGGACAGCTCACACCATGAGCAGTGTCCTGGCTCACCCAGCCCTGTTCCCATGTGCATGACGGGGCTGCCTGCACCACCATGCCCTGCCTGCTCTCCCACTCAGCCTGCACCCGGCTGCCCCCCGCAGCCTCCCTGTGCTGCTGCCCCAGCCGTGCCACCCCGTGCACTGCGACGGAAGCGTTCCTGGGGGACGCTGGTCCCCGAGGACAAGTCCCCCTCTTGAGATGGGTTTCTGCTGCCTTGCGGGAGCTGAGGGAGGGAGGTGCAAAGCAAAAACTGAGAAGAAGGATTTAAGCACGAACTTAGTGAATCCATCTGTGCTGACATCCATCAGTGTCACTCTTTGGCTGCAAAAGCAATATTTATAAATCACGTTTCAAAACTGGCTACAAATTTGTACAAAGAAACAGATGGGCTGGTGGTAGCAGTTTGTCACCACCGATATTTATACGGAGGAGGAGAGATAAGTGGGAGAGGGGAGAACACGCGAGAGGGAGGCAAAGAGGGGGCAGTGGAGGATGCAGAGGGGAACCAAGGGGAGAAGGGGTGAAGGGGAGCATGCCCGATGCCCACAATGGGCTGGGACGTCGGGGCAGGGGGAAGCCAGAGGAGGGTGATGACAGCAACACACACAGGCAGCAGAAGCAAGGAGCACCTCCATCTGCACAGGCAGCCGCCGCCTCCTGCTGTGGAACGGAGCATTGCTTGGCAATCGGGAGGGTCTGCAAACACCCTGGGAATAACCCTGCAGCGACAGCATTTGTTTACCACAAGCAGAAGGCGGGAGGTGATGCCAGCTTTTACTCATTTCATGCAGTGTTGCACCACATGCGGGGTTTGTAGGATCGTTTAGCGCGGAGGATTACCCTGCACGATGACCGTGCCTTGTCCCCCTCGGGACAGCAGCAGCTCTGGAGGAGCCCACGCCTGCAGCGTCCTCCTGCAGCACCGTCCTGCAGCACTGTTGTCGGTCCCCTCAATGAGCCCCACCTGCACAAGCAGGGGGTGACCCCAGCACTGCCAGGCAGCAGAGCAGCCCTCCCTGAGCTCCAGCCCCCGGGCAGGACCCCCCTGGGCAGGAGCAGCGGTGGCTGTGGGTCCCAGCGCGGCACAGCATGGCTCAGAGCTGTGCACACGGAGCGGGCACAGCAGCGCTCCCGCATGGTTTCCTGAGGTCCTTCAGAGGCAGTGGGGGAAGTTAATCACTGGGTGTGGGGCAAAGTCTTGCGGAGGATTAAAGCTTGCTTACATGATAAGAAGAAAAGTCCTGCCAACAGCTGCCCCATGAGCATGGGGGGCGGGGGGAGGGTTGGGGCAGACAGCTGCGCTTTTCAGGACATGAAATGGTATCATTCTTCCACAATCGTGTTTGAAGTTTTGCTGCAAGTTCCATTTGAACAGCTCTGGTAATTTCTATGGAGAGCAAGGAGAAAGCCCTCCAGCACGGGCCGCCAGCTTCCACTGAGGCTGCCCCTCCGGTGAACACATGCACATCTGGCAGGGGAGGACTCAGATAACTGCCCGAGCCCTGCTGTACTCCCTGCCATCAGCACCCAAAGTCATCCCGAGCACCAGGGGGAAGCAGGAAGCAGCCTGGCAACCACCTGTCAGGAGTGTCCTTGTCCACACGAACACAGCCTGACCTCACAGTGCTCAACACCAGGCACAGAGCCGGGGCCGGCCCACCCCATGCCACAGCCTGCCCCGTGCCACAGCCTGCTCCGTGCTGCAGCGGACTGGTTCCAGCTGCAGGCAGCAGCAGCCCCATGGAGCCGGCTCAGCCCAGAGGCACACATAGCTGTGCAGCCAGGACTGAGGGCAGCGTGAGCCCAGCGAGCCCGTGGGCACCACACACCTGATTGCCTCACGGGCACCCAGCTCTGCTGGTGGTGATCTGGCCAAACCGTGAGGGCCGCAGGCCCCACTGCCTCCCAGCACCCCCAGGCTGCTCCCGTCCCGAGGTAAAATGCTGCCCTCTAGCACGCTGCAGGGCACGCTTTGTACAGGGATAAACTGTAATGCTCGAAACGGGAGCATGTTCGTCTATAAATCCACATCATCTCCTTGCCTGCAGGCATGTTGGAGATTCACATCAGAGAAGGGACCACAAGCCCTGAACATATGCAGGGCTGACCCTGCAGCGTGTGGGGAGGAGGGAGCTGGGAGGCACCCGCAGGAAACAAACCCTCAGCTGCAGGAGGGACCACCAGCACTCACCCCTTGTGCTGCACAGCCCTCACCCTGCAGTGCTGCACACCTCTCACTCCTTGAAGCACAGCCCTCACCCCACAGTGCTGCACAGCCCTCACCCTGCAGTGCTCCCCCCCCCACAGCGCGGCACTGCCCCAGCCCTGCTTCAGGGCTCACCCTTGATGTCAAGCAGAGAAAAGTGGTGGTTGTTGGCTTCAGGTGCCAGCGTGAAGTAGAAGCGGTGCCCGCCCTGAGGCTCATCACGGTCCATGACACTGATGGTCTGGATCAGCTGTGGGCAGAGAGCAGAGGTGAGCACCGCAGCCGCCCCCAGCCTGCCCCGGCCCCATGCAGCCCACCTGGCCTGGCTTGGCGTCCTCGCAGACTGCAGCTTCGTAGGGGGTGGCGAGCTCGGGGGGGTTGTCGTTCACATCCAGGATGCGGATGCGCAGAGAGGCTCTCGACACCTGCGAATGATTATCTGAAACAAAGGGGAACCAGTGCTGCAGCGGGAGCTGCCATCTGCCCGCCCAGAGGCGCGGTGCCGTGGTGCCATGGCAGCACCGAGGGCTGTGCAGTGACCGCTCCAGGGGCAATCCTCTCACCATCAACAGCCAACTGCTGGGCTGCGGGCCAGGGACCCTGCACGCCACTGGCAGCCCACCGTGCCTGGAGGGGAGCGGAGCGGCCCAGGGCATGGCCCAGGCAGGGTCAGAGCCACCCACACGCAGAGCTCTGTGTCCCAGGGGCACACTGAGCCCTCCGTGCAAGGCTGTGCACCACCCCGGAGGGCCTCATCATTTCTGAAGCTCCTCATGTGCTTCCGGAAATGAGCAATCCCTCACACTCCACCACCTTTGCTCTACCTCTCAGGCAGGAGCTGTGCTGTCTGTCTGTCTGCAAAATGAACGCTGCTCCCCACGTATCAGGCCATGGAGGGCCCCAGGAGGGGATTTAGCACTGCTCCATGACTATCTGGGAGCCCTCACCCCACGCTCCGTTACCGCTCCCTCACAGAGCAGCGGCTCTGGTGCTGGGATGGCGGTGCTGTGGGCGGCAGTCGTGACTGAGGGCCTGGGACGAGGCGCAGCTCAGGCACCATGCTGGGGCCGTGGGACACGTGGTGCTGCCTTCGGGGGGGCGGCGCGGGCAGCAGAACGGGCTCAGCTCCTGCAGGAAGCAGAGTGATGGCACCTCCCTGCCCGCCACCACTCCCTCACCCCGTGGGGGGATGGAGAACCCTCCTGGCCCCTTGGCACTGCCCTGCCCTGGCTCCATGACACGGCCAAAGTCTGACATCTCCAGAGCACCGGCTCTGAACCCAACCCCTGCTGCGGGGCTCCCACCGGTTCCCTTCACTTCGGCTGCACTGTGACCTCTGCGAGCACTCCTCACGCTCTCTTTACAGAATTCCCTCTTGCTTCGAGCCAGTGCCTGAATTTATGGGCATAAAACATGAAGAATATTTGGATGCGTTTGACAAAACTATCTCCAAAACACCTCTGAAATATTTTCCTGTGACTCGCGAAGCATCGCCTGAATTCACAATGGCCAGAAGCGCGGCTGAGGCCGTACAGGCCTGGCACACAGCAGCACTGCCAGCACTACCCCCACGGCTCTGCTGAGCCCAGCGCAGCTCCGCCGAGTGCAGACGCTCCCAGCCCACCATGCTCTGTCCACCACCGCCACAGCAGAGCAGAGCAGAGCCCATGGAGGCAGCCAGGGAGGAGAAGCCATTTTCCATCGTAGCGTCTCTCCCAGCTCAGCTGACTGACATGCAAATTAGTTTAATTATTTCTTCTTCTAAAATAAATTATATTTTGCAGTGGCTGCAATATGTTGTGTCAGGCAAAATTACATTCAATATTTTTAAACTAATTGATGTCAGCCTTGAGAAAACCTGATTGACAGCAGCGAGGAAACCAGGCTGCTACCTAAATGGCTCCTAAATGAAAATTAAACATGCTGGTTTTCTGCATTTCCTCCAGGAGTTGGAATGCTATTAATTTGAAAAGACCAAGGAAAGAGACATGGAAAACATGCCGAACATGGGGGAGATGCTGGGAGCGGCCGCATTCAGGAGCTGATGAGTGGCAGCTGCCTTTGCCAGCCTGGGACGAGGGATCTCGGAGACACCGGAGTCTGGGGGTGCAGGGACGGGGCTGTACCATGGGGGTGCAAGGACAGGGCTGTGCCATGGGGTTGCAGGGACGGGGCTGTGCCATGGGGGTGCAGGGACGGGGTTGTGCCATGGGGTGCAGGGCAGTGCAGCCCCAGCCGGGCTCACGTGCTGCACAGGGATGGGCTCCCTGGGCCTGGTCTCACCAGGGGGCTCCTGCTGCACGGTGACACCAAGGCTGAAATCAAACACTGAACCTTCAGCCACAGCCCCAAGTCTTTTTTTAATTCTGTTAACCAGGAAAGGAACCCGAGCAGGACAATGCTCTTGGCCTAGCAGCAGAGGGTCTGCCCCGGGCAGAGGCCTCACGCAGCCGCAGCGGTGCCAGGGCCAGGCAGTGCCATCCCCTCCCTGCCTGCAGCGCAGCAGCTGCGGGGACACTGCTGGGGGCTCTGCAGGGACGGGGAGGGGCTGGGGGCCGCCCCCTCCGCAACAGAGAAGGAGGGAAATGGTGCTCGCACCGCACTGGGATGCAGCTCGTGCCTCTCCTGCCCCTCACACAGACTCAGGATGCAGCACTTTGCATTTCTGCAGCCAGAGCTCTGTGGTGAAGCCCAAGCCCAGGCTCTGCTGCAGCAGCTGTCCCATGGGCACCACTGCCCCAGCTCTCAGCAGCACAGCCACACCACACGCCCAAAGGAGCTCTGCAGCTGTCCCGGGGCCGAAGCACAGCTCAAAGGACCTGGCAGAGCGTGGGCCGCCTGCTGCGGCTGCAGCACAGCCCGGGATGCACAGCCCAGGGCCACAGCACAGGCACAGTGTGGAAATTGCTCTCTGCTGCCTCAGATTGGGACAGTACTGAACTTGAGAATTTTTATATCAGCAGGGAAGCCAGCAGTGCCAGGAGTGGAATTCTAATCCTCACCATCTCAGCAAATTGGGAGAATAAAATGCAGATTAGCAGAGCGGGATGGGCCGCTGCTTCCCAGCGCGGTGCTGTGCAGCACAGGGTGGGTTACGGATGCCAGCACGGCTGCAGCGCAGGTGGCAGCGCTGTGGCAGGGGCTGCCAGTGCACAGCATGTCACACGCGGCCAGCACCGCCAGGGGCTGGGCTGGCACACAGCCCTGAGCTGCAGGGAAGCGAAGCGGATCAGCCAAGAAGCATAGAAATGGCTCTCACCTCTCCTGAGCCCTGCCCGGGCTCAGCAGCATGAGAGTCATTAAATCGCATCCAAACACAATGCTCTGATTAAAGCCAGTCTCCAGCAGGAAGATTTATCATCTCAATTACCAGCAGTGGACACAGCAGTCAAGGCCTCATCATTTTACATGAGCAAAGAGGAAAACAGGAAGAGAATCACTAATATTAGCCCAAGGAAGGTAAACAGCTTGTGAGAGAGATGAAGATTTATCTCTGGGAACGCTTGGCCTGGTCCTGGTCCAGGTTTGCTGAGCAGTTCCCATGTTTCCTGCTGGCTGCGCTGCTGCAAGGCCACACTCTGCTCAGCAGCAGCCAGGGTGGACGGCTCCTGCTGGGGGCTGCCCTGCCCTGCCCTGCCCTCCCCACCCCCAGCAACACAGCCACGGGCACACTGGGAGCCTTCTGCTGCTCCTCTTCCTGCACCTCAGATGCAAATACACTCTGAGTCACGCACAGGTGGGGCACATGCCCCAGACAGGCTCTCTGTTGCAGGAGCACCTGGTGCTAGGACAGGCTCCTGTGTAGAGTCAACAGCCGCTGCCTGCAGGAGCACTGCTCCATCAGAGCACCTCCCCCAGCTGCTGCCCGCTGAGCCCCTCACAGGGCAGTGCTGCCCGCGGATGGCAGCTGACAACTGGTACACTCTGCCCCAAGTGTGTGCTGGGGCAAACTCGGCACAGCTTCCCATCAGCCCCAGGCACCCGGCTTCTGCAAGGCTTGCAGCTCACTGGGGAAGGAGGAAGGATCTTTCACCATTTGCCTCTGCTGGAGGCGACTGTCCCGCAGCTGCACACAGGGCTGGGCAGCGCTGCAGAGGCACCAGGCACGGTGACACCAGCACAGAGCCCCAGCGGCCCCAGAGCAGTGCAGCCCCGCTGCTCCCAGGCCCCTCTGCCGCTCTGGAGGCCCTACCTTTACAAGTGCCCTTTCCGCCTGAGGATTCAGACATAAATTGTACTTTAAATTCAATATCAGTCATTAATATTTCATGATTACAAAACGTTAAGGATAATGTCATGGGGAGGAATGTCTGGGCAGTTAAAACGGATGAGTCAGAGCCCGCTGACGGGAGAAGTCAGGGCACGGAAGAGGCTCCGCAGCGCTGGAGCGATGCAGCCTGACAGGGGCTGCCGCCGGGGGGGAGCCGCAGCGTTTACCCACTCGCTCTGAAATCTTAAGATGCTGCGTATAAACATTCTCCTTCTGATTCTTGTCACCTCACGTTTCCTCTGGATGCTGAGCACCGTGTGCCCTCCTCCCCCCCAGCAGCACTGCACGGGGTCAGCAGGCAGCGGCACCGAGCGGCCCCGCGGGGCTCTGGGGGGGGCACTGCCCCGGGGCAGCAGCTGCCCCCGCCTCCTGCGAGCAGAGCAGATCACTGCCCCTGAGGGGCCCGTGCTGCTGCCAGAGCAGCCCTGCAGGAACCTCTGGGCCCTCCGCCAGAACCCTGCTGCAGCTTCTTGAATCTGAATGGCATCTTCCCATTCAAAAATGAGCAAAGCAAAGGGAGCCAGGAACCTTGTGGGGTCTCAGAGCAGAGCCTGGGTAAGGCCCTCCCCTCAGAGCTGCAGCCGGGCGGGTCCTGGCACACCCCAGTGTGGGGGTTGGGCAGTGTTCTGCAGCCAGAGCCCCCCCCTTCCTGCTGCAGTGGGCACAGAGCGCAGCAGGGCCCAGGCAGCCCCAGACCTGTGCATCAGGAAATCTGGAGAGCATGGCAATGCCTTTCTGCTTCCCAGCACGGTGCCTGGGATTGAAGCCTGTTTCCATCTTAAGGCTCAGAAAAAAGAACACACAGAGAATGTGAGCACTCCCTGGGGTCCGTAGGACAGATCCAGCGCCGTGCACTGGGACCAGGCAGCCCGTGAGCCTGAGCGCTGTGCAAACAGAGCGGGCAGCAGGATGCCCAGGGCAGCCTCGCCATCTCCTACCCACAGCGCAGCATCTGCAGGGAATCAAAGCCTTCCCTGTGCTTCTATTATTTTCTTTTCATTCCTCAAGAGGAGTTTACTCAAAGCTCCTTTGAGCAGCAGGACCCAGGTTTGTTCTTTTCTCTCTTTACTGGAATAGAAAAGACAAACAGAACTTCTGCTGGAAGCATCCGAGCCAGGCTGCACTGCAGCACACGCAGAGGGATCATCACCAACAAAATGCGCATAGCTGCTCCCCCCTGGTCCTCCCGGCTGCGTGTGAGCAGGTGCTGCACCGCCTGCACACAGCCCCTGGGGCAGCACAGCCATGCGGCAAGGGGACGCGGGGGGGCAGCAAGGTGCTCAGTGCAGGAGAGTGCAATAACACATCTGGGACTGCGCAAGGGGAGGCCAAGTGCTGTGGCTGGACCTGAAGCAGCCTGGCAGCGCCCAACCCGGCTCAGCACCAATCGCAGCAGTGCCAGACCCAGAACAGTGCCGTGGGCGGCTGAGCGGGGGACGCAGTGATGTGAGCACAGACCCCGGGAGCTGCTCCCCAGATGTGCGTGCAGGGAGTGAGCTGCATGCAGATGACTGCCAGAGCTGGGACAGAGATAGCAAATTTGATCAGTGTTCATCAAAGATACCATGCGGCTACGCTCTCCTATCAATGCTCAAGTCAGGAAGAGTATTTTTAGGTTGTCTAGGGAGATGTCTGACTGCGTAATGCTCATTATTATTTATTTATTTATTTAACTTCAGCTGTAATTAGCAGCTGTACCTTGGTCACCCCCGTGGCACACCCACCCCTGCCCCCTGCCCCGCTCCTGCAGCGCTCTGTGCTCACCTGCCTCCATCGCCAGCACGGTGATGTTGTGCCACCCCGCTGTCTCCCGGTCCAGGACCTTCCCGGTCACAATGGCGCCCGTGTTGGCATCGATGTCAAAGATCCTCTCGGTGTCTGTGCTGCGGTCGATGGCGTACCTGAGGGCAGGCGAGAGGGGAGTGTGAAAACCTGGAGGAGCCACGGCCAGTGCCAGCCCCAGGGTATGGCCCAACCTCCTGGGGTGTGAGGGCAGAGGAGAGGGGCAGATGGCAGCCAGCGTCCCTGCCACCAGTGCAGCATCTCCCCCAGCACCCTGACGTGCCCCAGTTCGGACCATGCAGCTTTCCTGGGGCAGCTGTGGGGCTCCCCCAGCTCTGCCCAGCATCCGTGGCCCCACACAGCCCCACTGCCCCCAGCAGCTCCCACCCCCAGCACAGCCCAGGCAGCTTCACCCCACGCTGTGGGTGTGGGGCACGAGGTCCCCCAGCAGCATGGCCCTTCCCCAGGCAGCACACAGCACGGGGCAGGTGCTCGTGGGAGGGGGGGTGTGGGGGAAGCACGGTGCAGCCATGGCCATCGAGCACACCGTAACGCAAATAGCAGCCACCACCACAACCAGAATTAGAAATCCAGAAGGCCAACAAATCACCAACAATGCAGCACAATGTTATTGTGCACAGCATCTTTCATACACGCCGCATCCCAGAGTGCTTTATAGAATTAAATAATACAGGACAGCAACAAGCACAAAGGATGAATTACCGAAAGGAGGGCTGTGAATAAATTAAAACCTTCAGTCACATGTCCAACAGCAGACAGATGAACACAGGGACAAAGCAAGCTGGAGAGCTGGCAGACCAGTCAGTGCCTCGGGCAGAGCACGGGGCAGCCGGGCACTGGGGCAGGGCAGGCCCCGGGCTGGCAGCGTGCTCAGATGGTGCAGGCACATCGCATGCTCCTGGTCAGGGGGAGCACAGCAGGGAGCATCACACACGGCCACTCCACGCCATCGGAGCTCCCGCGCCTTCCTGCCGTGGGCCCAGGAGCGGAGCAGCTGTGGGTGAGGTCCCCTCCTGGGGCACCCCCCCACCCCGCTCAGCTGAGCATCACGGCTGGTGGAGGCACCCGGATGGCTTTGTGCCCACGAGTGCTCACTGTTACGCAGTGCTGGATTGCGTTCCCTTGCTCCCTCCTTTTTGGGCAGGTGGGGGTTGAGAACATGCAACAGCACTTGCTAGTAGTTAGTTAAGGGAACACGTTCAAAAGCCACTATCCAAAGCTTGGTGGTGCGCAAACCACCATGCTCTGCACCCGCTTGCTTGGCTTCCTCGGGAGGTGACGGGGCTCTGTCACACAATGCCAGGGACCTCCCAGCCCCCCACACCACCAGCTGGCCGCGGGGCCCCCGCAAGCACGCAGCCGTCTCCAGAAGGGGCAGTGACAGTCCTGGCACAGGCTGCAGCCCTACACCCGCTCCACGCTTACCCACTGCAAAGGGAAAGGAGGGGTCTGAGCAGCACAAACCAGCCCAGCGCTCTGCTAGGAGGAACAGAAACCGGGATGACAAGATCTAATATCCTTCCAGTAGCATAATTGATGTTTGTGCAGCTGCTCCAACTGCTCCCCCACAGCTGCTGACCTTTAACACATTCTGTTCTGTTCCATTTTTTGCTGTCAGAGGTCAGGATGGCACTTCACTTCCATCTGCCTCCTGCTTCCTGGGTAAGCCCACACCCGTCTTGTTCATGGTCATGTCACTACTGTATAAACCAAAACCAAGATGTCTTGAAAAAAAGAAAAGCTACACAGAAAAACACAGTGATGGAGGCATCACTGAGCCTGAGGACACCTGGCAGCAGCTGTGTGCAGCAGCGGGCCGGCAGGAGGGAGCGCTCCGCCGCACCACCAGTCACCTCTGCTGCACTCCCGATAACCTCTGCAGAACCACACTGCACGCTGCTCTCCCTGAGCACCGGGACCTCCCACAGGCCACAGGAGCCTGTGGCCGCCCCATGGAGATCAGGGCTTGCAGTGAGGAGCTCTCCACTCTGCTCAGTTCATGCCATGTTGTGAAATATGATCTTTATCAACCACAGTCTGTGCGGATCATCCACCTCCTGCAGTCCACCCTCACCAGTCCCCCTGCTGTCCTACCCGGGGGGCAGCAGTCAGTCCCTGGGCCCTCCAGGTACCTGGAGGCAGGATGTAACTCTGTTCCTCCTGAAGCCTGCTGTGCTGCGCTCCGTACCCGGAGCTGCAGTGCTCCGCTCTGATTGGGATGCAGACCTGGTAAATCACTCCCTTCCTGCTGGCGCTGCCTGTTGGTCTGCATGTTGCAGGAGACTGTTCTCTTCAGACAGCTTTCTTGGTGCTCATCCTTCCCTGAATGCATTTCTCACGCAGTTTGTTTCACTTCTCCCCCTGAAAGCGAGGAGGAGCACATTTTATGCCATGTGTTCTGTTAATAGCGAGCTTTTCAAGCACTATGAAAAGCTTTTTGTTATGTTTGTTTTTCCTCCTCTCCCTTTTGTATGAGCAGGTTGTAGCTCTTGCTGTGCTGCTGGAGTCTATAAAATGCCCATGTCCAACACGTGCCTCTGGATTTGGTGAATGCCAAACAAGAATATCTCTGAGAACCTTAAATCCCAAGCAACATTTTCCCAGTGCTGATAAAGCCTGGAATGCACACAATCAGAGCACAGACTCTTGCTGCAGAGAGAAAAACAAAAGGCTTCCACACAAACAGCCTCACATGCACAGACAGCCCATTGCCGTTACCTAATACAATGGCTGTGCTGAGAAACAGCACACTGCGCCCGGGAAGCACACAGCTAAAGCCAAAAAGGCAAATGGAAACCAAATGCTTTCTGAAAGAGTGCTTCCAGCTTTTGTTAGGCAACAAATAAGGATGGAATAAAACAAGGAGCACCATTCTGTCACCCCGCGGTGGGTTTCCATGCTCCCCAGAGGATGCACGCAGCCCACGCTCACCCCCAGCACAGCTCCCTGGGACACGTGTCCCCCAAGCAGCTGCACACTGGGGCTGCCCACCCTGAGCAGTGGAGCTCTCTGGGCACCCCAGCTCTCCTCCAGGAGCTGCAGCACCTGTACGCAGCGGGGATGCGGCTCCCCAGAGAGGGGTAAGCAGTGTCCCAGAGACAGCTCCCACAGTGCTGCCCCGACCCTCCCATCTCCATGCAGGCACTTCTGGCTCCAGGCTGGCTCACTGGGTGGGGATTTGTTCACTGGGCTGCATCTGCGTGAAAGCAGCAGGAGGGGAAGCAGCTGCCGCAGCCTGGCACAAGCTGCACAGACCTCCTGTGCTCACCTGGGGATGGAAGCAGAGAGCCAAGGGCATCTCCTGTCCCGTTTGGCTTCAAGCACTTCCCAAACCTCGTTACAGCAGCCTGGTGTCAGCAGGACCAGGGGGTGCTGACGAAGCCAATTTTTCTCTGCAGTCTCTGGCGATCCTCATTCCCTCCTGCCTTAAGGGGACAGCACGGCTGTCCCGACAGAAGGCAGTGGCCCCTCTGCTCTGTGCATGGCAGAGCCATCAGACCAAGCCCAGCAGACAGCAGCTGCGGCAGAGCCAGAGCTGGGTGCCACCAGCAGCAGCAACGAGCAGGGAGCTAACGGGATCCACTGAACTGCGGCAACTTGAAAGGGTTCGTGCTGGCTTCAGGGAGCTGAGGATCAAATGCTGGTCACGCTGCCAGGACCGGCTGCTCTCTCATGTACCAGAGGTGAAGTACAAGCGCTGGCTTCTTGTGACTGCACTTTGAGGAGCACACTTGAAATGCGAGGTGACTTTCCGCCGTCCCCCGCTGGTGTCACATCCCAGCAGGGCGCTGCGGGACGCTCACGTTCACGTTTGTGCACCACTCTGAAGCTGTAAGCAGCTGCCTGCATGGCGAAGCACTGCATTAAGCTCCTTGGCTAGCCAGAGGGCAGGAAGGCAGGAGAGGGCCAACAGCACTTCCTCCTGCACTGGTGCCGCACCAGTGTGAGCGTGAGGGGACACACTGAGCTTGCTGTACGACAGAGGTGCTCCTCCAGCAAAGCATGGGCTCTGTCCCTCTTGCTCCTGCTGACCACCTGAGTCTGCTTCTCTGCTCCACGTCCTCATCGCCTTCTACACAGTGGCAAAAAGCCTCTCCTCTGCTTCCTTTTGTTCTGTCTGCAAACAATGCAACAAGCTCCGTGGGGAAGCAGCACAGAGAACAAGAAAAAATGAGAAGAAGGATAGTGCTGTCCCCAAGATGCCTCTCCTACAATTGCGGATCATGAAAGAAAATCTATGTTCTGTAGCACTGCTAGAAACATTCCAGTGGAAAAGCACAGACGCTGACGTACACACACGGATGTGTGAAAAGACCGCACCCATCTGAGGAGCTGAGCCACGTGCTCGGGGGGGAGGGGGCCACGAAGAAGGAAGAAGTCAGAGATGAAGCCTGCAGGGAGAGGGAAGCAATGCGCTGACGTGCGTGGGCACTGAGACCACGTCCCAGGCAGCACCGGCAGCACGAGGGTCACATGCTCACACACAGCTCATTTTGTGCCACGGCTCTTTCCATCCACCCAGAGACAACTGTCAGCATCCAGCTTTGACACAATGCCCTCCGCTTGCTGCCAGGCATCTGCAGACGGCGGCTTTCTATTCTCAAAATCTGCTCAGCTTTCTAAACATCTCAGTCTTCATTTCCATGAAGACCTGGAGATGCCCTCAGCCCACCTGAGCCCGTGCTCTCCCAGTGCCACGTAGCGCTGAGCTGAGCCCGACGCGTGGGGACACCCTCGGAGGGGATCGGTGCTGCACCCAGCCTGCCCCAGCCACCCCGGGGCTCCGGCCCCATCTGTCGCTGAGGGGCTCCATGGAGAGCTCCCAAAGGCAAAGCCACCGCTGCTCATCTGAAGCGATTGCTGCATGCAAGGTGCCTGCAGCCCCGCTGCTGCCTGGCACGAGAACACACATTTCAAGGAAATTTTCCGCACGCTGAGGATGTTTTCAGAACACCAGCTTTTCATCCCAACTGCTCATGACTCAGGCCAGTTGGCAGAGCCATAAGGCTGCTTTGTGCCTTAGGTAATAACAATTTAACAAGGTAACAATCTCTTTAGCCACAAATTAAATGGAAATGGGAAATGTCCTGTGCAGATAAGCTGCTGCCTGGATTATGTCCCCTGCCCAAATATAAACTCCTCTGATCTTTGATCCCCATGCACGCGTGCACACACGCGCAGCACAGCTCTGGCTCTGCACTGCCTGTGCCTCACCTCATTTATCATTCCCCATCACTGCCGCCTGTCATCCCCGCTCACAAGCTCGGCCCATGTCGGCAGTGCTGCAGACGCCTCGCTGTCAGCTGCAAGGACACGCAGCATCACCCAGCACCTTCCCTGGCGCTCCCCTGCCACTCGCGAGCCTGTCACCTGCCAGCGACACGTCTGTCCCCCGTGAGACGGCTGCTACAGCTTGCCAGCACCCGTGTGCGGCCTGCTGCCAGCTGCCACCCCGGAGCACTCCCTCAGCTCCTGCCCCATGCCACTGCCTCCCTCACCATAGGCAGCAGCCATCGGCCCTCAGCCACCAGGGTCCCACGCAGGTGGCCCCGTTCCACCGCCAGGAGGGAGGAGGACACAGGGCCCAGGCCGCTGCTTACCGGACGGGGTGGTTGGCCGTGTCCGGGTCGAGAGCAGTGACCACCCCCACGACAGAGCCAACGTGAGCGTCCTCCTGGACCTCCATGGTGTCGGAGGGCGGCCAGAACTCAGGGGGCTCATCGACGTCCAGCACAGACACCCGCACAATGGTCTGGTCCCGGAAGGTGCCCAGGTCCACGAACCGTGGGTCCACGAATTTGTTGAGGGCCTCCACCACGACGGTGTGCACTTTTTTTGACTCGTAGTCGAGAGGCTGGGACAACAGGAGAGGGTGAGCCACAGCTTCGCGGGGCCCGGAGCTCCCGCCCCACTGCTCTGCCCTCCCACCAGCAGCACCCATGGGGCAGGAGGAAGAGGAGCCCCCTGGCCTGGTCCCCAGCAGCCAAAGCCAGTGCACTGCACGCTGGCGAGGGAAGGGTTTGCCATCGTTAATCACCCAGCAATTATCCTATGGGGGAGGCAAGCTGACCGCAGTGGCCATGGTGAATAAACATTTCTTCTCGTCTTTAACAAGTATTTGCTTGACTGTTTATGCCACTAGAGCCGACAGACTCCAAGTTGATCAGGTGTGGGAATCAGGAGGGGATGTTCCTCCTCCTAACAGATGCTACCCATAACCCCTGTGAGCACCGCTCTCCAACGCCTCCTGCACAGCTTCACCGACGCACAGCTCCCTGCAGCCCCGACCCGCGCTGCGCAGGCACTGCTCTGCTGCTCCTTTTCAGTCTTTCCTCCCAGAAACTGCTCTGTGTTCTGCATCCAGGCAGAACAGCTCTCTCCCTGCAGCTGCAAGTGCAAAAACGCAATTGCTGCTGCGAGAGCAGCACTCAGAAGAGCATTTATTTCAACTGCAATGCAGTAGGAGGCCCCAAAGGAAAGGGACCCCTGCAGATCCCTGCCCTCCCTTCCCAGCCAGCTCTCCTCCCCTCTCACCTTCTGTACCGTGATGACAGCCTCTTGAGTGTTGCTGTCCGTGGTGACTTTGAACATCTCCACCCCCTCCTCATCCTTCATCTGATAGGTCATGTCTGTGTTCTCCCCGACGTCGGAGTCCTCTGCCTTCACCTTCCCGATGGCAGTGCCCACGGGGGCAGTTTCAACAATGCTGAATTGATACATCTCTGGAGGAGAGAAAGGCACCAGGGCCATGGCTGCCGCCTCCGCACCGTCTCCAGCCCAATATGGCCATTTGTGCACCTTCATGGGGCCACCCCTAAGCCATGAGGGCTGTTCCAGCTCTGCCAATATCTATGGTTCAGAGTGTCCTAACAGAAAAACAAGCTCCAGCCAAAAACAAGGGCTGCAAGAAGATAACTGGGGAGCACTAGTGCTTTGAGAGCCAGGTAGAGGGATGGTTTCTCTGTACAGACACAGCCTTGTGATCAGTATTCTCCAATTCTTTGCAGACTTTGCCATTTCTGACATCCAGGAGCAGCAGCTGAAGAGCTGCACCGCCCCTCCTGCTCCGCCAGCCCTGCACTCCCGCCCTCTGCAGCCGCAGTGCAATGGCTGCAGAGGTCGCAGCCCACCTGCAGCAGATCGCTGCCTCACCCGGGAGCCCCGGGAAAGAGGAGCACAAGCTGCAGCCTCGCGCTACCAGGACTCACTCTGAGGGAAGCGCGGGGGGTTGTCGTTGACATCAGTGACCACAATGGTGACCGTGGTGGATCCCGACAGACCACCCAGCTGCCCCGCCATGTCCGTCGCACGGATCACCACCTCGTAGCGGTCCTGCGTCTCGCGGTCCAGGTCAGCCACAGCTGTCCGGATCACACCTGGAAATGGGCAGGGGAGCGTGAGTGCAGCACATCACAGAGCATCTGCAGAGCCATGGGTCAGGTGAGGGTGGGAAGGTCGCTGGAGGATACCTCGTCCGGGCCCGGCTCCAGGCAGGACCAGCCAGGTCTCCCAGCCTCTGCTTGCGGGCAGATACTCCAACACTTCACCAATCGCCATGGCCCTCCCCTGGGGCAGTATGTCCACCTCTCTCTTGTATTTGGCAGCCCAAGAGCCAATGCAGCACTCACATCATCCCACCAGTGCTGGGCGGAGGGCACACCCCTCACACCCCCTCCCCTGGCTGCTGGCAATGCTCCGGCTGCCATCAGCCACCTTTGCTGTGAAGGTGCGTTGAGCATTTGCTGCTAAAAATGGCATCTGCCAGGCCCTGGAGTGAGCAAACTGTTCTACAGCCTTCACAGAGATCACAACAGCAGAAGCCAACCAAGGGGAGAAAAGGCTCTGGAGAGAGGAACAAGCACAGGGGCTGTCTGCCAGGCAGGCACACACTGAAAACCCCTCCTGGCAGCCAGGAGCAGCCATCACCTGCCAACCTGACCGCTCCAGGTCCCAGCGGCCAACCTGCTGGCTCCTTCCACACATGGTCCCTGCCCAGCTGCAGCGGTTCAGCTCCCATTTGGAGGGGGTCAGTGCTTCCTCCCAGGGAGGCCGGGAGCAGGATGAGGGATTGGTGGGGCAGAGGCACTGGGGCCAGCTGCAAGCTTCGTGGAGGAATGCTGTGTAAAAGCCCCAAGTGAGTCACAAAACGCCTTTGGCACAAATCTGCAGCGGCCCACTTATCCTTATCTGCTCAGACAGGGGCTGCAGGAGGATGCGCACAGCTTGCAGCCATGGGAGGAGCAGCTGCCGCAGAGCAGCGTGGCGGGACAGGGGACGTGGGGCACAGCTGTCCCCTCACCCTGCACCCAGCCACCCCCTGCCCCTCCCTCCAGCCCCGCTGCGTGGGTCTGGCTGCAGGCAGCAGCTCCTGCCACGGCCACACAGCCAGGCCTGGCCTGCGGCACAGCAGCAGGGCCCCACATCACATGTGCCCAGAGGCCCAAGCATGTCTGGAAGAGTCCGTAACAGACAACAGAATGGTTGGAGAATCAGGGCAGGGTATCTCCAAACCTCTGGCTGCACAAAACCCCTCATTTCAAATGTCTCTCCAAGTTCAGAGACCGGAGAAGCCACCAGTACATGCTCCATGTCAGTGGCTGAGAATGCACTCGAGAGCTGAAAGCATAACAAACAGCGTGGTATGTCAGTGCTGCTTTTTTTTTTTAGATTCCATTTCATAAAAAAGTCTTTATAGGTCTTCATTCATCTGAGCAAGGAGAAACGACCAGGACTGAAATATAAAGGAATGTAAAACTAGAAGGAAAGAGTACTGAAACCCAGAAAGCACTGGATGGCAGAAGCTAGGACTTTCTACCTCAGCCAGAATGTTTCATTTACATGGAAACAAAGCACAGAAGAAACATTTCGAGAATGAAAGAAAGAAAGGAATGACTCTGCCCTGGGGTGGCACCAGGGGCACACAAGCATGTGCACATGAATACAAGGTCGTTAGCAGCACATTCCCAGCCCCACTATCCCAGCAACAGCTCAGCACAGCTAGGAATCGGCTTAAACCCCCTCCAGTTCAGTTTCGTAACATTCCCACAGATTAAGACACTGCTTTCTGCTTTTGTAATTGCTCTCTTACAGGCTTTTCCGTTTAACCGTTGGCTTCGCCTCCTGTCACTGCGGCATCCTCTGAGCTCTGCCCCCCCAGCAGCCCTGCCTGGCGGCCCCACGATGCTGCACGGCAGACGCCCGACTGTGCCCTGTGCAGTCTCCAGCAATGGGGTCTGAGCTGGTGGAACCGAGGGGCTCCTCCCGTGCCATGAGGGCAGCAGAGATTCACCCAGCTCCAATCAGTGACTTGCAAGACACTTGTCATGCAACAAAGCAAGCAATTGCAGAGCGCGGCCACTGAGCTGGAAGGAAGAGAATCTGTTTTCCTCCTTTGCATGACATTAGGGGTGCAGCAGTAGCTGGCAACACTGTTCTGTAGACATTTATCTCTCCTTGCTTTCTGAAACTAGCAATTATTCTGACAATTATCATTGTTAGGACTTATTATAAAGACATCACCACCACTTCGGGTCCTTGCAGCTCCCTGGCTCTCACGGACAGGCACAATTTCACAGTTCTCTCCAGTCCCTCTGTTATGTCAGTCCTGTAATTACCTGGGCTGCCACTGTCATCACCCCATGAAAAAAGAGGAGGCTCCGCCTTGCCCACCGTTTCTTGGGCACTTCCAGCGTCTGCCTATGTGCACAGAGGGTAATTCCCAGCCGCCCCACCGCTTGCTGTCCACAGCACATGCCCCAGCCAGCACACTGGGGACAGCAGCACAGGGCACAGCTGCTGCTGGGAGCATCCCAGTCCCACTGCAGGAGCTGGCAGGTGCTCCCTCGCGGTGAGCCAAGGGTCCGTGCTGTCTCCATGGCCCACCCTGGGTCTGTTCTGACAGAGTCACCTGGCTTGGGGGCCACCTCGCCTTGTCCAAAGGGGCGGAGGGAGCGAGGAGTGCACCTCTGGGCAGAAGAGGACCCACAGCCTGCGAGCAGCAGCTCTGGCCTTGTGCGGGTGCCTGTCCCCAGGGGCTGCGCGGGGAGGGCTCAGCTGGCCGTGTTTATGGGCTTCTGCTGCCACTGCTGTGAACATAAAGCTGCTATTTCTGGGCAAGCACTATCTCGTTGAAATTTAAGCAATTCTGTTAATGAATGGGGTCTGAAGCATTTTATAATGAAAATGATTCATGTCAGCACAATGGTGATGAATTGGGATGAGAGGGAAAAACTCATGCATTCAGCGAGGCTGTAATGACTTCACTGAGCTGGGTGTGATGACACTGCTCAGAATGCCCCAGGTAAGGTGGGAGGGAGGTGCTTGTATGCTCCCCAGAACACTGCCAAGGTTGCTCGTCCCAGCAGGGAACTGCTCTGGCACGGCACGTGCAGAGCTGGACCCCTTCTCAGGGTACAAGGACAGCAGAGACGGGGACCTCTGCTGCTGTGGACAGAGCATGGAATAGCCCTTGCCATCATCTCTTAACATCCACAAATTCACCTTCCCAGCTAGAGAAACTGCCAAACATTATCCTTTCCAAACATTGCCAACAAAGCAAGAACAACCTCCAGCTCACTCCTCTCCCCAGCTCTTGTCAGCATCTGTTAGAGCTGAATAATACAGACGCATGGTGGCATACCCTCCGGTGCAAGGCACATGTGGCTTTCCAGCATGATCCAGATTAATCAGTGTAATTACCAGGCAAGGGGACACTTACAGCATCACATAAATACCATGAAATCTGCTCAATAGCAGACCCTATTTGGTGATAAAAACAAAGCAGGACAAAGCACTCAGCAGGTAAGTGTCCTCCCGGAGTCCCATCCGTTCTGGGCTTTCCTCTGCTCCCAAATACTTCCAGCCCAGATGTCCACGTCCTTGGACAAGGGTGCCTCTGCAAGGCACAAGGCACCTTCCACCTGAGGGCATCCAAACCAACGTGCTCCCTGCCACAAAGTGCGGATGGGGCCTTAGCCCCAGGCACCAGCACTGCACCTACCCTGCTGCTCAGGACAGTTTAGGAGGCAGAAGCTAGGGGCAATCTGAGCAAGGCTGCAGACACAGGGTTCAGGATGCTCTCTTCATCAAATACGGTGGATAGCTGAGACCCAAGAATAGAAGCAGTATGGCTGTGTCAGCTTATCCAAGATGAACACCAATGTTAATTGGAAGGCTGCAGAGCCACACAGCCACTGTGGCCCAGGGATGCTGGGGACCACAAGGATTTCTGATACAGTGCCTTTCATAGCAGGTGGCCAACTCCTTTCAGGCTTTTGTGCCCCACTGCTCCTGGGGCAGCACCACGGAGACAGAGCTGCTGCACTGCTGGGGAGCAGCACCTGCAGGGCTGCACTCCTGGCTGCAGCCGCACCGCGCAGAAGCAGCAGTGCCCTGGGGAAGCCCCCGCGGTGAGCTCTGGCAGATGGGCTCAGCTCTCTGACCCATCCTTTAGCAGCTAAATCCCTCTGGTCATTTAATATCAATTCCTATTGCATATTAGTAAATATACCCTAATTTCCCCAAGATCAAACATACAATTTGTTCCAAACAGACCGAAGTTCCTTAAAGCACCAGACTCTGGCAGGGACTGTGAACATTCTGTCTTACTAACACTAGCAATCACCTTAAATAAGCTACAGGTGGCTCCTCCGCAGCCAGGCATCAGAGCCCCTGGTCTCTGTGCACAGCTCAGGTGTATAATCTTCTGGGAGGAGGCAGAGACCTGCTAAAACCCAGGAGTGCACACAGCCAGGCACGTGCTGGTATCTGTGTCTGCAGGCACCAAGGAACACTGCTAACAAAGTGGCAAGAGCAGCAGAGAACACTCTGCCTCCCACAGCGCATTGCACGGGCAACTCAGCCCAGTTCTGCGTGCTCCCAGCAGCTCAGCTCCTGCTCTGCCCTGCTATACCAAGGCTGAGGCTGTAGCCTCCAAGGGATAGGATAGGGCTGGGGGAAGGATGAACCAACTAACGGCTGCTCACCATGGAACAAACTTCATCCCAGCAGGTCAGTATTTCTCGTCCTGCTCTCCCAGGCTGCAGCACCTCCGAGCTGCCCTGGCTGGGCCTCCAAGGCAGGAGACAGCCTCTAACTCAGGAGCTGCTTTAAGTAATAAGAAATGCCAGGCTGCATTTCAATTAGCCTTCAGAGTCCTTCTGTTCTTTCTCTGCATGCAGCAGGATGACAGATTTTAAGAATGGCTTCTGATTTCCAGTAAAAAGCAACATTCACATGCGCTCCCCTGAACTGAGATGTCAGGCTTTGAAGAAAGCAACAAATACCATGAGGCCCACGGTGTCACCCAGAGCAACTGCTCTGTAACAGCCAACATCCCTGCAAAGCCATGGATGTGGCTGCTGGAGCCAAGGGCACCCCTGTGCCCCTGGTGCTGCGTGCTCCCGGGTTTCCTGGAGCGAGGCTCTGCAGTCAGACTGGAGCGAGCTGAGAGCAGTGCCCATCTCCCAGCAGCAGCAGCAAAGCACGCACACGTGTACTGATTGCAGTCGGAGCACAGCCTCCTCCAAGAGGAACGGAGGAGGAACGGGGCTGCCACAGAACAGCGCAGCACAGCTCTGCTGTGACACAGAGCACACAAAGATCGGCTGCACCCATCGGCAAACAGACCGAGCAGAGGAGGCAGCACGGCGCCTGAGTGTGGGTAATGCCCGCAGGCTCTTGCTCCTCTCCCCCCAAAAAGACTTCCAAGCCATTATAGGAATTCAGGGCTTACTGAGCCATAGGACTTAGCAGAGCACGCTCTGCTAGGCATACAGACAGGTTAAGTCCTGCCTTTGAAATCCAAAATACTGCCTGTCAAAGCCAAAACACCAGCCCTGTACTGGACGGTGTGAAAAGGAATGGCTGCAAAGACAAAGAAGGAAAAAGAGAACCTGAGCTGGGAGCCATGGCCTGAGGCAGGGCATGGGGGAGCACACGTAGAGACCTGCAAGGAAAGGTGCAGGAGGAGGTCGAAACCAAAAGGGGAAAACAAATTGCTCTTCATTATCGTATATTATAAGAGATGTAACATTCCAGGGTTTTATGGTTCTTTTTATGGCCATTAATAACAACAGGGGCTCTGAAGAGTTATGCTGCTGCTACGGATAATTAAATCCTATGCTCGGGGTAGAAGCCCGGCCACCCCGAGTGGTCAGGGCAGGATTCCCAAATGGAGCACTAAAACCTATTCAGGTTCAGAGAGGGAGCGGGAAGGGGTTCCCCGGTGGATGCTGTGGGTCCTGGCTGCTGCCAAAGGCAGACACAAGGAGATCGCCTCTGTGTGGCACAGTCGGACCCGATTCTGCTTCCTCCAGCAGCGCATCACCCGCACTGCTGCCCCGAGGCCAAGGGCTGCACAGGACAGGCAGCAGCCAGGTCACTGCTGGGCAGAGCTGCACAGAACATTCCTGGGGCACGGGCCAGGCTGATGCGAGAGGCTTTTCGCAGCCCAGAAATCACCAGAGGCAGCAGCCAGATATTCTGCAAGCAGACTTGTCCTGGCTTCTGCAGGCTGCCAGCAGCTCTGCTCCTATGAATCACAAGCAAGCAGAACAGTAAATCAGCCCAGCCGGTGCATGAAACAGCCAGTGTATGAAACAGCCAGCTTGAGAATTAAGACACAAAAAGTCAAGGAATCTAGAAGCTTGGATTCCCGGGGTGACATTAATTCTCACCACAGTCCCACAGGGCACATTTTATTTTATGCCTTAATATGGCAGCATTAATGTTGTTGTAGGAAGCTGAGCCTCTGCACGTCCCGGCTTGCGCCTTTCGCTCCCAGTGGCTCCTCTTCATCCTAGCAGCCCAGTTCTCGGCTTCCACTCACACAAAGCTGCCTCAGACTAGCAGGATCACCCAGGCACTTGAGTTTTCAGTGTTTAGCCCATTGTTTCCCTCCCCCCATTAAAAAGGAAACAAAGCAAATGTGGGAGAGAAGAAAGCCCAAGTGCAGCAGCTCTCAGGCAAGGTTTGGGTGCAGCCTGGTGCACCTTCTCTGCCACACCAGCAGGTTTGCCAGCACATACCCTGTTCTGCTCACCCTGCTCTGCTCTCCCTGCTCTGTGTTTCGGAGCTGCCCAGGTGTGAGCTCTCCTGCACTGGCAGCCAGGGCAGGTGGCACAGCCGGGGCTGCGATGGGTCGGCCCTGGCACAGATCAGTTTTGGGAGCAGCATGGTCTCACACATGCAGAGGCTCAGGCACACGTACCTTCCTTACACTCTCCTTACGCCAGAGTCTCTGAACAAATTTCACTCTGACTGCCACAGAAACAGCCTTAGAAGTTCTCTGCCATTGCAGATAGGTTGGCCTGGCAGGGATGTGGCACTCCAGCCCAGGGCTGACTCCAGCACGTCTCCCCGTGGTTCAGCAGCACGGTGGGGGCACCTTGCAGCCCAGCTTCCCAACCAGAGCTGCAGCTGCTCAGTGCAATCATCTTTTGACAATTTTTCATTAAAGTGCGGGTACTTTACTGCATGCTTCGTACCTTAAATATCTCTTATTAGCATTTGAGTGTCTTCCCTCCCTAGAAAGCTTGCAAGGCTCCCATTAAGGGTAATGAGAGTCACACTCCTGGGAGGCAAGGAGAATATATACCCCAACATCTCCTGGTTATGGTCTGCTCTAACCAGTATGCCAGAGCATCATCTGCTAGGGATTTATTAGAGGCGCATTTTACAATGGGCTCCATTATAAGTTATTAAGGAATGGAGCAGCTTCCACTGTTCTTTCATTAAATATTAATAGAGCATTTATAAACCGCTCCTTAATTTGAAGTGTTACCTTTAATCAAAGCCCTGGCAATAACGATGTGCCCTTTGGTAAGGCCCCTCTGGTAGTGCTCAAACCTTCCACACAGATTCATGTGCCTGCGGGCACCGAGCGCAGGGCAGTGTGGCTGCTGCAGGCAGGGCACGCTGGGCAGCAGCTGCTCACAGCACTGCCTGCTGCGGGCATGCATGGAGCTGGGCAGTGCCAGCCGGGCTGGGGACGCTCCCTGCAGCACCTGCAGGTGCTGGCAGCACAGGCACCCCAGCACCAACAGCCAGCCTGGAGCCACACGAGTGCGCAGTGAGATGCGGGACACATGTCCAGGGTCAGGGCTCTGCCCACCCACCTGTCTGTGCTGGATGCTGCTCACCTGTTTTGCTGTCCACAGTGAAGTGCTGCTCGCCCTCCAGCACACTGTAGACTATTCGGGCACTGCTCCCGTACGTGGGGTCATCAGCATCGGATGCCATCACCTGCATCACAGAGGTGCCTGCAGCAGGGACAAGAAGGAAGCAAAGTCAGGGAGGTGAGAGCAGCACAAACCCTGGGGCCAGGGACTGGCAGAACAGAAGAGTGGGGCCAACACTGACCACCCACACATTCTGATGAAAATGAGCAGAATGGCTGTGTGCAAACACAACATCACCTCCCCCAAAGGCCTGACATCCAGAAGCGTGGCCCCGTTTGTCCTGCAGAGTGACAGCAGGGCCTGGACCACAGGCTGCTGTCTGGGCAGAACATGCTCTCCGTGTCACCAGCCTGAGCAGCCAGTAGCTTTTCTCCCAGCAGACATCTCTGCAGCAGACTTCTCTGCTGGGCCATCTGGGACAGAGCTGGGGGTGAGATGTTACCACGTCAGCTGCCCCTTTCCTGTCCATAATAAGCAACACTGGTACCTCCATCCCATCCTGGCCAGGACCTGGTTCCCACTGCAGTCCCACACCTCTGCAGCAGACAGACCCAGGAGGAGGCGGCAGCTGCAGGGGAGGAAAAGCTCTCACCTGCCCGGAGCCAGACACTGCGCCCTGTCCTCATGCTCCACACGTAGCAGGGCAGGAGGACCACAAATTGGATAAAAGTCCATCAGATGTCTGCAATTAAGTTATTGATTTTCAGTGCTGCCTCACTAAACTGGGTGCTTCACTCCAGCTGCCCCGTGATGCCTTTAATTTGACATCATGTTCAATTTGTCAAAAGCAGGACCTGGGACATATGAACTGGGCCAGGAGCTAAGGTCTTCAGAGGCAATAGAAAGGAGGATGAAGCCACCTAAATCCTACCAAGGGCCACCCCTGAGGGGCAGGTCTGCCTCCAGCACCAGACCCAGCATCAGGGGAACGAGCACCGGCAGCAGCCGCCTCTCCAGTGCGATGAGGCAAGCCCTGAGCTGCTCAATGGAAAGAGCTGCCACGAGCAGCAGGAATGCACACACTCCTCTCAGTCCAGTTCACTTCTGATATCCTGGAAAGGGTTTCTACTGAGGAATGTGAGCAGTTACCGTGGTTGCTTTCCATCCTCTCCGGCCATCTTCTCACAGCTGCAGCTCTGGAGGCATCATGAGAACCCCCCCATCCTCGGGCTCCAGCAACACGCTGCTTTGCACTGCCGTCTTTACACTTTGCTGCCTCCCACGCAGTTATGGTGTGTCCCTGCCAGGTGCACGCCAGCAGCCTCCCTGCCTTGCAAATTCCGCCCTGAGGGCAGTGAAGGCCCTTGCGTCCCCACCTGCTCTCAGCCTCTCCTCAGCAGAGGGGACGCCAGGCAGGGAGGAACACCATTGCCACCATGCAGACTCGAGATCAAGGCATAAAGGTGCAGCGCAGGCTGCTCATGGTCACTCACAGGATCTCAAGAATCTGGGAGCCTGACTTTCCAGCATCCTCTCTTAACCCCTGCCTGTCCTTTTCCCACCCTTCCATCTCCCTCTTCTGAGCTGAAGAACAAATGTCTTAAGCTCCAGTGTAAGCACTACAGCCCAGTGCCCTCCCAGCTCAGATGCAGCAAGCTCTGCAGCTCTGGGCACCAGTGCAGGGCAGTGTGGGCATCCGCCAGCACCCCCACAGCACCCCGGGCCTGCACAGAGGCACATGCAGAACTGAACGCTTGCTGAGCTGGACTGCCCGTCCACCCCCTGGGGCTGCGACCTGCGCCTGAGGATGGCTCCGCCGTGCAGCCAGCACCTTCCCTGCACCGCTGTCACTGTGCACAATAGGAAGGCCCTGAGACTAGTGTGTGTCCTGCAAAGCCACATACCCTGGCCTGATGCCAGAGGGCAGCACTCCCCTCTGAGGGATCTGGATGCTATAGAAGGGGAAACTCCGATTCTACAAACAATGCCATTCACAGCGTTCACCCTGCCCCAGCACACGCCGCGGCTGGTGCACATTGGAAGCAAGCCAGCAGGACATCAGGGAAGAAAATAAACCAAAGGAGCTTACAAATTACTGAAGCAGAAATGAGCGCCTTACAATCTCGAGAACATCCTGATTGGTAGGAAGCCAAACCCAGACAGGGGGGATCGCTGCAGAGCCCTGCACCCCGCAGGGCAAACCCGAGGGCACTCACCCGGCTGCGGGGCAGCCACTGAAACACAACAGAGGGAGCAGCCCTGGAGGTGCCTGAGCAGAGCAACCCACTGGGCAAGGACACCCAGCTGCTAGCACCATGCAGGCGAGCGTGGTGTCCTGGGGAGCAAACCAAAGCATCACATCTTAGGGGGCATGGGCTCCCTGAGAGGCTCAGCCCAATGTGACCAGATGAGAGTGTTGCAGGTGCTCAGATGCGCAGATCAGGGGGCTCAGAGCTTGCACCACGAGCACAGCACAGCGACCCCCAGCCCATGCCCACGCGCTGCCCCAGCCACTGCCAGATGCACAAGAGTGTTTTCAGCATTTTCTATTAAGAAAAACCCATCAGACTGCTGGCAAGTGTTCTGGCTGTGTGTTCAAGTCTTTTCCTCTGCTTCTAGTGTGGAGATTAAACAATTTCTCTTCACGATAATCAGTTTTGCATTCAGCCAGCTTTGTGATGGAGCCAGGGCTTGACCCCAAGTTTCTGTCTGCACAGTCAAATCATCTCTAATCTCAGTGCTACGCAGAGAAATGAGAGCAAAATGCACCAAGGGAGGAGTGCTGTTCTGATGAAAGGATACACATCTACCACAGGCTCCGTGTGCTCCCCAGCCAGCCCAAAAGTGAGCCCTGGGTACAACCCCCACCGTGTGCAGGCAGCAGAGATGCCTTGCAGGAGGCAGTGTGCTCTGGATTTGGGCTCATGCCTGTGTGCAGCAGACAGCTGCTAAGCAGACCCCAGGGAGCTCAGGGAGAACACAGCTAATTTTAGCATCTCCTGTTACAAGGTGAAACTCCTGCAGTTCCCAAGCAGCTGGCTGGGTCCATCCTACCTCCTCTGCAGCTCCAGGGCTCCTCCTTAGAGGTCAGACCTGCTCAGCTCAGGCCTTTCGCAGCGACCAGCACCGGGGTGCCCATGCAGAGGCTGAGCCTTCGCGCCAGCCTCAGCCCTGTGCTCTGTGCAGAGAACAGCACCAAATTCTCCAGGCTCAGCCTGGCTGCAGGGGCTGAGGTTAGCCCCAGGCACCACCTCTGCCCACACACATCCTAAACTCTTGCCTCACCATCCTGACCATCTTTCAGCTGCTATTTTTGATCCACCAGACAGCAAGAGCAACCCCTTTCCCTTTGCAGAGGGTTACGGTGAGTCTGGATAAGTTCATGGAAGAGAGACACTGCAGATCCAGTGAATGCAGACCCATGGAAACCACATGCAGCTGAAGAAATGCCCGAGCTGAAGCTGGCTGCTGTCTGGGGGAGTATTAAAGCAGCACCACACATGCTTCCCACTTTTGGCCACTGCCAAGATGAGATCCTGGAACAGAGAGGCCTTTACTCCACCTTCACATCATCTTTTAGTCTCAAGCAGAAGTTTGCATTGATTCTTGGATGAGTTCATGGAGGGGAACAAGTCGTGCTGCGCTACGTGCAGAGCAAAGCACTCCCAGCTACTGTGTGAGTTTGTGCCATTCTCTCATTATCCGTTACTCCCTCTTAGGCACTGGGAAATCAAATGACTTTCCCTCCCAATTAGTACTCCTTCATTATGCAAATAATGTCCTTTGATCTGTGCCTGCTGTCACAGAGCGGATCTGACCATATTTGTTTTACTTCTCTGTGTACTCCAGGAAGGCACCCACCTCCGGGCGCCGGGGCTGTGCCTGCGGCACGGAGCAGGGAGCTGCAGCCCATGGTACCCACCTGGGCACAGCCCCAACGGGGCCCGGGAGGGGAAGAACAGGGCCACCTTCACTTCTCAGCTGGGCCACAGAGCAGCAGAGACGGGGATGAACAGCAGCTCCCTGCAAAGCACGTCTGAGACAGAGCGGCCCAACTCCCTGCAGCTGCCATGGGTCATCCAGGAGAGCAGAGCAGTGGCCAGGCAAGCAACCAGCAGGTCCCCGGGCTTTGTCCTTGAACTTGGTGTCACAGGCAGTTCAAGCTGCCCCCCCTCTGCCTCTGCTTTGCCATTGTGGGGGATTGCCTTTGTCCACACCCAGGAAGGCAGCAAAGCACACCCCCCATTGACTCCTGTAAAATGCCCCTCAGATCTGGGGGAGATTTATGTGCCCGGTTCAGAGGCAGCAAATGATACCACCACTATAAACCACAAAAAAAGGCCACAGTCACAGTCTGACACCACGAAAGTGGCACTCCCCCAGGCAGCACCCCATGTTCAGCATCCTCAGAGCTTCCTGCAGTGCCTGGAGCTGAACTTCGCACATCACTTCCACAACCTCTCATCTCCCACCATGCCCTGCACCTCAAGCTCTGCACCAGGGCCACAGCAGAACAGCAGGGCAGCCTCCAAACACTAGAGGGTTCAGGAGAAAGCTATGTATCAGGCTTGCCCATTTAACGCCGTCACAGAACGTGCCCGCCCCATCCTTGTGCTCCCTGCTCCTGGGTGAAGCACGGGCAGGCTGAAGGAGAACCAGGAGGGAGCTGGGGGCTCGCAGCCTCAGCTCCATGCTCCCGCTGTGAGGGCCGTGCAGCAGCATCATGTAAAGACGTGGGGTGAAGCTCTCCCTGCCTTGTCAGCCTGGCTGCTGCAGAGGACCCCTCACATCTCCCAGCTGGCCGGGCTACAGAGAGCTCCAAGGCTGCCGTGGGCAGGCAGACATCAGCCTGGTGAGCAGAGCAGGCTCTTGGCTCCAGGTCCCCCCTCTCTGAGCATGCAGCTTGGAAGCACATCCCACGCCGTTCACAACACTTCTCTTTACTTTTAACATCTGAGTATTTTAATTTGCAGGGATCGCCTCCTTTCATGTTGTGAAACCGTGTTTCTTTCTCGCTCTGATCTCCAATTTCGCATAGAAACTGTCTTCTTTGATATGTCTTGTTCACATCACTCTGTGATCAGGCAGCTCCATAATTGTTAGCATTTTTAAAAGAATTGGGATCCTTGTCTAATACTCAGAGTTGAGAATTCTTTGCTTTTAAAAGTTGTTCAAGCAAAATAGATTAATTTCTTTCTTCCCATTGGGAGCAGGATGCCTCCTGCTTTGCTGCCCACACACTGTCCTTCATTTCTGCAGCAGCACGTGGCTGCAGTTCAAGGGGTCACCATCTGACTCAAGAAAGGATCTGTGCAGGTCAATGGAAGACGATGGAGTGCTCGGGGTGCTTCAGGAGCACTTGTCCCCACCCACCAACAGGAACCCAGGCAGCAGCAGCTCCTGGTGTGGGCAGTTCCTGCACACCCGCACTTGAAGGCCACGCGCCGGAGGGCTGCAATGCGCTGCACATTAACCACAGGCAGCCAGAGCTCTGTCCCAGGGCAGCGCAGACCGAGCAGCATCCTGGCTCAGCCTGCAGGGTGCTGGGCAGCTCGGCCAGACCTCCCCACGCACAGCGGCAGCACCGCAGCTCACACCACCTCCCGGGGGCTGTCCCCCCCCCCCCCCCNGCACCTGCCCTGCCTTATGTCCATGCCAGTCAGCCTCTCACAGACTGCCTTCACCTTGACACAAGCTTCAGAGAACAGGGATTTATCATTCTCTGCCTGCAGCACACACCTGCACGTGCTGCCTGCTGTGCGCTCTGGTTCTTTGATGGGGGATGACAGACCTTGGCGAGGGCAGGGAGTAGTGGGAGGCCCTGGGGCAGAGCAGCCACCCCCGTCAGGCGGTGCTCAGCACAGGGACTAAGGGCAGTGATACCACGTCCCCTCCCCATGCTCAGGAGGGCACAGAGCTCACTGCCCCCACACCTGCCCTGGGGGATGGATGCATATGGGCTGCCCGCACACATCCCAGCCTGCTGCCCGCACAGTGGCCATGGGCCTCAAAATGTGGCAGCAGGGGGAAGGGCGGCTGGCGGCAGCGTGGAGGAAACCACTTCTGCTACAGCAGGCACACATTCCCTGAGCTCACCAGTGCCTGGCCCCTTGGAGGAGAGCCAGAAACCAGGCGAAGGTCTCAGCAGCACTGCGCAGTGATGCTTGGGGACAGGCAGGCAGCCACAAGGCTCGGAGCAGCAAAGCTTTGTGCAGAGGACAGTGAGAGGAGAGGCTGGGGCACACGCTCAGGCTAATCCAAACCACGGGCAGCCATGGGCCCCTTGCCATGCAGAGGATCATTCCTCCCCTGCCCACAGCGTCTGGGAGCCAGGGCTGAGCGGAGCCAGGGCGATGGCACAGCGGCTGTCCAGCTCCTCCCTGACCCATCTGCAGGGCACGGCTTAGGGCTGAGGCTGAGCGCACAGCCGCAGGCTGGCAATCAGCTCAGAGGATTTATTCACTTGTTTTCCTTAAGCCACCTTATTTAGTTGTCCCTCTCGGCAACTCAGCTTCGGTCTCAGCTGAAATCCCTGGAATTTGCAGCCTGTTCAGTGGGCACAGCAGGCTCAGGATTCCCCCCAGACCTACCAACGGGGGACAGCTCAGCCACGCTGCCGATGTAGGGCCCCTCCAGGAAGCGTGGCTCGCTGTCATTGATGTCCTGCACCTTGATGATGAACTCGGACTCGGGCTCCAGCAGCTGGTCCGTCTGCCGGTCGCGGGCCTGCGCCCGCAGCGTGTAAAAGGTTTTCTGCTCGCGGTCCAGGCGCTCTGTGGCGTGGATATCACCCGTGATCTCATCGATGAGGAAGATGGTCCCTGCGCCCTCCCCGGAGATGGTGTACTTGATGGAGCCGTCCCCCTCATCCGAGTCCGAGTGGATCTGCCAGGGAAAGAGGAGAGGTGGGAGAAGGCTGGGCCGTGCTCGTGCCCCATGGGCACAGAGCCTCCACGTCACTCCTCCTCCGCTCCCTCTGCCACCACCGCCCCGAGAGCGGCACAGAGCACCGCAGGGGACACTGCACAGAGCACCGCAGGGGACACTGCACAGCACCATCAGTGCTGCCTCTGCCATCACGCGCCTGGTGCATGGCCACTGCTGCCAACACCCACCCACCCCATGGCCAAGGGCCAAACCCCACCACAGCGAGGCTGGGAGATGCTGGAGCCAGGGGGACAACTCAGCAACAGCCCCAGGAAGAGCCTTCCCTGGGGGCGAGGACTCGGGATCCAGTGTAGGGCTGCTTCTCCCAGGCTGCGCAGCAAACCGGGCCATGGAGGCTGCCAGCGCCTGCACACCCCCACCCAGTGCCAGAGCCCACCCTCCCCCCACCCACACACGGCCACAGGAGCTGGGTGGGAGCTGGGCTGGGCACCCCGTGCAGAGCCCACGGCTGTGGGCCCAGCTCCAGCCTGCACAGCACAGCCCATGGGACAGGAGGACATGGCCGTGTTAGGGGTGAAAGGAGCAAACAGCCATGCTCAGGGTGAAATGAGGCAGGCAGCCATGCTCAGGGTGAAACCAGGCCCCAGGGAAGGCACTTTGTAGCCAATCTCCCTTTCATTTTCTAATTAAGACAATGTTTGAAGTCAGGAAAAGAAAGGGTAAACAGAAGCTCCTCGCGGAGCAGGAGCTGACTGGAATCCAGGCCAGACGTCCATAGATAATTTTATTGGTGGCATTAAACTGAGTTATGAGGTTTTTACAATCTAACCACTTATGAGAAATCTATTAACAGTAACCGGACAGGCAGAACGCATGTGACGGGAGCAGCACGGGCTGCAACAGCCCTGACAACACAGGGCCCCGCAAGGCCCCACAGCTGCCTGCTCCCTGCAATTCCTGCTCAGAACCAGCAAAGTTCTCCCCCCCACCTCAAAAGAAAAAAAAAAAAAAGAAAAAAGCTGTCCATTAATCGGCTAATGAAATATGAAAATGTTTATGAGCCATTCAATCTTCCAAACTGCAGTTCTATAACCCACCTTTCAGACACACAGCTCTACCAGCCAGAATTTATACCAGAGCTGCCTCTTTTTTTACGACGCCTTCATTATATTTGTCTTGTTAGATACAGTTTATATATTTATTTCATGAGTGAGGTGCCTGCACGTTTGACAATTCGATGTGTTTCACACAACATTCCCATACTCGGAGCTGTATGGGAGCAGCTCCCCAGGAGCAGACTCAGCTCCATGCGTGGCCGCCACCCCCACAGTGCCCAGGAACCCCACAGTGCCTGGGAGCCCAACAGTTCTCTGGAGCCCCACAACGACGGCTGCAGCACTGCTGGGTGAATGGTGCTCCTGGTGCGTGCGGGGATGCTCTGCGGGAGCACCTGCCCGGCAGCACTCTGCTGACCCTGTAGGTTATCGGCATCCCCGATGTTCATTGTTGCCCCATTAGACCACCAGATGCAGAAGGTGCACCTGCTCTGCTCAGCACAGGTAACAGAAAGCTGCGCTTTGCTGCTGAGCGCCAGCCCTGTGATTAATAATGAGGGCAGCGATCAGCCGCCCGGTGCCACGCTGAGCTCCCAGCACTTCTCTTTACATATTTGCTCATCGCTGACTGCTCGGAGCAGACACCAGCAGCCCTGCGAACGAGAGAGCAGGGAAGAAAAATGGAGCCTGGGCTCAAGGGGCTGTAGAGATTGATTTACAAGGGAAGATTAAAAGACCTAAGTCTGTGCTGCTTGGCTAAACAACAACTAATGGGGGAGGGCTGGAACTCTGACTGCTGACATCTGGGGGTGCTGCGGAGCACAGGGCCAGAGCACAGCCCGGGGATGCTAACCCCTCGGCTCCTCCCCCCTCGGCTCCTCACCCCTCGGCTCCACACCACCAGGCAGGCGGGGGGCAGAGCGCGGCGGGGGGCACAGCTGCCCCTCCCCTGGGCCCGGAGCCCTCCGAGGGCGTCCCCCAGCCCTGCCTCAGCTCCGCAGCGCCCGACGCGCACAGCTGCCGCACAGGTGGAGGTGGGCAGGAGCCCAACAGCATCCACTAAACGGGGAAACAGCTCCCTTGTCCCGAAGAGCTTAACCCAGGAATTTTACAGAGCCATTAATTACTTGCTAATAATTAAATCGAAATTAAATGTGAACAGAGGTGCACATTCCTTATTAAAAGCGATTAAACAGAAAGCACAGATACACAAATAAAAAATGACTCTGGGGCTGAAAAAGAAAGAAAATCAAATAAAAACTAGCCCGTAATAAAGGTGCACGTTGTTTGCTCCAACTCATAAAGCCCGAGTTCATCAATTTTCTTTAAATATTAGCAACTTAATTAAATCTGTTTTTTTTCCCCTTTAATCCTCTCCTCTATCTAAAATAGATCTGTCCACATGCAGAAGTTGGTAACTAGCGCTGACCCCATAATTCTATTTAAAAAAAAAAAAAAAAAAACAAAGAAATTCACATCAAACTGACAGCAGCCTCAGGGGAAATTACAGTTCAGAAGAAGGATTAAGCCAGAGAACCCAGATTTTACGGGAACGGTACCGAAGAGCACGCGGAGGTGCACAGGCAGCTCCGGGCAGGCACCGCTCCCCCCTTGGGGCCCCCGCACCCCTCGGCCCCAGCACTTCCCCCGGGAGCATCACGGCTGGGAGCTGCCTGCAGCAGAGCCCGGCTGCTTGTCCTTAGCCGGGTGGGTGATGCATTGAATGATGTGAAAGGGGCTGTAAAATGGGTTAGTTTTAGGTTCCTGGGTGTGTTTTGGAGATGAGGCTGTTGCTAGGCTACCTCTGGAGCTTGACAGGGCCCGATGCCTCGAGCCACCTCCCAGGGGAGCCGTGAATTAACCGTAACTGCATCGAGCGGTGCGGAGCAGTGCGGCTTTTGAGTGTCTGCTGAAATGGACACAAATCACAGCTGAAATCCCACCTGGCCTCGAGCCAAGAAGCCCATTTTCAATCCTCCTCCAGACTCATACGCAAACAGCGAGGCCATCCGACAGCCCTGCTGCACGAGCTCTTCCCTGGGCATTTTCCTTTGGGGAGAGCCCATGCCTCCCAGGAGCAGCTGTCCCCAGGGCTGGCAGTGCTGCTCTGTCATCCGTGTGCAGACCTTCCAGCACCTGGGAACCACCGGGCATCCTCTGCACAGCTCTCAGAAAAGGACAAACAGCCTCAGGACGCCAGGCTGTGCCAGCATCCCCATGCACACAGCAAGCCCAGGGACAGACCCCATCCTGCCCTGTGGGTGCTGCTGTTCTGCCCACAGTGGCCGCTCTGGGTTTGCCAGCACTCCTCTCTGCTGGCACGTGAGCAACAGTAAGAGCCGGGACAGCACGAGCAGCCGCTCCCTCACAGAGAGCTCAGGGGCAGCCGGGGCTGCCCAGGTGGGGAGAGCAGAGCTCAGTGCCTGCTAGTGCACTTTCTCACAGCGGAGCAGGATCATTACGAGCCTGAAATCTCCCAGCACCTCTCCCTGGAAGACCACTGGTGCCACCATCTGTGTCAGTCCCAGCAGGGCTGGCCCTGGGGTCAGCACAGCGCAGCTCCCAGCTGGTGCCCTGCAGTGCCTGCATGCAGCCGTGATGAGCAGAGCTCTGCCTCAGCGCTGCCCCTCAGAGCTCCTCGAAGCCCTGCACATCTACACCAAGCACCTTCTGCACCACGCTGCGTAGCTCAGCCCCAGATGCATCAGCCCTGCAACCACCTCCCTCTGGCCAAAGACAAAGGCAGGATTCCCACGCCACGACTGGGGGGGACATCTGCTCTGCCAGCCCCGGTCTGCTCAGGCAGTGAGCCTGGGAACAGATGCAGCCTGCAGGTGCAACAGAGCACAGCCCTTCCAGGTCCCACAGGGAGCCCCAGGGAGGGATGAGGAAACAAAACTCAGCGCATTGTCCCTGCGCTGAAGGGACTACAGGATGGGGAACCGACCATCTTCAGGAGGTCAGGGCTGCAACGCTGCAGCAGCTGCCAGGGCAGGAAGGCCCCTGGTGCTCCAGCAGCACTTCAGCACCCAGACACGGCCTGGAGCACAGTGAGCAGATGCTCGCCCCACTGGCCCTGCCCAGTCTGCACATCTGCCCTCCCAGAGACCGGGCTGAGCACTCCCCACTGCCTTGTGACACCCAGCGCTGCACCCCTCCTTGCACCCGTGGGAACCCCACACACAACTTGCAGATAACAGACACAGATTGTGGTGTGCTCTTGCCCTAGGTCTGTGGGAGCACAGTAACCTCACCATTGCAGCAAGCACCAGGCTCCAGCCATCCCAGCCCACACCTTGGCCGCTGCTCTAACTGCAAGCAGCCTCCACATGCGGGGCCCCTCGACCTTGCCAGGTTTAGCCATGCTGCCAGCACGCCCCGTTCTGCACAGGCCTGGGCAGCCCCACAGAGATGGAGGCTCACCTTACCTTCCCCACATACAGCGGCTCCGTGCCCGTGTACTCCTCCACCACAAAGAATTGGTTCCAGACCCAGCCGCGCTTCACGCGCCCGCCAGCCAGCAGCGCGGGGTCCCCCGGCTGCCCCAGGCCAGGATCCTCTGCTGCAGCATGCGTGGCCCAGGCCCCCAGCTCCTGGATGGCACAGAGCAGCAGCAGCATGGTCCACGAGAAGCCGTGCAGACCCTTTGCCATTGCACTCTAGGAGGCTGCATGGGCTGTAGCTTTTGGACAGGCAACTGGTATCCTTATGGGAAGAGGAAGAGTGGAGTCAACAGCAGCGTGGGACTCACTGGTCACTGTGGTGTCCCCGTCCCTGCTGTGTGCCCCATCCTGCAGCTGGCGACCTCCTGTTCCTGCAGGGTACAGTCAGATCTGCAGCTACAGGTGCCCTGGCCCGCTTACTGCTAACTCAAGAGCAGTCAGCACTGGTGCCTTGCAGGCTGCTCCTGGGTCTCCAGAGAAGAGTCTGGCAGCTGGCATTTGCCCCAGGGACGGGGCTGCACGGCTCCAAGATCAGCTGCCAGCAGCCTTGCCAGGGAGCGGGTCACACGCAGCTCGCTGCCTGCCCCGCCACGTGCAGGGCACAGCCAGCCTGGAGCGGCATCCACAGGGCGCGAGGGACAGCTCCTCCATGTACAGCTTCACTGAGGAGTCCAGAGGATGGGGTGCTGTGGCCGGGCTCTGCCTGTCCCACAGCAGCCCTGCAGCACCGTGCAAGGGGTGCAGCAGCGCAGAGGCCCGTGCCACACGCTCTGCTCACGGGCTCATTTGTAACTCCCGTCTTCAGGAGGGGGACGTCCTGGCACCTGGCGAAGGGTCCTCGGCCCAGCTGATGCCGGTCACTTCCATCCTCCGCCGGCTCACGCAGGGAGGTGTAGGGCAGCCAGCAGCATCCCCAGGAGCCTGGAAAAGGCCAAGGTGTCAGTGCTGGTGCAAGAGCAGGGCTCCATGCCTCCCCACTGCCCTGCGCCCTCGGTCAGTGCCTCCCCCCACCCCACAGTAGCATTGGCCCATGGGTTCTGCACAAGTGCAGTGCCGGAGGAGGGACATGAGCAGAGCTCTCAGTGCTGTGGACATTTGCGCCATCAGAGACTGGAACCGAGGAGCTGCACCACTGAGGGCATCTCCCCTTGGCTCACCAGCACCCGGGTGGGCAGCACAGCCCGAAGCACTGCACAGCCACGGCTGCCTCTGCACGGGACAGAGCACAGCAGGGCTGCATGCATGGGGCAGGGCTGCATGCATGGGGCAGAGCACAGCAGGGCTGCATGCATGGGGCAGGGCACAGCAGGGCTGCATGCATGGGGCAGGGCACAGCAGAGCTGCATGCATGGGGCAGGGCACAGCAGAGCTGCATGCACTGAGCGCTGTCTGCTCTGGGGGATGGCAGCACCCAGCAGTGGGAGTTTCTGGCTCTCCAGCTCTGCTACCAGTCATGTTCCTGGCACCTCACTTCTGTGCCAGTGGGCTAGGAGAAAAGCGCCTGCTGAGTGGCTCACCACTTGGAAGACTTTAAAGCAACCTTTTTTTCAGAAAGGCCTCTGGAGTAAGCTTCCAGGCACCCATGAGGTACTGAGGATAAAGACATGAGACCTGTGGCCAAGGACAGACCACACTCAGTGAGCACCTGGTGAGAGGGAACTCGACACGGAGAGAGGATGGGTACACAGCACCCACTTCTCCCCCCACCAGCACCCTGAGCTTCCCCCAGAGCTCTGAACGCCGACCAGCCATGAAATACGCACAGCTTCACCAGTTTGAGGAGTTAATCTCTTGCCATCTGTTATTCTAAATAGAAGGGGGGAAGAGAATGGAGGGAAAGGGGGGGGCTACCCTGGACCACATGCACGAGGCACTAGAGATGGTCATCTGCTCCCCAGAGAAGGGCAACTGGGCAGCACCGGGACTACACTCTGCACAGCCGCCTGCGCAACTCCCAACAGCCTCAGCAGCCCAGAGAAGGGGCAGCCGGCAAACACTGCCCTACCCCTTCCTTGCACCTGCCATTTCCGTGTGTGGCACCTACAGCGCAGGTTCTCAGAAGCATCCAACGAGCCACACCATCAGTTCTGCGGTTCCCTGACCGGACAAACACTGAGAAGCACTGAGAAGCTCAGGGGCCCTGACCTGAGGGGGTGCCAGGCACCCGTCAGCACGGTCTCTTCGTGGTTCACGCGCAGTGCGTCATGCAACGTGGGCAAACGTGCACAAAGGGGCTCACTCATGTCATCATGTGCATAGCTAAGAGCACACACACACTGACATCCCTTCTTATCCACATTTGTGCCTCATTTGGGTACACACGTGCCAGGTTTCCCTCAATGTACACATGCCATATTCTGCGCACACGTGCACATAACAGTCCCCACACGTGCAAGCTCTGTGTGCTTCATGCTCCAAGCACAGAGTCTCCAGTGAATTTCTGTTAGGAATCACAGTGCAGAAGTACTAACATTTCTCTCCACCCCTCTGTCCTGCAGGCTGTTTGTTATTAAGACACATTTACACAGGCCACACCAAGTTGTGAGTGACGGCCGAGCTCCCTCTCGCAGCTCAGTCCCCCTGTGCAGGAGCAGCTCTCGCCCCTGCTCCAGGAAGGGCAGCTACCCGTGCCGATACAGTGCGCAAGAATCCCTATAATCAAACATCACAAAATTTTACATGGCACACTACACCTAGGGGAGCGGGATGATGGACCAGCTTGGTCCCTCCCACTGCTACAAGTCTGATGGTATAAAGCAACTGCACCCTTCATGGGTCAGACACAGACGTAAAGGTCACCACTCAGGAACTGCCCTACATGCAGCAGACTTCAAAACAGGAGATTCACAAAATAACGGGACATGTAGGAACCTGCTCTATCATTCTTGCATGGGTATACAGAGGATACAAATAAGAAGACACAGAGCATCACTGCCACAAACGGCATCTCTCCAATTTCTCATAGCTGAGAAATTTGTAGCTACTTTCAAGTGAGCTCCCCAGACAGTGAGAGATGTCAGCACTGAACAGCACGAGTTGTGCCCAAGCAAGAGCTCCAGGTCAGCACCTGCTGCATACAATATGCATGGGAAGAACACACTGTCCAGCATCTCTGCTCTTGCTGTTCTGCAGCATTTTTGCAGGCAATGCCTCCAGATGCACCCAAAGTCCTCTCACAAATGGATTCTACACAACAAACAGCTGCCAGACACAGAACTGAACACACTATTTGCACATGTTCTCAGGGACTGCACGAGCAGAGCAGCAGGGAGAGGCAATCGCCAGCTGCAGACATCCCACTGCTCGCCCCGAGGCGCTCTCCTTGCCATCCAGGCTGCTCCATGGTGATTCATATAGCCCTGCCAAGACAGCAACGCCAGACAGAGCAGTTCTGCAATCATCGAAGGCCTCCTGAGCCGGAGAGGCTGGAGGAGAGGTGTGATGGGTAGCACCAGCCCAGCAGAGAACGCCAACGTGGGCTCAGGGAGGGCAGCAGGAGCTGTCCCCACTCCCTTCATCGCATCTCCCAACAGCTGTGAGTGCGCTCCAGGACCCGACTGCCCAGACACACAGACCGTCCTCGTGGGCACATGGGACACCGCTGCTCTTCGGAAATGGGCACTGCACCTCTCCTTTCAGCCTGGCCAGAGCTACAGCATATAAATGGAAGCAACTAAATCCCAAACAGCGCCAATACACCAGCAAAAGCAACAGTCTGAATGCACACCCTAAAGCAGGCAGAGAAGAGTACGCAGGGGCAGGAGCTGGCGTGGGGGGCAAGCACAGCTCCAGGAGAGCACTCCTCGGCTGCCGGGGGAGCGGCCCCAGTTCCCAAGGCAACTTGCTGCTGCATCCCAGCACTGCAGAGAGCACCGCTGCCACGGAGAGGAGAGCCCTGCTGCGCGCAGGGCTGGGCTGCCGTTGCTGTGGGAACCACAACACTGCGGTTCCAGTCCCAGCTATTATGTCGCCTTTTACATTTAACAGATTTCTCATCTTACTGCTATGCCTGAGCTAATGTGGTTTGCTAGTGGCTGCCTCACACCGACAAAGTTCAGCTACATTCAGCCCAGCTGCCTGCAGGCTCTCGCTGTGCGCAGCGCAGAGCGCGTCCCGGTCCCAGTGCACCTCCCAGGCACTCCGGTCCCAGGTCCAACCCAGCCCATCGCAAGCTCCACGTCCTGGTACCCAGAGCCACCCAGAAATGCAGACCCAGTGACACGTCTCTGGCAAGGCTCATTGCCACAGACTACATTCTGCTACTCCCCATAAATTCTCAGCCTGTTTCTCCCCTGTCTCCGCTTCAGGCCATGGCATTGTGTCCGCGTGCACACCTTTCCTGCTGGCTGCCACATTGCAGAGCTCTTCTGGAGGCACAGTGCCCAAGAGCCCCACATCCCACTCATGTCCTCGCTGCAGCCAGATTCAAGGTGCCCCACAGCACCACAGAAGGTCCCTTGCATGGGGACCAAGAGCAGCACAGCACTTATTTCCCCACGTCACTAAAGAGCATTCACCGACACAGCTGGAGGTGCCACTTTGTCCTGCCACGTGTGAGCAGCACAGCCACAGATAAGCGGGTGGGCACTGCCGCTGGCTGCAGCCAGCCTTGGCCCCAGCGCAGCACCCAGCACCCCGGGCTGCAGGCACACAGCCCACACGCGCTCCCGTGTGCCTGGGCTCCCGCCGCACCGCGCAGACTCTCACAGACGCCGTGAAGCACCAGGCTCTCGCACCACCCCACCATGCCCTCTCTCCCACTGCTGCTCTGTCATCCCCACTTCCCAATTATCAGCACAGCTCCCCCTTTCCTCTCTGCAAGAGCTTGTGCAGTTTGTCCGTGTATATTTGGCACAGCCGTACTGTACATCATGTTGACAGTAGAAATTACATCTCGAGCTTCTGTTTTACACTCTGCTCTGTCAGAACTCACCGCAGCCCAGTGATCAGGACAAATTGAATAGCATCCCATCCATGTCAATATTTATTTCATTTTACAAACGCAGCCTGATGCAGGGGAGGGGGAAGACGTGGGCGGGCAACAACAGAGGAAGGCAGCGCTTCCTGATCCATCCCAGCCCTGCAGATGCTGTGCCACCGCCCAGCATGGCCGTGCCCCAGAGCCAGTGCAGTGCCAGCCCAGTGTGTGTCCGTGCGGAGGTAAACACCCCAGGAGCTGGGCTCACACTGAGCCCACACTGTGCTCTCCATGGGCTTCCAAACAGCAGAGTAAGCAAGGACGAGGGCGTGGAAAGCCCTGCAGTATGCCTGCACCCCAGCCCTGCTGGCCTGGAGCATGTCTCAGCAGCCACAAGGCAGCACCACTCCATCAGCATGGGCACCACATACAGCTGCCATGCAGGGAAAGTGGGGAGAAGAGCATGGGGAGACACACCGGGAGCAGGCTGGAGATGGGTCCAGCACAGACAAAGCCCTGTCAGCAG
This sequence comes from Penelope pileata, assembly GCA_013396635.1. NCBI lineage: Eukaryota > Metazoa > Chordata > Aves > Galliformes > Cracidae > Penelope > Penelope pileata. Next base: position 350,086 of record WBMW01004679.1, read on the forward strand.
CTCACGGTGCCATTCCAGCAGGAGAGACAGCCCAGAGAGAAGAGCCCCTGCCAGGCCCCCAGCACAGCCAGCAGAGCAGCTGGAGAGGCTCTCCAGAGCAAGGGGCCCGCCTCCAGCACCCCCCCACCTTGCTGTACTGAGCCCAGCACCCCCGAGTCAGGTGTGTCCCCACACAGGGCTCAGCCGGTCTGCCCGAAGGGCAGCTCTGCCACCTCCTGCAGCAATGGCAGCAAAGAACGGGGAGCCCAGAACGGGGCCCAGCACCACCCACGCTCTGCAGCTGTTTCAGGCTCAAGGGAATAGCTGAGGCCACGTGCAGAGCACACAGCTCCGGGAACCAATCTGCCAGTTCAGCACCCCCAGCCATGTGGACCCCCCCGCCCCACCCCAGCGCGGGCAGCACGCTGCTCCAGCCACGCTCCTCTGGGAGATGGGGCAGCAAAACGTGTGCTGGCACTTTACCAGCAAATCCTTTCTCACAGTGCCTGCAGCACAGCACGCAGCGTGCAGCCACGTCTCCTCCTGTTCCACAGGACACAAAGCCACGCGGTGCTCCCCTTCCTGGGGGACAAAGGGACTGGCACAGTGACTCTGCCCACGGTGTGGAGGCAGAACAAGCACAGCAAGGCTGCTGCGAAGCTCCGAGATGGTTCAAAATCTCCAGGCCTAGGGCTAAGACATGAACTCAGGCTCTCTAGAGCTCACTTTCTCTACTGGATGTTATAAGAAAAAGTGAGGCAAATAGGGTGCTTTTTTTTTCTTTTATGAACTTCTCTTCAAAATCCAGAGAAGAGGGAGGAGGCAATCTTCCCAGACATGAGATTTGTCCACTCCGGAGTAGGGCACACAGCAAGAATATCACATGGGTGCCCAACGTCCCACACACTACCCCTAACAATCCACCCCACCCACAACCACTGCACCGTGCCCCAGCACCTGCCCACATACCCGAATCTGCCCACAGCTCCTTCCCAGCATCCAAGAGGCATTTTAGGAATATCAGTGTGGGCTGGGTGACAGCAGCCAGGGCATCTGCCAGCTTCAGCCCTATGGAGTGCTCTGCAGATTTAACACAACGGAGATCACCACCATTCCTTCTGTCCCAGTACAGTACCACTGCCACCATACAGTGACCTTGGCTGGAATACGTTATCATGCATTGCAAATTCCATCGGGGACATCACAGGCGAGAGCAAAGGTGTGGGATGCCCACTCACATCAAGAGCGGCTACGATCATGGCCACTGTACCGCAAGTTCCAATATTCTGGTGAAACAAAGCTGGACATTTGTAAGGGAAACACGAGGTCACAGCCTGAATTAGTGATTGAGCACCTGGCGAAGGGCGGTGGCTGGCCTAAGGAACTCCAGTAGGGGCTGCCCTGGGCTTGTTTAAGAGCCAGCCACCAAGGGGAAAGGATCTCTTGCGTGGGATCTGGCTGTTCCTCATCTCGGTGGGAGACCGCTATCGTGTAAGTTGAAATCTTTTGCTTACAACCATTAAACCATTTAAAACTCTACCTGGGATCACTAGAACTCTATCTGAAGCGATCTTGCTTCTGCGACTGCACCACAACATTACATCTGAATAATGCGGAGGCACAGAGAGCCGCTGCAAGCTCAACAGGCTGTCACCCCCGCGAGCTCAGGAGTGCCCCCACAGCATCCCTCTGCTGAGATTCATGCACGAGGCACACACTAATTTGGTGCCCTTTCCAGAATCTCAATGCATTTTACCAAGCAGGTAATAGAGAAATAGCTGGAGATATCGACCTGGGTGGCACGTAGCATAAATTTGTGTAAGATTGCTGGAGATAAGCGGCCAAGGGATTCAAAACTATAAAGGCTTTTTTGCTTACACAGCAAAAGGCCTTTGTAAACCAGATGAACTTATCCCAAGTGCAGGTCTGGACCATGCAATCAATGCTAGACAGCAAGATGCCTTTCGGAATGTCTTCTGCCCCAATCAGAGCCCACGAGGCAGGCAGACAATAATACAATGTCTGCTCACTAACGCTGCCCTCGCCACAGCTTTGGCAGCAGGGCAGGAGGCCCCTCAGGCTCCGTGAGCATTCAGCCATGCTTGTTCCTGAAGCAAAGCTCTGAGTTTCCTCCTGTTTCCTTGGAATTGTTCTCCCAGCGTGGGACTCCTTCCTCTGCTTTTCTTCTCAGGTGAACCTGCACACAGTTCAGGTGGAGCTGTTTTTCCAGAGGAATTTTTGCTTCAACAGTGCTCAAGACTGTATGAGTAAGCATCCATTTTCCCCCTTCTTTTTAAGTTGCTTTAAGTTTAATTACTGTCCCCTTTGATGTCACTTTGAGAAATCCCAATAAAAGAGTGCAGCAACTGTCAGAGCAGGAGCTGCTCACAACCCTTTGACTCCTCGTGCTCAGCTACTTTCTGCTATCAGACACCCTGGGAAGAACAGCATTTGTTGAAGCTCTCACACAAACAGTGTTTGCAAAAATGTATTTTCCAAGCTCAGGAGATTTTTTTTTTTTTCCTCCAAATCATCTTTGGTCGAAGTTTCAAAGAAATCTTAATTGCAAAGAAAATCTCAAAGTCTGCCTTAGGGAAGAGGGCTTTACAGCCATAACGGTCTCGCTCTGCAGCAATTCTTTTCCAAAACGGAATTTTCATGCCTTGTCTACGTGAATACAATACTTTTAATTTGCCTTTAAAAACAAACTCAGAGAAGGTGAAAGCAAAGGCGGCTTCCTGTGACCCTGACTGCAAACAATCTCTGCCCAGGTCTGGGAGAAACCAACTCCGAGCTGAGTGGAGAGGGAAGCACGGAGCGGCTCTGCCCCCACACACCCACGAGTTGACAGGGCTGTTCCTGCAGTGCCTGCCCGTGGTCTTGGGCACCAGCCCAGCCACTGCCGCCCCTCCCTGCCCCACTGCTGGCACAGACAGAGCGCAGCAGAGATCCTTCGCCTCCACAGACTGAGGCGTTGGCAATGCCAACAACCGCAATGCCTGCAGCCACTGACAGCACCTCTGCAACCACTGATGGGGTAGACTGAGCCCCTCCTGCCTTGGGGATGAAGCTCCAGAGCTCAGGGCAGCTCTTGGATTTCAGGATCTGGATCTCAGCCACATCCGAAAGTTATCCCCTCACAAAGGCCCTGTGCAGAGCCAGAAGCTGCAGTCCCAGCGCAGCACCTGGCAGCGGCCCCTGCTCACCGCAGGCGAGGAGGCTTCGTGTCAACGCCAGCACCGCCGCGCCCCGCGTGCCAGCAGAGGTGACGAGAAGGCAAAAGCACAACACCAGGCGGCCTGCAGCAGGGTGAGGAGAACCCAGGCTGACAGCCCAGACAAGCAGGCAACCGGATGGGAGTTAAAGGACAGATTAAAATAAAAGACACAAAATGGAATTCTTAGACTTTGACAGATGTGGAGGGAATTGGGTTCTTTTAATCAAATGTTTGGCAGACGTATGAATTATTTACCACTCAATACTGTGTGGCTAAATAGAAAATAGAAGATGTTCACAGCTTTCTTGGAAGGGAGGCAGAATGCTGCAGACAAGCCTCCCCACCTTCCTACAGAGAATAACGCAGGTGTCTCGGAGCCAGAAGGGCCCCAGGCAGCTTCCTTCAGTGCACTGCTCGGGGCCCGAGGCCAGGCTCCGACTCTGTCCTCTGGTTAAATACACACTACGGCAGACACTTATCACTCTTGGGAAGGGCTTACTGCTGCTGCCTCTTCCTCCCTATACATTAGATGCTCTTCTGACAATTTTGTCCCTGGAAATCCCCGTCCTTATGGTAGGAGACGTGACATCTCCTTCCAGCATGCACTAGACCAGAGAAGCCTCTTCCTATGCCAGACGCTGCCACTGTGAGAGGGTAAGAAAGACCACAGGCAGCACAGGGTCACCCAAACTGAAGGGGGGAGGACTCAAGGAGGAGAGTGGTGAAAAGCAGGACAAGAGCCAGGGGAGCAGCTCCAGGTCCTGTGCCTGCAGCCCTGGCAGCGCTCTGCCGCTGCAACAGGACGGTGGAGCCGCGCGCAGCCCAGATCAGAAGCAGGCACCGGCTTTGTTTTGCAGATGATGCCAAGCTGTGTGGTGCAGTTGACACGCCAGAGGGAAGCGATGCCATCCAGAAGGACCTGGACAGGCTTGAGAGGTGGGCCCATGCCAACCTCATGAAGTTCAACAAAGCCAAGTGCAAGGTCCTGCCCCTGGGTCGCGGCAATCCCAAGCACCAATACAGACTGGGTGGAGAATGGCTTGAAAGTAGCCCTGAGGAGAAGGATTTGGGGGTGTGTGTTGATGAGAAACTCACCATGAGCCAGCAGTGTGCACTTGCAGCCCAGAAGGCCAACAGGATCCTGGGCTACATCAAGAGAAGCGTGGCCAGCAGGTCGAAGGAGGTGATTCTGCCCCTCTACTCTGCTCTCGTGAGACCTCACCTGGAGTATTGTGTCCAGTTCTGGGGCCCCCAACACACGAAGGATGTGGAGCTGTTGGAGCGGGTCCAGAGGAGGCCATGAAGATGATCAGAGGGCTGGAGCACCTCCCCTACAAGGACAGGCTGAGAGAGTTGGGGCTGTTCAGCCTGGAGAAGAGAAGGCTGCGGGGGGACCTGATAGCAGCCTTCCAGGACCTGAAGGGGCCTACAGGAAAGCTGGGGGGGGCTTTTTACAAGGATAGGTAATGACAGGGCAAGGAGTAACGGTTATAAACTGAAAGAGGGTAGATTTAGACTAGATATAAGGAGGAAATTCTTCACTGTGAGGGTGGTGAGACACTGGAACAGGTTGCCCAGAGAAGCTGTGGATGCCCCCTCCCTGGAAGTGTTTGAGGCCAGGCTGGATGAGGCTTTGGGCAACCTGGTCTGGTGGGAGGTGTCCTTGCCCATGGCAGGGGGGTTGGAACAAGATGATCTCTAAGGTCCCTTCCAACCTGAACCATTCTATGATTCTATGATTTGTTGCGGTACCTCAGGCCGGAAGCAGCCTGTGAAGATGCAAGTGACTTCCTCAGCACCTCAGGACAAGCTCTGCAGCAGTAAACAGCTGTCAGGAAGATGGAAGAATGAGTGTAATTAGTCTCTTTAACGCCAATTTCAGCCTGATCTTTCACACTTAAGAAAACTGTTCCAATGCTTTTCTTACTTTCAGAGGAGCTCATTAAATAAGAATTAAAAGCAAGATAGTATAACAGATAAGAACATCATTTTCTGCAACAATAACCTGCCAAAATCCACTGCTCTGCATCTGCGCTCCTCAGCCCCCCGGGCTGCCAGAGCCACCCCAGAGCACGCGGCCACGCCGCCAGCAGCCGGCCCAGGGCGCTCGGCACCGCAGCCTGAGGACGTCCCACTGGTGTGAGCAGAGACCCCAGGCCCAAACCCTCCTGCTCTCCAGAAACTGCTGAGCTGCCACAGTGGGGAAAGAGAAAGCAATCGCGGTACCACAGCAGGTCAGGAACCTGGAGCTGAGTATTGCACAGCCTCAGCCCCCAAACCTGAAGAAAATATGCTACGTTAAGATGCAGCATTGCTCAGAAAAATCCAGAATTGGCAGAAATCCCTGGTAGCTAAGTCACCTGCATGGGAAGCACATATTGGCTACCAGGACTGGAAAAGTATATCTGAATGTTGGCTTCTCCAGGAAGAGCACAGCTGAAACTAAGCCACTACATACCCTTGGCCCTTCTTGCACCCATAACTCAACTTCCCTGCTGCAAAAATAGCAAAACATCAGGAGGCTGTGCCAGGTCAGTGCAGGCCCAGTGCTCAGCATGGTGATGCTGCTGGGGCCAACAGCCCAGGGAAGAGGAACCGAATGGGAACCGAGCGGCCCCTTATCCCCCAGCCGCCACAGCCCCAGACAGCACAGAGCTGAGGCGGAGGTGCTCCAGTACCACCACTGTCCAAGTAAAAGCCAAGCAATAAGCAGAAGGGGCAGGAGCCCCTTTCCTTGGAGGGGACCAGTCCCTCAGATATGGGGCTGAGTCAGGAAAGAAACAATGCTCACACCACAGACAAAAAATTCACACTAATGCAAAACCAGAAGCTTTAAGCATCCTGTCTGGTGGAATCAGATTTTTATATCCTTCCATGCCCAATAAATTCTGTTCACAAAGAACAAGAAAAAAAAAGAAGTAAAAGCCTTAATAAATGTTGGAAGAGCAGGGAGCTCACACCGACTCCCAGCCCAGTGCAGCTCCTGGATAATCTAGGCAATAGTTTATTTTTCTCTCCAGTATCATTTTCCCAGCTTGATCTCTACTGTCGCAGTATGATGGTTTCACCCCATTAGCCTTGCTTAAAAAAAGTGATCCCAGGACTGTGAGTGTTATTGCCCACATAAATCAGGAGGCTTTGAATACGGAGCACCTTTAAATAAACAGCTGATGGAAGTGAAGTTCCGGGATCATTATTAATAGCTTTTCATTTCTGTGTCCACTGTGCTGTGACATTCTTTCCCAGCAGAAAGCCTCCGTTTCCTATCCCCAGTACATCTGATCCCATGAGTCCTCCAGTCAGAATGAATGACTGTACCTTTGTGTTAATTGCATAGCCCATTCCACAAACTGAATACTAATATTAACCAGCAATAGGAGGAGATCTTGCAGAGCGGGGGGCAGGAGGACACTTTGAAAATGGGCATGCCAGCCCCATGGCCTTCCCTTTGTGCATCCCTCACTGTCCCTAAGCAGGGGCAGATGCTGCTGCCTCCAACACACATCACACAAGCCCACTCATTGTCCAGAGCGACTGCCCAGGGATCGTGCCCGGCACTGGAGGGACAGACATAGCCTTCCCCGCTCTGCTGCACTCCCCAAGCAATGCTGCCTGTCACTGCTCACCGCACACAGCTCCTGGCCAAGACCAAAGGAACACAGCCTCACAGAGAGGCAGCCACTCCCAGACAGCCTGTCAGTACTTACAGGCGCTTTTCAAAGATTTCACCGGGCCAGATGCAGTCTTCATTAGCATGGCCTGACCTGGGAAGAAATGCCCTGCTCCCTTCACCTTCAGCAATGTGGATTTCTGACAGCTGCAGGCAGAGGCATGGCAGCCCAGAGCAGAGCTCCAGTTGCCATGAGGAGATCTAAGGTCAGCAACAGCAGCTGGAGGAAGGCAAAGCACCCCCTTCCCCTCCCCATGCTGATGGGCCTGGGGTGGGACTGGAGACCTCACCAGGAGGGATCTTGGCCACCTGCTCTGAGAGCAGACTTCCTTGCTGCCTGCTGCCAGCATTGACCCACGTTTCCACTCTGAATTCCTGAGATCTTCATGCCCAGGACCAAAAGAGAGTTGCCAATGCTGCTGCATCAGCAAATGATACCATGCCCCAGCTCCATGGTTCAAGACACCAAGTTCCTGTGTGGGAGGGTGCTCAGGCTGGCGGAGCCACTTTCTCAAAGGAGAGTGCCCTGCCGGCAGCCAGTCCTAGTGCAGCCACCCAGGGAAACGCAAGCAACAAGGCCCCACGGGGCCAACAGAGCCCAGGGAGAGGCTGTTGGGCTTCGTGGCCTCCCTGCTCGTTCTGCCCTTCAGTGCAGAGATGAGGACCAAGGGTCCTGCTGCCACGCTTCCACACACACCAGCTTCATTTTACTGCGTAAGCAATGCCACCACACACAGGTCATGCTTCTCAAAGACAAAGTAGAGGGTAAGCAAACCTGTCAGGATGGCCCGTTGCTTCAGTAACCTTTGCTGTGTATAAATTCAAATGGCTGCAAACAACTACAGACTGCAGGATCAGGCTCATGGTTTCACTGCCCGCAGATCGCTCTATCCCAGATCCAGCTGTCAGCAAGGAGGTGCAGGACACAAACTGGCACGTAGCAAAAGGCCCACCTGTTAGAGCCAAAGGGAAGCATCAGAAAATGGAAGTGTGGCTGAACAGAGCTGGAAGAGACCACTACAGACAGAATGCACATTTCTTGGAGGGCTTTATGAGCGTTAAATCTGTTTCCTGATTTCAGAGCCCTTTCTTAGCTTGAGTCTGAATCACTGATACCTCACGATGGACTGCATAGCAGAGCCACGTCCCTCTGACAAATCAAAGAGAAGACCTTGGGCTTCTGCATAAGATACAGCAAGCCAGTTCCTCTGCACAGAACTCTGAGCACTTTGTCATGTGAAAAAATAACAAATTTCATTCCTCCTCCACTCTCTTCAGCACTGTACTTGCAGACGGTGGCCCAGCATGCAGCAGGCACCCAGGATCTGTCGGCAGAGGAGGTGCAGCGGGCACCACACATGCAAAACAAGACGGCCGCAGCGCGTCATTAGAAGTGCTGCTTTCCATCTGCCAGATTTCAGCATCGCATTGAAGTATCAGCTCTCGACAGAGGCCAAATGTGCAAATTGCAGTTGAAAAGGAGAACATTTCTGAAAGCTCAACACATGTGAACACAGTAGATTAGAATGGAATCCACAAGTAGCTTCAGTTTTATGTTACTACCAATCCAATGTCACAACGAGGAAGGGACAGACTGGGAGCTCTGGAAACAACCACTCTTCTCAGCACAAGCAATAAAGGGAGATTAATTGATCAATCCATCAACCAGGCACAAGGGTTCAGGGCTTTAGTGTTGAACTCCATCAGATGGGAGACCTGCATCTTCACTGCTGACGCTCCGTGGTGGACGCAGGACACAGGGTAGGGATCTGCACAGGTCAGATTTCACAGCCAAACCCTCTGCCAGTCCTGGCAGCAGGGAGACTCTGGGAATCTGCTCTCTACAGCACACAGTCTCTGAAGGGTCTTTCCTGATGTATCTGCACAAAGCAGGGACCTTGAGGCCTTGTATGTAGGTTCTAATGTTATTACTATCAAAAGAAATAAAGAGGGACGTGGCGAGGTGAGAGGCAACAAAGCAGCCCAGGCAACAAAGGGAGACAGAGAGAGAGATTACAGTAGCAACGGGGAAGACAGAAAAGCAAATGGACAAAGTGCATGTGAAAGAATAGCGCCAAGGAGAGATATGCATACACGTGAGCAAGCAGGATCGTGTTGGAACACGTGAGCACGCACACAAGGAAACCCACATGGGCAGGTGCAGTCATTCACAGCCCTGAGCCCACCAGGCCCTGCAGGTCTATAGCCTTGTGCTGCTTCAGCAAGGGTCCTCCCCTGGAGCTGACTGCAAAGCATTGCCCCCGTGCACATACGGGATGCCCGCGACCTACCTCACTCCATCCAGCACAAATCCCAACAGCCATCCTGTAACAGTGACAGCAAACATCCTCACAGCCAAAACCATTAAAAGCCGTCTCTAAGTACCCTCATCCCCTGAGCGCCGTGCTTGAAAGGGGGAGAACTGGCAGCATACCCATATGCAGACACACTTCCCACTTGCCCACATGCAAACATGACTCTGTCATCCTCACGCACTGAGTGTCTGCATCCTGCCGTCTTTATCATCATTGCATCACAGACCCTTGCTCTCTCTCCCCTCATTCCCTGGACTGTTCCTCTTCCCCCTCCTCTGCAGCTCTCTTTAGCTCTTCTGATGACAATCACATTAGAATTCATGCACAAAGCCCCAAAGTCCCTAGTGTGTGCCTAAACAGGAGCAGGGATGCCCAGAGCCCAGCATCTCCTCTGCAGGCAGCTGGATGCATCCCCAGCCTTCTCGCTGGCAGGGCCGCGTGAGAAGCATGAGAGTCCTCAGCTCAGCGTAAGCACCGGTCCACAACTAAAACTGTCAGTGTTATCACCATTATTTTCATCAAAAATCCAAACCACAGCATTATACAAGCCTCTACAAAAAGGATTAACTCTATCCCAGCCAAAACCATGATATGCCCCCACTCCAGCCATGCTGGGCTAGTCTCCTTTGTGCACAGGAAAGCAGTAGTCCCCAAATGCCCATCACTCCTAACACTGAAGAAGGTGAACACTGAGCTCTGTAAATCTGACTGAAGTCAAGGGGGAGCACCACAACACAAACAAACGCACTTCTGTGCATCCTACCTTCCAAATAACGACCACTTCCTTGGGTTGTTGGGCTAGCAGCAGCCTCAGGCAGAGTCTGGGAATCCAAAGCAGTGTGCAGCCAAAAAGCCACTCTCTGCCATGGTGCACTTGGAGCTGTACCCATCTCCTGCCACCCACCCGTCCCATCAGACCTCATGGTGAATCCGCACCAAAACTCACACCTGAACCTGCAGTATGAATCAAAGGCAGAATAACAAGTCACAGCTGCCTTGAGCAGCGCTGGCACTAAACTTTCACCAGGTTCCGGACTGAACTAGGCACAAGCACTGAGTCTGTACAGTCCTCAGCCCCCATGGCAGGCTGCAACAATAACTCACAAGAGCTTTTCTCATCTTGATGCACAGATAGACCTCACACACAAAAACATATAAAACCTTTTTAAACTTCTCAAATACTTCACCCACCAGATACAAAAGAAGAAAGAAAAACTGTCATTACTCTTTCTAAATATACTTGGGAGGCACCAGATAGCACAGTGATGGACCAGATAGAAAAAAGAGATAGAGATGAGTTTCAGTACCATCCTTTGAGCACTCACAAGGGAAACACACGTGCTGCCTTGTGCAAGCCAGGACCAGATAGCGTGCTAACACTCCTGCCTGAGCCCAGCTCAGCTGTGCTTCAAAGCAAAGGCCTTCCAGCCTGGTGCTTCACAGTCCCTCCTTCTCATTTCTATTTTGCAGCAGACAGCTTTTCACAACCAGGACAGTGCTTGGCACAAGCAATGCAGACCCAGCTGCAGATTTTCTGGTTCTCAGACAGCAGAAGGCTCAGAAAACGCCTCTCCAGCAGCATCAAGCTGGACTGAAGCCTGTACCCAGGAACTGAAGGAAGGTATTCAGCAGTAGCCACAGACTCCAGAGAGTGGTCACAGGTGAGATTCTGTCCATCCAGCTCAACCATAGCAATAAACTGAGGCTAATTTGCAACAGCTGAGGTAGCTCACTATGTGTGTGCTGCCTGCTCAGGGGCTGGTTTTTTGGAACTCAGTTTCTCCCTGTCTTATCATAACAGAGATGTGATTGGCAGCATCACGGGCAGTCCCAGACATGCCTTTGCCATCAGATCCATGGGGCAGAGGCCACATCTCCCACTGTGCTAACCAGGTATAACAAGGATTGTTTGGCTAAAGGCACCAAACAACTTCCTACAGTGTAGGCACTCCAGAGGGGCATACGGTAAAAAGTATTTAAGACTTCCAAAACACATGGCAGCATCACCGCTGGCCATATGCACAGCCAGAGCATTGGATGACAAATCAGTCCTTTTCCCAGCACATGAAAGAGAAAGCAGCAGCCACAGAACAGTGAGAAACTACCACAGTCCTCCAACAATCCTTTGAGCCTCTCAGTCCTGTGGTCTGAGCTCACATCTGTTGTGGAGCAGCCCAGAACCACCAGCACATCCAGCTGCAGTTAGCCCTCAGAGCAGCACCCACCACCCATCTGTAATTCATGAAAGCACATGGGTGCTCTGGATGCTGTACCAGGTCTGGCCTAAACTGGTAGTTCCAGCATTCTTCACAGTCAGACACGAGTCCTCCATAGCACAAAAATGTCAACAGCTTTTTCCAAGTACATAAATACTTGCCTGCGGTTGCTACTCCAACTGGGGAAGATTCAGTGCTTGCATTTCACTTCATGCCTCGATCACTTTGTGGTACCAAGGAAGTGGCATCATCTGCCAGCACAGCAGCCCAAGTTAGGCAGGACTAACAACATCAGAACCACAGCTCCAGCTCACAAGTTCTTGCCTGCCTTAGCTAAGCCACTGCCAAGTCCTGGGCAAGGGAAAGCAAGGCCACATCTACCTCTGCAGGGTCAGCCACAGTCCCTGGTGGCTCACAGCTACAGCCCAGGTCCAGTAGGTGCCTGTGGCTTCCCTACAGCACACCTGACAGAGGCACTGGCATCACACCAGCTGCACCTGGCACGGAAGCTGTGTCTTGCACAGCCACCAGCAGCTAAGCCAGATCAAACCACCCTGAGGGTTTGCCTGATTCAAACTCAGGCAGCAATACAAAGAGAAGAGATTTGGGAAGGGCGTGGTCACGTCTCAGCCTCAGCAAACCTAGCCCAGCTGCTGCCCAGTGGAGGATTCCGCTTCTAGTCTCATCTCTCACAGCACCTTTCAAATTAATTCGTTAATTGGCGTGTCAGGCTGTGCATATGAAAGGAGGATGCGTGGCTCCCTCTGCCGGCACGCGGCCCGAGGAGCCCCACGCCCTCTCCTCCCCAAAAGCGGGGAAACACCAGCCCCCGCCCGCTGCCCCCCGCCCGGGTCCCGACGCGGGGCTGGCGCCCTTTGAGGGAGCACCGCGTCTTTGGGCTGTGCTGCGGGGGCTGTGGAAGGCAGCGGGTCCCTGACAACGGTCCTGGGGGGCTGTTGCAAACACGTTCAGCTGAAGTTTGAGCTGGGATGTTGCTTCTGGAGGACCGCTAATGCTCAGCTCTTCCCACCTGCCTGCTATCAAAAGGTTCTTCTGTACTTCACCAGCGAGGAACCTGCCTGGCTCTGAAAGCTGGTGGCACCCAGCTCCTGAAGGAGCTGCTCACTTCTACGTCCTTGGCTTTCCAGACTCCAGCAATGGGGGAGGACAACCACCTCACACACTCACAGCACAGATGCTGACAGCCACGTTTGCCAGGGCCATGACAACAGGGAAGAGACAGAATTTTCATACTGTTCAGAAACAGAACAGTGACAATCCAGAAGAACCAAGGGTAGCTTTAGAGTTTGGTTGCTGAGGATGAGGGGGTGGCAGTGTTCTGTTTCTGATTTCTCTGACTATAAACTTAATTTGCTCACACTGAGAATGCGAGCTTCTCTCTTGGAAGGATGACAAGGTGCTGCTTGGGGAGAGGAGGCACTCAGAGTTTAGGAGCCACTTCTAGTGGCAAGGATTACTAGAGAAACAGCATTTTGGGGATTGCATATTCCAGGAAGCAGCTGCAGCGGGAGCAGAGGAAGATAATCCCAGAGATGGAAAGAAACAAGACTGGGAAAGGGAGGGCAACACCCTCAGGCACACACAGAAATCAGCGTGTTGCTCCCTGTGAATCTGTCTCAGAACAACCTCCCCACCGCTCTGCTGCATCAGTCGGCTGAGGAGCTGCTGCCCCACTGCCTGCCAGCCGGCACCCGCAGGCCCTGGCCAGCTCGCAGCCCCCAGCAACCTGCCAGGGCACAGGCAGCCAGGGGAACCCAGGCTCCTCTGGGAAGGCAGAAGGAGGGCACCGAGGGGACAGCAGATAAGGAACCAACATAGGATGCTTCCCCCACACAGAACCCAGCTGCAGGCTTCATGGGTGGGCACAGGGCCCCAGTTTCTCTGTAAGCCAGAGTCTGTCCATGCCCAGCTCCTGAAAGCAAAGCTACAAGAAGGGCAGCAGGGGCAAGAAAGGAGCAGAGAGAGATGGGGCCACCCACAGCAGCTGTGCTGGTTCCCAGGTGCTACAGCACAGGGGGACAGGGCCTCCACTGCTGCCCATGGCACAGGGAGATGGCCACAGCCTCCGAGGTAGGAGATGTGCTGACCAGCCAGAACAAGCCCTCTCCTGCTGGACTGGCACGAAGACCATATCACACACTCCTGCTCTCGCTCAATTTTGCAGTCAAAACCTCAGGGAAACAACAGCTCACTAAAGCAATGTTTGAAGTGCAGCTGCTGTTTCCCAGTGTCCCACATTCTCATTCTGCAGGGTGTATGCACCTTTCCTCATCCTTGCAAACACCATCATGTGTCTGTACCCCTGCTCGTGAATGGGCTTCTGTCAAAAGAAACTCAATGCTTTTGAGGCTCTATTTATTGCCCGGGATGTTTCTATGGAGACTCCCATCATTGGCTGCAAATGGCTTCTGGCCATCAGCGTCTCCAGGTGAGCTGAGGGCTTCATGCTGCAAATCACCAGTAGTTGTTATTGCCATCAGCTACAGTTAATTGGGAAAAAATTAACTAAGCCTACTTGAAGTGGTAATGGTGAGTGAGGCAATGTTGCAAGCAAAAAGGAATGGTCCTGCATCTCTTTTTCCTCACTGTTGCCTGGAGCACTGTAGCGTGGCAGAGCAGAAATAAGGGGCAGAAGTGTCTGCAAAAGGGGACTGGACAAAGAGTTCTGCTTTCACGATTCCCTGGAAGGAGTTCCTGTTCAGCAAGGCTCATGCAGCTGCTGTAGCCCTGGAGCACAGGGACACATCACCCTGTGCAATGGCTGGCCCTGACACACCACTTTTCAAATGGGGGTTGGGATGCTCTCAGCTCTGCTCAGTGAGCACCTGACTAAATGCTGCAGCCACAGACTCACAGCTGTAGCTGACAAGCACCAGGCCCAGCAACACCTCCATCATACCCACAGCTTCCTTCTATTATCATCCAGTCAGTGCCAAACTCAGCACAGGAGACAGGCAAGGCTGCTCTCTGTCTGTGCAGCAGACCCTGCACACAACAGTTTGATAACGGTGTTAATAGGCACTGTCCTGCAGCGTGTGAACTAAGCCACAGGTCTTTTAAAATTGATCCTAAATTAGGAGGGGTAGCACAGCACAGTCAAAGCTAAACGAGCTCTGTTGGGCGTATTTTCCTGGGCTGCTTGTTGGCACTGCCAGAGCCAGTGTGAGGGGCCAGGGAGTGGGTAAAAGCAGGGCAGGACTAGGGGTCACCGCATGCAGAGCGAGGAGGCAGGGGCAGGTTTCCTGTAGGCAAGAGCAGCAGGACGGGATCCAGAGAAGTGCTGCCTCTTTCTGAAAAAAAAATGTCATTAGCTTGAAATGAATTTTATAGCCTTCACTTGTGCTTAGTGAGCTGTCCTAAGAGCGGACACCCAAGAGATAGGAGATGCTTTCTGGAAAGCACCTGGATTCCCAGCACTGCTGGTGGATGTGGCAGCAGCAGATGATCCAGCCAAGACCCAGCCCTTGGGCTGCAGCGCTGCTCTGGGCTGTGCAGCCAGGGCAGAGCTGCACCAGCCTCACAGGGAACAGTGCAGGGGCCTCTCCTTAGCAGGGTCTGTCCTCCACGTTTTGTTCAAAGAAGTCTCATAGCGTCTCTGCAGAAGACTGCCTGGCAGCAGCAGAGCTGCCTCTCCCCAGCTGACGCCGCTGTGCGTGCCCCCCCGCAGCACCCCGCGAGGCAGCAGGGCACCGCAGAACAGCACTCCCAAAACTGAAGTCTGGAGATAAGAGCCATGCCCAGCCCACAGAGAGTGGCAGCTGCAGACCCTGCGCTCTGAACAGCCTCCTCAGACCCCCACCCCAGCAATGCCCTCCATCCCAGGCTGCCGTTCGCACACACCGAGCTCTGCAGTGGTGGCAGCTCCACACCACGCTGCCAGCTCCCACGTGCCAGGGCCCATGGTGCCCTACAGCCTCTCAAAGGAAAAAGCACAAGGTGCCAAAATGCTGTCAAAGAGCCGGAAGCATCCATTTGCTGGGAGAACTCCAAACACGCTGCACAGGGATCAGAGGAGCACCAGCAGAACGACCTACAGTTTCCATAGGAAGAGGGGGAGCCTACACCCTCTGCAGGCGTGCCAGCCAGCCCGGGGGTTGAGGAAGGCAGAAGCTCCTGAAAAGGACATCCACTTTTGCCATGCAGGCATTTCACCACAGAACCAGTAGTAAAGTGTCATCCAACAGCCTTTCCCCAACAGGATGGCACAAAGCTACCTCCTCTCAACCATCGCACAAAAAAAAAAAAAAAAAAAAAANAGTGGAAGAGATACAAGGCTAGGGCAAGGTAAAGTCTTCATACAGAGTTGTTGCAAAGGATAAAACTGAAAATAACTGGGATGTGCTGTATTCCATTTACAAGCTTTGCATCAATAAATATAAAAAGAATTGTGATCCTGGAGGAAGGGTCCCTTCATTGGCCTCTGGTGGGATCAGAGAGTTTCCCACTGCCTCTCCACAGTTCTCTAAAGCGGCAACCAGCGCTCCCCGGGATGTGGCTGCAGGCACACGTGTCCCTCGGAGCTGAGAGGGCAGTGGGCACCCAACTCGTGCTGAGAGAATGGGTGGGTCCCAGTCCCTGAAATCAGCTCCCCATGCACAGGAGCATGGAAAGCTGACACGCAGCACTTTGCTGATCAAACCCAACCAGGAAAATTCTGCTTTTTTCCTGGGATGGAGCAGGGGCTGTGCTTCACAAGCAACACGGCTCACGGGAACAAGCTAGCACCCAAAGACAGAGCTCAGCGAGCACTGGAGCAGCCCAATGTATGGGCAGAGCTGTGCACCCCTGCGTGCAGCCCAGAGCACAGCCGCACACAGGCAGCACCCAAGGATGAGGCACAGCCGGGGGACCCTCCTGGCTGGAGAGCAGAGGCTGTTGGGTGCCCGGCGTGCAGCGCAGGGTGCTCGTGGGGCTACAGGCAGGGCTGCAGGCCGATGGCACCCCTCCCATCAGCCACCCTTCCTGCAAAGGGAAGGCCATGGAGTAACATGGTGGCAGAGACAAAAGAGATCCAGAGAACAGCAAGGTGCTGGACCCCGTGTCCACCTCAGGCAAGGACTGACACCCACCAAATTTCAACACACAATTTTTCAAAAAAGCAGATCATCAAAATGGGCCATGCCTTAGGACCTGTGGACTTATCTGCAGAGAAGTGTCATTCCCTGTAAGCTCGAACACAGCTGCATAACGATATGGTTAAAATATATCCACACAAATTCACTGTTTCTTCTTCAATGTGTGGTACTTTAGTTTTCAGATATGGGCTCTCAGAATACAGGAGGAATTATTTGAAAATTATGTAATTATGTTTCAAAGGAATAACATCAGATTGAATCCCACCTCAAGTCCAGTTTTGTTTCAAAGCTTTTATAACATTCTAACCCTTCCCACAAAACACAGTCCATGGGTCGCAGAAGGGTTTGCAAACAGACGAGTTTCCCCACAGCACTTCTGACCAAATTCCACTGCCATGGGCTACTGCTGAGGGACACAAACCCAACATCTGCTAGGAAAAAGCCTGCTGGCCCTGTTCTAAGGATCCTTACATGTGAGCAAGGAACTATGGATTTTTAAATGTTATTGCATTTTAAATCATTAAAATAACATGCTATTTGACAAAGAGCTAGGAAAAATAGGATTTTATATTGTTTTTAACCTAACAACAGCTTTTTTTTTTTTTTTTCCCTGGAGACCTGCTAGCTTCTTTTGAAAAAGAGTTTTAAAGTTGACCTTGTTTCAGTGGCCACTTGTCTGTCCTAGGTATGAAATCACCATATCACATCATAAAGTATGAATGCATCAAAAAGCAAAGGGATTTTTTTTTTTTTAAGGAAAAAAGCTGTTTCTTTTTTACCTATGAATCAGCACGTGCTTTTTTCTTTCACAAGCCCACCAATTTCAATGTTGCATTATTCAACAATCACCATTTCATACAGACCAAGCTTCACCTGCTCTGACCCCCACCTCACTGGAGCAGAGATGTACACCATTCCGAACTCAGGACAGAATCTGGGCCATCTTGCCAAATTTAAGTGGGCTCTACCCTGTGCAACTTTCAGGGTCCTGTCAACATTTTCAGGGATTTCAGCAATGAGCAGCAGAACCACCTTTTGGCCTTGAACACAAATAAACACAATATCAGTACAGGAAAACCTTTTCAGACTCTTGTTTGCATTTTCCCCCGCTATGTGATACCCAAAGCAATTTATTCCCAGCATTTGAAAACGGATGTGCCAGGATCGTGATCTCCAACCCTGATAAGTGTTTGCTGCACATGCACCTTAACCAGTGCTTACAAGAGAGCATCCACTGGCCTCATACAGGAAAACCCAGCAAAGCCTGGGCTCTGGCTGAGCTGTGCACGAGATCTGCCAATGCAGATTCTGCAGGCTGCAGCAGTTGTCAAGAACGTAGGTCCTCCAAACAGGTCCCAAAGAAGCCGTCATCACCTGGGATTTCCTTGGTGACATGAAAGACTACAGTACCGGCTGTCACTGCAACATATGCGTAACAACATTGTACCAAGCCAGCAGCAGGGACAGAGAGGCACATCATCTCCCCGTTTCCCAAGCCATGCAAGCAAGCTCTGAAGAGCCAGAGTTCAGATGGAGCCATTCTTCTCACCCCTATGAGGTCCAAAGCCATCCCCAAGAGGCACTGTGCTGTCTCGGGAAGTTATGCCTGAGCTCTGCGCCTGCCTCTACTTGCTGCTGTGTACACCGTCATGCCTGTAACTGCTCTTGTGCATGTATAAAAGGAGGTTAGAATAAAAGGCAGCACAGATCTCCCCAGATTGTACAACTGAATCTCACAATGATCAGAAATCAAACAAAAGAATAACAGAGGCATCTACTGTACCCGTCTGTCCCCTGCTGGCACAGCGAGTGACTGTGGGAGCCCAGCTGTGCTTCCAGGACACTCAGTAAGGAGCACTCGGTGCTGGGCGAGCTGCTGGGGCTGGGCACACAGCAGGAGCCGACATGGCTGCAGCACTTGCCCCCAGAAGGCCTGTGCGCAGCCATTTGGGAGCCACATTTTAAATTAGGAAAGTGCCAGCTTTAGCACAGTTATTTTTTTAGCAGAGTTATTTTTAGTTTGTTGTTAGGAAAAATAAATAAATAAATAAAAAAGAAGTAGCTCCACAGAGAGATGTTACCCTGCCTGCTAAAAGGACTTGGGCAGGACTCCCCTGGCAGCTCAGATACACATTCGCACACACCCCTGAGCAAAGCCTCCGTGGCAACTAGCGTGGAGGGCTCCAGTCTCACTAAGAAAAATGGGGAGATCGTTCTTGGGTAGGAAGGAGCCCAAAGAGGCTGCTTTAAGATAGCACAGATTTAGGGAGAGCTGCAGCTCTTTAAGAGCCCAAGCCCTTTATTGAACGGCATGCTGAACCATGTAGCTGACAGAGCCGGTGCCAGAGCCCCGGGTACCACACACAAAACAGCAATGCCCACAGGCGCGTAAAATCCAAGTCCTCACCTGCCCTCCGGAGCCGAGCGAGCCACCGCCGCGGCGCGAAGGCAGGGGCAGCCCGGGGGCCGCGGCCGTGCGCTCCGAGGTGGGCCCCCCTNTGCGGCGAGAGCCGCCTTCCTCCCCCTCTCTTCCTTCGCTCCTTTCCTTCCCCGCCAGCCCTGCCCAGCCCAGCCTCTGCTGGAGACTCTGAGAATGCAGCGCCGGGTCCCTGCCCGGCCCGGCCCTGGGGTCCCGCCCCGGGGACCGGCGCGCTCCTCGTCTCGGGACCCGGCGCCGGGGATCTGCCCCCTGCCCTCCCCACGGACCGGCCGCCCCCCGGGCTGCCGCGACCCCCGGGGGGCTGGGAGGCGCAGTCCCAAGCGCGCCCTCCCTCCCAACCGAGCCCGGCACCGGCCCGGCCCGGGGTGCACCAGGAGCGGCCACGGACACCCCGGAGTCAGCGTGCGAGCCGCGGCGCGGGGACACGGGCAGACTTTGCCTCCCGGCCCCATTGACCACCAGCACCTGGCGGGCTGAGAACGCACAAACACGGTGCATGGCAGCAGATCAGGGGCTGCAGCATCCAGAAGGGAAGGGTGACCCCGGCCTGCCCTTCCCAGGCCTCGAATGGGGCAGATCCCTGCGGCCCAGTGGGAGCTCAGCAGAGGCTCTGGCAGAGGCTCTGGGCATGGCAGGTGGACTCTGCACTGCTGGGGCTGGAGCCAGCTGATCCCCCTCTGTGGGCTTGGGCAGCTGTGGCAGCCAGCATCCGCAGCATCCACCTGGGTCTTAGGTGCCTCCTGCAGAGCCCTGCCCGAAGAACAGTGGGCAGCATCCAGACCCAGCAGCACTCCAGGGTCACAGGGATGGTAACAGCTGCGCAGCTCAGTGCCTGCAGTGGAGAGCCGTGTGTCAGCAGGGTGCCAGGTTTGCAGACCACTCTGGGCATTATTAGGACAGATGGAAAGTAGAAGTGGGGAAGAAAAGAAGACCAAGGCTGGTGAGGCTGCAATATCGTTTCCAGACTGATATTTGGTCATACAAGACAGAGTTCAGCCACAACTCAGGCAAACAGCACCCAGTGGGATATTTACCAGTCTCCACTTTTTTCACAGCGATCTCTGGTACTGGGCCTTGGAGTTTGGCCCTGGGAACAACAAAAAAGAGCAGCAGAGAAGGGAATGCCCTGTGGCTCCGT
This sequence comes from Penelope pileata, assembly GCA_013396635.1. NCBI lineage: Eukaryota > Metazoa > Chordata > Aves > Galliformes > Cracidae > Penelope > Penelope pileata. Next base: position 370,157 of record WBMW01004679.1, read on the forward strand.
GTATGCAGTGCCTTGCACAAGGCAGACCAACCCTGAGCTTGGCCAACTGGGGCAAGAAGTAGCGGTAACACAGCAGCAGGGTTTCTTGTCTGCATGTCACTTGGGTACAGGGCTTCCTGCACAGGCAGGCTGCCTGCAGGTCAGGGATCGGTGTATGCAAAGCAGAAGAGAATGGTTTATAATCACAGCATGAACCCAGGAGGAATGACTTATTTCCAGGACTGAGAGATGAGCAAGGCACAGACCTGGCAGCAGGCTCAGGCAGCTGTCTTCCCCACCCCGATGGACAAGGCTGGCACAAGGCTTCCAAACTTCACACTACCTCACGACTCCCACCCTCAGAGGCCGATGGGAGTATGGCTCCTCACATGCATGAACACTGAACACACTCCCACAGCTCTGTCCTGCAGCCTCTTGCAAACATCAGCATGTCACTTTTCGTGTCAATTTTGCATTCTCAGCGATGCAAGGATGGATCAGTTATCCTTTAACTTCACTGGCTTCTCCTTTATCTCCATGGCAATTCAGTCCTCATCTGGATTCTTCTTTCCTCTTATTCCTATCGTCTCTTTATCCCAGCATTCAAATAGCTCTTTTGTATTTTCTAGCTCTCCCATACCTGCAGCACTCTTCCCTTATTCTGATGTACTCTCCCCACCTCATTGAGCTCCAGGCCTCTTTGCTTCATTCTCTTCCTTTCTCTCCTTTCTGCTGGTGACTTGTTCCATCTCCCATGTTGTGATTTGTCTGCTCTGTCCCTTTCACTCTTTCACTCATCTTTTTACCTTACCTCTTTTTGCTCCTTCCTCTTCCTTTTCCCATTCTTTGCACTAACACCACCTCCCTCTCCACTCTGTATGCCTTTATCTGAAGGAGTTGAGAATTAAAAGCTTTTCCAACTTGATCCTGAGCAGCTTTCCCTGGTGCTTTCATCTCCGCAGCACATTTGTAAAACTGCTCAGATTCAAGAGTCATTACATGAACAACTAGAGAAATATCAGAAACAAAACAAGGCTCCCAACCTGAGATGGAAATCTGTCTTCTCCACGAAAGTCTCCCTGGTTCACTACCACTGAGATAATCTCTCTCCACTGTTCCTGTAAACACTGCATATACTGAGATTTCCTCTTCCTGGCCTCCTCCTCCTCCCCAGTGAGTTTAGTGCTGGGAGAGGCAGAGACTGGGCTTCCCAAGACCTTCCCATTGTCTCCTGCTGAAAAGATGTGGCCATGACCAACCCATTCTCCCTCCTAGCAGCTCTCACCAGGTTTGTCACTCCTTCTGTGTCAGTAAATGCTGGCTAAGGGATGAGTAGCTCACACCAGGGAAGATGCTCTGGCTGCTGTCCAGGCCTGCTCCCTGCTCCCTCCCATGTGAAGATGGCAGAGCCCCAGAGATCTCTCCCAGGTGATGTGCCACCACCCCTCTCAGATGCCCAAAGAGGTTCTTACCCCTTTCTCATGTGTTCTGTGTAGGGTCCAGCATTGTCTGGGATAGAGCAGCAGCAGACAATGAATCCAGGAACAATTCAAGGAATAAGCGCTTTCAAACCACTGCTTTCTTGGTGCTTCTGTGCAGGCTGTGCTTTGCAGGGTTCATGTCTGAGCAGGGAAGGATAGTCGGTGTTACTGATCAGTGGCAGGGAATTCCAGAGTTCCAAAGCACAGATCTGTGCTCTACATGAAGCTGTCTGCTTACATGGAAATTTGCTGCTGGGAAGTTCATGATGAATGCTGGCTATTCTCAAGACTATGAGGGATTAATCTTGCTAAATCCTCCTACTTCTTCCCTATTGGAGAAGCAGATTCAGCACAGGACAAGCTCCGTGACTCACCTCTGCGTTGGCAAAGCCAGCTCCCATTAATCTAACATGCTATCTAACGTCCATATCTTAGTGGCAGGCAATCCATCTCCAGTCCAGCTTTCTGTCCAGGACCCAGCTCCCCTGTCAGTCACAGCCTGCCTAATGCTGGTGCCCTGCAGAGCTGCTCCCCAGTGGGACTTCATCCCCACTGCCTGAGATGACAGCAAGGGACAGAATCTGGGAGGGATGGGTCCTGGCTAAGCAAAGTAAAATCAGGCTGTGGAGAGAGGTGGGCTCAGCATCTGCCCAGAAGACCTTTTTTAACTCTCAGATCTCAGCTGCCACCATCTCAGAGGAACAGAGATTCACATTGCTCAGTTCCACCAGGCTCCCTTTTCACTGAGCAGAGGATTCAGTCTTCTGCCCTCCGAGTTCAGCCTGACACCAGGTGTTAGAACAGGCAGAGGAGGCTTTACTCCCAGGGCTGCAACTCAAGATGCCATGAAGGCTGCATGAGAGCAAGTTCCCCTGCCAGACTCCCTGCAGAGGGTCCCTGGGTGGTCACATTTGCTCCTGCTGTGCTTAGCACCCGTCTCTTGTAAAGCACTGCATCGCAATCTCTGTCTCCTTCAGATGGTGATGCCACCTTACAGTCTCAGATTGCCTCCTGCCTTTCCCTGCATACTGCCGTGGCACAGATTTAGAAGGATCAGCCCCACAGCCTGGTTGCTCCACGTGACCAGGGGCCTGCCTTTGTGCTAGGTAGAGGTGAAGGAGAGGCCTCTGCACACCAAAGAGGACCAGGAATTCTGTGCTCACCCAGGTCCTGCTGGGCTGAGCCTCCCCTTAGCACAACACAGAGCACACCCTACACGATGTCAGAGCCAACACGACGTGGTTGGAATGGGCACTGCCCAGCACCGCCCTAAGTTTGCAGGGCATAGAGAGGCCAGACCCCTCAATGTGTTCACTCACACCGCTCCACTTCTGCCAGCCCAGCACCACTGCCTCGCTCAGATAACTTGTTGTTGCTGTTCCCAGCCTTCTTCTGGGAGCGCTTCCACTGTCCCACACAGTTGGGCACCGTGTGTCACCAAAGCCTGGCAGCTCTCCTCTATCTTTATTCTCCCCAAGTACTGTGCCGTTTGCAGACTCCGTGGTGTCAGCCTTGTGATTAAATTCCAATGCCTTTATGAATAATTTGTTGCGCAATTATAAAGCAAATATTTAATTGAACTTTATGTAAAATTGCTTCTGCCTCTGAGCACTGAACCACTACTTTGAGAGAGGGAGTCATGCAGCTTCGCATCAGGCACTGGCAGCCCCCCCGCACCTGTGGCCACGTGCAGGCTGCTGACCCACGCTCCTCAGCTGAGCCCATGGGCAGGGGCACGCAGGCACAGCTCCACACCAGCCCCAGCAGAGGGCCCCTCCCCGCGAGCACATCCTCGGCCCGAGCAGGGGAACGCACCTTCCCCAGCTGAGGTGCAGCACAAAGAGCAGCCTGGAGCACTCCCACAGCTGCCGGCTTCTGCGCGACCAGGGCTCCTCTGGAAGGGCCCAGCAGGAAGCATCTCTGGGAGAAATCTGAGTCAGGTTGCAGTGCAAGGACAGACACGAAGACTGGCTTTCCTTCTCTCCAGTCCTTTCCTTCCCGGGACAAGGCCAGATTGTGCAGATGGGAAACTCACACTGCAGCTGACTCCGCGAGGGAGGGAATGCTCACTGGATATCTCTGAACAATGCTGGCCAACAGTCTGAATTCATAGCCAGGGCTTTGGCACCACAGTGACAGCCCTGGGAGAGGCTCCTCAGCCCACGCTTGGGCAGCGGTCTGTGCAGAAACACTCTGTACCTTGACACCATCCACAGTCCCAGCCGGAAGGGCTGACATGGAAGGGTCTGAGCACACCTCAGATTGGCCACAGCTTTGCCTCTGTGGGGAAAAACATCTATATCAGCAAAACCAACAGCACTGGACAAAATCCTCATTTACTATGGTCTGTAAAAGAGGCTGAAGTGCCTATTTCCAGCAAGGCGAATTCAAAATTGAAAGAAGAAAACGAGTGCATTGAAGAGATCAGAAGCTCCTTTCCAAGCGCATATCTGGTGCAGGTAATTGCTGACTGACCTGAGGGGCTCTTGAAATCGACCTAGTGCAGCAGATTCTGCTGCACAGAGCGACTCCACGCCGTGGGTCTGCAGGCACACGTGGGCATAGTGGGACAGGGGTGGCCGGGCAGTGTGCTGGGCCTAGGGCCAGGAGGTGCGGTGCTCACCTGATGAGTCCACCAGGCCTGGCCAGAGTACATACCCAGCCAGAGTATGCGCAACCACACAGAGGGGAGCAGGCTGTCTGAGGCCAGAAGCCCTCCCTGCACAGCAGCGTGGAGCCCAGTGGGAGTGCTGTGCTGGTGCATATGAGCAGGGGTGCAGTCTGCCAGGGTGAGCCCCAGAGCTGAGGCTGTGGGTCTGAACCATGAAGTGGGAGCTGAAGTCTCTGCTTCAGTGCTGAAGGGTGCTGAAATATTCTATACTCTGGTGGCAGCAGTGCAGGGCTGTTATTTTCTCCACACAGACCATAGTGAAGAGCAGCAGTTCCCTGTAGGAGCCCAGTGATAGCCCTTTTCACCTTCACTTTCTTGCCTCTCGGCTCAGCTTTGGTAGTGCCTGTGGTCAGCTCTATAACTGTCCGCATTTGCTTTGCTTTTACAGTTACAGACGGAGCAGCACAAGTTACCCTTTGGCTCCCAGCCCCACACTCCCTGCTACCAGCTCACCCCAGGACCAGGTCCATCAGCTGCTGCCTCTGGCAGCTCCCCTCACTCCACAGCCCTTGCTGCTTTTCACTCAGGTGTCAAAGGTTCCTTTCAAGATGCATCCCTCTGCTTCCTCCGCAATCCAGGCATTTCTTTAATAAATACCACTTGTGCTGGCTCTGTGATGTCTATTTGGCTTCAAGCTTTCATCTCCACTGCTGGTTGTGCCCAGCATGAAATGCTGCCACTCAGACTATAAAAATTAATGGTTGGGGCAGTCATCTGTAGCAGTGACTCAGCATTTGCCTTGCTGGTCCAGCCCCAGACTGTGGCTTGCAGAAAGCCCAACAGCAAGAGTTGGGACCTGCTGGTGGGCAGTGTGACCAAGAGGCAATCTGAGCGGATACCTGCTGCAGTGGGATCTCGCACAACACCCCTCTGCAGTCAGCACAGGGGCTCTCTTCAGGGCTGCGGTTACCCCAGAGACCGGCAGCTGGACACATGGCTCACCACCCAGGCAGAGTAAGACAGCACTAAGTGAAGCCATCCCCTAGATATACAATGTAACCAACCAGAGCAAAGAAAATGGAGGAAAGGCAGAGGTCTGGGCGACATAAGAGAGTCCCACCTGAACTGGAAGCTTAGAGCCGGGCTAACTCGAAGGAGGAGCACCATACAGCCTCCTCTTGCCATTCTCTCCCTAGTAAACATGCACACATGCATGCACACACACTCACACATGCTCTTCTGCATCCTTACACCAGCTGAGAGAAACAGGGCTCAAAGCAATTGTAATCTTCCCATAAAGACAGTAAGAGAACTGTGGTGCAGCCACATGCAGAGAAAGCCACAATTTTGCTGCAAAAAAGCTGTGGAGAGTATGTAAATTGAAAAATAGTAGCAGTTCATTTCTGGTACTAGGATGGTCTTTGGGCTAACATCTTAGAAAGGCACAGCAATCTGACCACTTTTGGAACACACTGATGCCCTCAACTATGCTGCATGCTTCTGCTTGCATGAAAAGGATAGGAAATGTTAAAAATGATTCATTGTTTTGTGGGATACATGGCCACATTGTCACGTTTACATTTTCTCTTACATATTCAGTGCAGTATATATACACAAGTGTATATACAAGTGCAGTATGCGCTTGCAGCCCCAGAAGGCCAACGGGATCCTGGGCTGCATCAAGAGCAGCGTGGCCAGCAGGTCGAAGGAGGTGATTCTGCCCCTCTACTCTGCTCTCGTGAGACCTCACCTGGAGTATTGTGTCCAGTTCTGGGGCCCCCAACACACGAAGGATGTGGAGCTGTTGGAGTGGGTCCAGAGGAGGCCATGAAGATGATCAGAGGGCTGGAGCACCTCCCCTACAAGGACAGGCTGAGAGAGTTGGGGCTGTTCAGCCTGGAGAAGAGAAGGCTGCGGGGGGACCTGATAGCAGCCTTCCAGGACCTGAAGGGGCCTACAGGAAAGCTGGGGAGGGGCTTTTTACAAGGATAGATAATGACAGGACAAGGGGGGTAATGGTTATAAACTAGAAGAGGGCAGATTTAGACTAGATATAAGGAGGAAATTCTTCACTGTGAGGGTGGTGAGACACTGGAACAGGTTGCCCAGAGAAGTCGTTGATGCCCCCTCCCTGGAAGTGTTTGAGGCCAGGCTGGATGAGGCTTTGGGCAACCTGGTCTGGTGGGAGGTGTCCTTGCCCATGGCAGGGGGGTTGGAACAAGATGATCTCTAAGGTCCCTTCCAACCTGAACCATTCTATGATTCTCTTTCTCTGACTCTAGGCAGAGAGACTAGGGCTTTCACATTAGTGTTTCTTTCATCTACACTAATTGCTCTTAAACGGATCTCGAACTGCCTGATATTTTCTGTTCTCAACTGCATCCCAGCAGGGAAGGGTTTAATACTGGACCCTGTGATACGCTTGTTAGTTCTTCCAAGAGCTCCTAGAAACCAAAGATCACGCTTAAATTTTGTGAGAGCCACCCCGCAAACAGAAGTGTATGCGTGAGGAAAAGATTGCCTCCACTGCGGCTGCTGCTGAACCAGCTCTGACAAATGTGACATCTTCCTGAACAGTAAATTGCAGGAGGTTAAAAATAATTTCCCAGTGTATCTTTCTGCGCCCCTTGTCTTGAGAACTAGCAACAGCTGGCATAGTGCAAACACAGTTCATAGAGAGCACTGATGGGAACACAAATACCTGGGACACAGTGAGGGAAGTCTGTTCTGCCTCCTGACCCTGTAGGGTTCAAGGCATGTTGGAGAGCCAAGCAGAGATGCGCTCTGCACTCAGCAAGCACAAGCAATTCAGTCAAATGCTCTGCCTCTCCATCTCTCAGTCCACTGCAAACCCTTTCTTCCTCCATCCATGCCTAGAGGCCGCAGCATAACGATCCTAGAGGCACCTCTTCTTACCCAGCTGCAGCTAGCCTCTAAGTCAGCTCTCCAGCTAAAGTTCAGCAGCAGAGGACCATGTGCCAAACAGCCTTCCCTCAGTGAGAAAGCAGCCACTGGCTGGATAGCAGCTCCCTGTCTCATACCTCCTGGTTCTGCCATCAGTGCCACAGCAGTTTCCCGGCAGTGAAATGGCAGTAGGTGATCCATGAGGCCCAATAGAGAACAGTGTCTGAGCAGTTCTGCTGTAGAGTAGGAAAGCATTTCCTCTTCTAGGACAGACTCCCCAGAGCCACTTCCTAGCAGCAGGCATCCCTTGAGACAAAGCCTCTTTATAAGTCCCCCTATGATCATCACCGTCCCCGCCAGAGATCCCAAGGATCTTTCCTGAAATTCAAAGAGAAACTGCACTAGCTCTTCTTCTCCCTGTCTTAAAGCCAGCTGCTTGCAGAAACCTCTCTGCAGGCCACTTGAGAAAGGTTTGCTGTCAAATACAAGTGCCTGCGGACGTGGCTCCCGCAGTCTTTGTCAAGGAAGAATTCTCAGCTTCTGAAGGCCGTTCAGCATTTGACTTATGTTTGGTTGTAAGTTTGTTTACAGCAGGTCATGTTTGCCCGTTGCCTTCTTCTCTATGCTTCATTGCTGCCAGAGCACATGTATCAGTCTGGCATTTAACCCCTCCTGGACCTGGGCTGGGTAGCAGGATGCTGTGGTTCATCTCATGCCTCTCTCGAGCCTTGTAGCAGTCCTCTCACGCTGGTGCTGGGGAGCTGCCCCCTCGCAGGGCAGCAGCCTGCACAAACAGCTGGATGAAAGCAAGCCTGCTGCCCTGTGCTGGCCAGGCAGCCTTAGCCTCCAGGCTGCCAGGAGCTGGGAAGGCCATGGCCAAATAGGGCTGAGAAACATTGTGTGGCTCCTTAGGGTATTCTTGAGATTGCCTTTGGAGCAACAGCTTGCACCACGACCCTAGGACAGGTATGTGGAGCAGGCTACACATGCCACTTCCTTCCCTGAAACTTCAAACAACATCCAACTTGAATTATTCACTTGTAATCCCTGGAGCTGGCAGCAGCTCAGAGAGAATCCAGTTCAGGTGCTAATAAATAAAAAACAAACCGTTAAATCTAAAAACATCTGAGTCATAAGATGTAAAAATATTTTCAGGATGGGAGCCAGGCCAGGGAGGTTGGGTGCAAGCATTGCACTGGCAGCTCTCTGAGCATGAGCAGGTACTACAAAGGTGAAGGAACCTGGGGCTGAGGAAGGTCCTGGGCTTGGTGGGCCTGGATGCTCAGCTCTGACACCTCTTCTAACTCCTTGCAGTCTCTTGTCTGTGAATGTGCATGGAGTAAGGAAAGAGCAGGAAACAGGTACAGAGGGAGCAGAGCTGGGCTAAGAGCATCCAACCCAGGCTGAAAAGCAGAGTCCTGCTTTTCAAGGGACTGACCATGCAATTCTATTTCCACCTAACGAAAGTGCTAGCATTTCCTTGGCCAGCAGTGCCTGAACCTTTGGGAAGCATTGACCCTGGCTGTAGAGGCAGTGTAAGCCTTTCTATGGGCATCATGAGGCTTTAGGAGCCAGAAGGCAGGCCCCATGCCCTACCTTCTCACCTCATCCTGGCTTTGCCAGGAGATCTGGGCAGCTGCAGGCTCCAGGCCTGGCTCTGTGGCAGAGGGCACGGGCTGTACCTGATACCTGCCCAACCCTGTGAGGGAAAGGGGGAGCAGCAGTAAGAGCACAATGCTAGAGCAGGCAGCAGCCTTGTGCCAAAGATGGCTGCAGAGAGACTTTTCTTCCTGCACAAGGCCAGTGACGTGGTTCTGCAGCAGCCCTATGCTGCCATTCAGACCCCAACACAGCTCATTCCCATTTGCTGCACATAAAAGCCCCCCTCCTGCTGTTACACCCTGATAACCCTCTCCTTTGCCAGTTTTTTTGTGGCTCGAGGTTGTGCTGATCCCATCGCCCCATCCCACCCCAGCTGCTTGCTGCTGCAGAGCAGAGCCAGGCAAACAGCTCTTCAAGAACAAAGCTCTTTCCTGAGTGGGTTTGGCTGCCTTGCCTGCAACTAAATATTCAGAGGCACTGTGAGCTAGCCCTTTGATCAGCAATTTATCTCTCCATGCCACAAGTTTCCTGGAGCCTGGCATTTCCTCCCTGTGCTCAGTCCAGCTCCCAGGAGCCTGGGAGACAGGTGTGAGAAATTAGCTATAGGGACTAACGCTCTGATAGGAACCAGCACCAAAAGCAGAGGACAGAGTGTAATGTTTATTACACTTGAAGCAAAGCAAACATGTGGCCTACTTATGTATCTACAGAGAATTAATTGGGGAGCTCCACAAAGCAGCAGATTATAAATTAGAATCATTTTCACCAACTTCAGCCCATTCATCTTATTTCACACTAGGCCTGTCAGCTCAGCCTGATGCAGCTGTGCGCAGCCCTGGACCACTGGCTGCTGACACAGGCAGCTGTCAGCAGGGAGTCCCACGGGCACTGCATGCCTAAGTCCCACAGCACGAGTTTGGGGTTGAGCTGAGGAATGGGCCTTGAATGGAAAGCAAAGTCAGAGCCTTGAGGTCAGCTCTAGAGGTGCTGAGTGCCACCAGCTCTCGCCTGCAGGGCACTGTTGCAGGAGATGGCCCCACAGCCAGAGAAGCCACTGCCTGTTCTGTACTCCTCTACCCTCCTTCACCCCCGAGCAGCCAGCAGAGGCAGTGGGGGTCAGCAGGGCTGCATGTGCACCTCCTTGTCCCCCTCCCCACCCTGGTTAGACCAGGCAGCCTCAGGCCGACATCAGGTGCAGACTCTTTACACAGTATAGGGACCACTCCTGAGAACAATGCCCATGACACACACAGTCCCTCCCCTATTGCTGGGAGTGCAATATTCAAGGCACTAGGGGTCTTGGACTTGCAGCTCCTGGAGGCAGCCACTCAGCTGCAGACAGGTTTCTGTGCAGGGATCAGCAGCAGGCAGAAACTGTCAAAGCATCCCGTGTCTGAGGCACTCCAGCCCTCGATGGCCCAAGGTCCAGTAAGCGCCCCAGAGACATTTCAGGGATTCTGGTCTGGATCCAAAACACCCAGAGCAGCACTGACCTCCAGATGGTGAGACCTTGCCAGCACATCACAAAACAAAGGATTAGAGTAACTCAGATTTGGCCTATAAATACTTACAGATTCCCAAGGGGACAGCATGCAAAATATCACATTGATGCTGGGATCATTTCTCTCCAAAAGGTCACCTGCTGCCTTGCTGGAAGGAGCAGTAAAAAAGCCAATGGAGGGGGTTCCTCAGTGCCTGAAGAGGAAGATCTGTCCCTGTAGGTGCTGCTGGGGTCTGGCAGACCACAGCCACCCTGATCTCAACTCTCCTGTCCTTCACAATGATCAGAGGTGAATGGAATCAAAACTGGAATCAGATACTCACACCATCCACCTGCCCAAATGAAACCACTCCCAGGAAGGCGTCTGCAGGGCTGCAGTTTTCTCAGGCACAGTTAAAGTGGTTTCCACTGGGAGAGTCCTTCCAATCTGTGTTGTGTCTCCAGAATGACCAGGAGCAACTCCTAGAGCAGACTAGGGACAGGTATAAGCAGGTGACGCTCTTCCTGACAGTCTCGTTGACTACAACCATTTTCAGCTCAAGGGACTCCTGTCAGCTTGTACTCAGTCTTTTCCACAAAGTGTCTCAGAAGCAGGATGCCCCAGGATCTTGTGTGCTGCCAAAGACTTCAGAGATACAGCACAGCCTTGCCTCTGCTGATGGCCAGACAAGCTTCTTTCCATACCAGGGACTCATGACAACCTGTTTTAGCAGCTGTAGCAACTTGCAGTGACACAAGAGCCATCTGGTTCAGCAGTACCTCTGGAGCTTGCACCAGTAAGGGTGCAGCCAGGGCAGAGCCCTCCAGACACTCTGGCCCAGACACGGCACCGCTCACGCAGCGGCTCCCACCTCACCACAGCACTGCCCCCCCAGTCCCAACAGCACGGAACAGCCCCAGCCCACAGCTGGCTGCTGGGCAAGGGACACTGCTGCCGCCAGGCCCCATGCCAGAGCTTCACACCCTGTAATCGCTGCTCCATGTGTCAGCTGCAAGTCTCACTTTGTGCCTGGTTGGCTGGCAATTCGTATCCTTAAGTGAGAGTTTGTTCAAATGGCATTACTAATTAGTACAGAAATACTATTAGCATTGCTAACACATTCCAAACATTTCTATTAATGCATCCTGACACCGTGTAAAAGCAGTGCTGGGGAATGGAGCAGGGTGGGAAGGTCAGCCAAGACACAGACTGGGCCCAGCTCAGCTCCGTAACGCTGAGCAGCGAGATGGCATCATCCCTGCCCAGTACTGCTGGCTCCAGCACAGCAGCCAGCAGAAGCTGAACTGGGTCAGATCTGTGTCACTGTGCATGCACAGGCACAGATGTGTGTGGTGGGGAATCACAATGACAGAAATTACCCAGCAAAGGAATTTCAGGACAAAAGGAAATCAGTAGAAAGGAGCTGAGGCAGGGGGTAGGGGGCGATAAACCACACATAAACTGGATAAATTATTTACTGCAAGAAACAATTGTGAAGTTACTTACTCTGGCTCTTTGCATCCTAAATGGGGTCTACAGCATTTCTCACATCTCTCTAGTGCACCAGTTTTTTTTGTTTTTTAAAAAACAGTTGGATGCGTGAGACTGGGTTAATCTTATAAAGGACTCCAGAAGATCAGTTTAGCATTGATTACGTGCTGAACTTTAAGGCTTTCCATATCCATCTGCTGTTGCTCTCCAGGTGACAGCTCAGCTGGGACCTGGGTGCTCACTGGGTGCCCATGCCCCAGAGCCACCTCACTCAGTGCATCCTGTGCCCACACACAGCATGGTGAGGGCAAACCATCATGCTGGAGCCCAGCTCATTGGGCAGCAGTCACACAGCTGCTTCACACTGAGCCTCCATGGCTCAGTCTGCTGCACTTCTCTCATCCCCAGGGACAGCTGGTTGTGGACTGCAGCCATTTAACAGGTGCAGCAACTGCTATTTTTCTGTTGGTCTGTGACAGTGTGGTACAGAGTAATTTGCATGGAATAATGACCTGCACTAAAGTGACAGCACACGGCACTGTCCCATGGGAGGAGACAGCTGCTGCTGCAGGGCAGCCACAGCACCTAGTCCTCCTCACAGTCCCTGAATCTCACACAGGTGCTGATAGGAGCTTCTGCCTCCTGCACAGAGCAGAGCTGGCCCTTGCCGCAGACAAGGAGGCTCATACACCCAGCACATCTCTGGAAGCAGCAGACAGGGTGAACAACCTTCCCTTGCAGGCAGAGATCCGCGTGCCTCTCATCTGGCACTGTGTGATCCCAGCATTGCTGAAGCACAAAGGGCCCTCTCACAGCCACACTATGCAAGCAACAGCCTGGAAAAGCTTCAGCCCTGAGCAGACAGCGGATGAGAAAAGGCACTCAGAGACAGAGCAGAGGAAGGAATACTCAGAGAGCAGGACCTCTGCCTGTCTCTGGAGAGAAGCGTCTCCTGATGTCTGCCTTGGACCCTGCAGGTAGGACTCTTTCGGTGACGGGACTGCACAGGGGACTTGCACCAGAAACAATGTCGGGACAGGAGGATAGCTGCTGTGATGCACCCACAGATCTGACACAGAGGGAAATCAGGAATTACAGGACTGTTCAACATCGCATCAGGCTACGATTTTTTTTAAAATATGCATACTGCAAGTCGTTATGAAGTCATGATGTCCAATACAGGGCACTGTCCAGTGTGGGGCCCCATGCACTACACCTGGCAGGCACTTAGATGGAAATCTTAAATCCAGGCATCTACCATTGCTGCTGGTTTTCAATAGCTACAACTAAACTTTAAACCTTTACACTGATGGAGTGACCTGAACATGTTCTTTCAGCCTTGTGTGTAGCAGCGCTGTCTCACAGCAAGCAGCGAAATGCTCTTTACTCCAGCCTGGCAAATCAATGCACTGTGTGGCTGGCAGACATGCAGGTGTCTCCTGCTCAGAACAGGTGGAAGGGTCTCAAAGGCAGGACACTAGCATTTGACCACACTGTCTGGCCTAGCAGAGAGGTGGGCATGAACCTCCATTTTTTTCTGGCAAGCAGAAGAGCAGCTCACAATTTGGAAAATACATAGTTCCAGCTGGGAGACTGGCTCTGGCCCTCACTGTGGCTCTGCCAGCAGCTGAGGCACTTACTCTGCATCCTAGGCTTTCAAATGGAACAGAAAAGAGTCACAGGAAGGAGCAGCAAAGTAATTGTGAATTAATGTGGTCCCATGGTTTTTTATTACACTCAGAGTATTAAATTGATAGCCTGGTACCAGAGGCCAGAAGTGCCATCTCTCGACATGATGAAATCTACGTAGCCCATGAACAGGAGAAAACTGCAAGATTTATAAAGGCTTCTGTAAAATTAACATTTGGGTGAGAATGTGGGAGAAGAGAGACCATGGAACACAGCAGCAGGCTGGCAAGTGCCTGTCCCCCTGCACTTACAGAGCTTTCAGCCCAGCAAACACCATATACTGGGTGCATCCTCCTGCACTGGGTGGGGGCCCCAGAGCCTCACTGTTGCCAGGAAGACATTGCCAGGGAACTTCAGGAAGAAGAGGGGCATTTTTTGCAGTGCAATGGGGAATAAGGGTCAAGGGCTGGCAAAAATGGCTGGAGCAGCCATGCTCCAGATCCCCTCACAGGATTGCTCCCTGGACCCAGCAGTGGAAGCACCTTCAACAAGTTTGGCTTAGATCAGTCAGGAAAGCTCAGCTCTTCTCGCCACCCTCAGCTTTCTGCATGGTTCAGTCTGCACTGAGCAAGCACGAAGACCCGCACGGCAATGGGACATAGGGAACACACCCATGGATCACAGACCCAGGGAGCCCAGGATAGGTACTGCCCTGCTGGGAGCCATAAAGCAGTGACCTCATTGCTCCAGAAGGCCAATAAGATCCTGAGAGGACCTTGCCTCTCTCTTGTTGCCCCAGGGCTCCATCTCACCATCCAGGCCCCAAGGGCAGCTCCTCAGCACAGCAGAGGCACAGGACACCCAGCTGCCAACGTGCCCAGCAAGGTGATGTCTGCATGCACATCACAGTGTAGGAACACTCTGGAGGGTGATGAGTGAGGATGGGACTGCCAACACAGCAGTTCTGTTCAGTGCTCTGCTACCAGTGCTTGTGGAGTCAGCACCTCTGGGCCTCCACCCTTCCTCCAGACACCCAAATCCATACTCCTGCCCTGCCACAGGACTAGGGACATCAGCACACTCAGGGCCACTTATCCAGACTAGCTGATACTGCACAGCACATGCTTCTACATGTGGACACCATGGTGTGTCCTCACTGTATGCACTCCACCATATGCCATACGTACTGCTGCAGGCCCACACACCTGGCATACTGTCTGCAGCGCTCAGTGTAAATGGAGGCATTACCACCACTGCCTGCAGTATGACTGGTTTGCGATTAAAGCAATGAATTGTTTATACAGGAATACATCTACGCTAATGAGGTGAATCCTATTCCTGCCTTGACAGGCTCTAATAGAAGACCAGGAACTTGGGGAGGATGGATATCAGATGTGCACTGCTTGCAGCCAGCAGCTAGGCCTGGGAAGAGGAGCAGGAGGCAAAGGGGAGTAAACTCAGGCAGGTGGTTATGCTCAGGAGATGCCAACTGTTCGATTTCCATCTGACTTCCTCCACAAAGGGGTTAGCAGGAGAGACCAGAGCACTGCCAGGCTTGCTCATGCTTGGAAGTTGTCGGAGCTGGTTTATTCCCTGGAAAGTGGGCTGTACCTGGCTCAAAGAATTAGGCAGAGAACATGAACTTCAGGCAGTGACACTATCACAGAATGAGGACATGCTGCTCCCACCCCGTCAGCCTGTCCAAAAAAGTCCTTTGCTAGCAACAGGGGTTATGCAGGAGAAAATCCCCATGCAGATCATCCACACACTCTTCCTCAGAAACACCACACTAATCCCTGCTGCCTGCCTACATGGGAAACCACAGAGACACAGAATCCAATTAGCTTGAAATCCTGCTCTGGCTCCCACACAGCATCTCCTGCCTAATAGAGCTGTGAAGCTGTAGAGATAAATGGTGCATTAGGATTCCAGTGGGATATGGCATGCAAGGATGGCTTTGGAGCCACAGCAGCAGCCCAGGGAATGAGCGAGGCACCTACACACCTTTACCAAGCACCTCTCTCCACCTCTGCCTCATACCAGCTCTTCCTCACCTGACCCGCAGTACTGCATCCCTCAGCTGAACCCAGGTGTGTGTGGTGGAGGCTAAGGACAGTGGTGAGAGGCTGGCTCACTTACTACAGGGCCTACACTATCCTCATGGAATAAAAACCTCTTGGGGGTTGAACGGCAAAGTCTCTTGGCTGCTGGGGATGGTCAAGGTGGCATGAAGGGCAGCGCCAGGGCCCATCTCCTGCACCAGCAAGATACAGCTCACCCTGTCACCCTGCCCCTCCTCCAGCAGGGGCTGCCCCTGTGGGCCTGGGAGACACCTTGGGATGGCTCTTGAGATCCATCTGAGGCACAAAGCAGGTCCCACCCTCACAGACAACAGGAAAAGGGACTGAAACAGGTAATCGTCCCCTGGCCAAGCACAGTACAGATTCCACCAT
This sequence comes from Penelope pileata, assembly GCA_013396635.1. Classification (NCBI taxonomy): domain Eukaryota; kingdom Metazoa; phylum Chordata; class Aves; order Galliformes; family Cracidae; genus Penelope; species Penelope pileata. Next base: position 385,788 of record WBMW01004679.1, read on the forward strand.
GGCCAAGCAAGGGCCAGGGGGTGACTGTTGCTGGCCCTGTGCTACACCTCCGCTCTGCCTGTGGTAACTGCACTCCTGTGGCCAATGCTACTGCAGTCATGCCTGCTGCACTCACACCCTCCTTCGCACCCACAGTAAATTACCTGCTTTACAGTTTGCAGCAACAACTTAACAGTATTAATTTATTGTGTCCTGTCTTTAACAAACACCATTATCATATCACTGGGTAGGATTATGCAAATCTTAGGAAAGGAATTATTTCTCTCCCCGAAGTCACCTTCATTTATCAGTTTTAGCCCAAAATGAAATAGAAGTTGCTTTAATTATTGTTAAACACATGACCACACCCAGGGGGCTGCGACTTGTCTCTTTCCTGCTCCACATCCACACTGGTTTCTCCCTATCTATTCCAGCTGCTCTCCTCTGTCCTCCTGCAAACCCTCTCTGCCCCCAGTTCTCATCATCAGCTCTCCTTCCCAGTTGTGCCTGATGTCTTCTGATCATTTCAAGCCTCCACTCATGCTGCCCTGTATTAGGCTCTGCCAGGCCACCACAGTCCTTGCAAGGTTAGAGGGAAGCTTGGAAAGAGGACCGACATGCTCCTGGCCTTGAGAGTCCAGAGGACAAACCCTTCAGATGCAGCCTGTCCCACCCACCCTGCAGCACTGCCCCTCTCCACAGAGGCAAACCCTCTGTCCATAGATTCTGCTCTGCTGAGCACGGGGACAAGGAAGACCAGGAGCAGGGAAAGCAAGCACAAAGCTACAGCACAGGAGATGCAATGGCAGAGGTAGAAACAGGGAAGGCAATTCAATTTTCAGAGGCTGTCCCACCAATTCAACTTAGAGAGAAGATAAGAAACCCATTTCCAGCGATAGGCACCCTAATCCCCAGCCATCCTGCATTTCCATTTCCGAGAGGTACCGTTTCCAACGGGGAGGCATTTTCCCATCTAGGTTTGCTAGAAGCGACAGTGCTGGATTAAATACCCATTTTCCCAGCACTGTTAACTCCCTCTGTGCCTACTCTTGCCACTTATGTGAGCACTGGAGGTAGAATGGCAGTGGAACAGCTCCTGGAGCAGAACAGAGCTGGGTATTTCCTCATGGGCTTTTGCAAGAGGACAGCAGCCTGCAGACAGCAAAGGGGAAGAACTGAAATGCTTCAGCAGTATGAGCAGAGCAGCTAAGATCAGGAATTTGTTATTGCTCAAGGCAGGACTCTCAGACTCAACTGCAGGACAAGATGTAGTGAAGATTCAGTGTTAAAACCATGAGATGGGCCTAAAGTATTGCATAACTGACTTAAAACTACATGTTCAAGAACATAGCCATGTGGAGGGAGAAGGAAACAAAACCATGCAGTGATGGTCACGGCCCCCACATGCTCTACATTTTCACTGCTGAAGTACAGTGATGTAGGTGCAGCCTTTGCTTTCAGGTTACCCAGGAGAACAGTGGGCAGAAAGGTACAAGCAGCACAGAAATAAATAAGAGTACATTGCCTAAACAGGGACTAACTGGCACAAGAACACATACAGGTCTCACCATCTTCCAGAGAGCCATTAACAGCACTAGGCAGGGGCTGCAGCCTCAGACACATTGTGTCTTCCCTCATCGCTGTACACTGGGTTGCTCAGGGACAGCCTTCTCAGGAATGGTTGGTGTCTGTTCCCGAGAGTCCTGGATCTCACTATTGGAAATAGCAAGCTTAGCTTACTAGAGCCTTACTTCCACTATGAAGGACTTCTCCTCGCCACCTGGAAGCCACTAGGCCGCCACGTCCCCTAGATGCCAGTATTGTTTTTCCCCAGGAGCCTGCAGCAAACTCTGTGCTTCCATCACACAGCCCAGTGCTCCTCCTCTGCAGAGACTCTCCACTCACCCTTCTTTCCTGACATTAAGGCTCCTACACACAATCTGAATCAGTCCCTCACAGCACTGTAATTTATTCGATCAGAAATGACAAACGGTAACAGAAGGGGGCTGAGCCCAGTGCACAGGGAAGTGCTGATGCAGTGGGAGCCAAAGGAGCTGTACAGATGTGAGGAGAGTCTGGGAAAGCTCCCAGAACCAGCGATGCATGGGGCTAGGGAAATACCACGACCTACAAGGACCAACTCCCTCTCACACCTTCACCATTAAATGTAAGATTTTTAGTGGAGGCTTCTGTAAGAAACATCCACATGACGCAGAAGAGAGCTGAGCACTGTGTGAGCTATGCCTGTTCTCTGTGCTCCCGAGGCACACACTGTTTCTGCTTCCCATACAGTCCTTGCTGGTACCACTGCAGATTCAAGGCACAAGAAACAAACACCAGAAACACTTCAGCCCTGCGTGGGGAAAGAGGAGCACCTGGTGGAAAGATGGAGTAAACCTGAGCATTACCGTTCCTCCCCCACATAATCTCCCAGATGCAGAGAGTTTGATCTGCATTCAACCGTAACTTAAACCAGGCTCTTTAACACAGGTGCCCATTACTGCTTGTTAATGCAAGCAGCTGAGACACATAAGAGCAAATAAGATAGCAGGGAATACTTTAGCGTGGGTGTTGTACGATAGCTCTGTGCCCCAGCAAAACCTCTTGCAGTGCTAGGCAGAATGAGCTCTTGCATTCATGCCCTCTAGCTGCATACTCTTCTGCATCTCTCACCATCCTCATTCCTTGTTTTCTGTGTTTTCAGCTTTTCTGCCCTTTTCTGGTCAGCTGCCTTTTCCTTCTCTTTTCTGTTTAAAGCCTCCCTTCATTTGCTTTTCTGTGGAAGATGTGGCAGTGGGGAAGGTGGCTAATTCAAGGGTAGTGTACCAATAATGGGAACAACAGTACACGTGATTCCTAGCAAAAACCCACTGCTCTTCTTTATCCTCCAGTACCTGCCAACCTGGTGGGACAGTGCCTTGAGAGAACCTCAGTGGGTGATGACAAGGGGACCAAGCCACCTGGGTGAGTATCAAGAAGAGGGGAAATGAGTCATTTATGGGACTAAAGAGTCCTTTTTTTTTGCTCTACACAGAGCACCCTCTGTCTCCTGTACACACTCTCAGGAGGGAAAGGGTTGGTAGAAAGCCCAAAGATGTGGATGGGGAGCAGTAAGTGGGATGGCACTGACAATCAGTTCTGGTGCCCACATTTCTAACAGGATTTTGAAAAAAAAAAAAAAAGTAGGATGTGCAGAAGAACAACAAATGTGATTTGGAGGCTGGAGAAAACACTTGCCAGGAACAGAATGAGAGAGTTCAGCCTGTTATCTTGCCAAAAAGGGAGTCTGAGAGGTGACTTGATTGTAAGCACTTCATAGAGAGAAGATACTTGCTGTGAAAGAGCTCTAACTTTGTGAGGAAAGAAGGCTAGAACTTGTAGCTGAGCAAGTGCAAATAGAAAATACAGCACTGGGCCATGCTACCAGGGAAGTGCCACCTGCTCTGCCTCCTAGCATCCTCCATCCTGTCATAGAAAATACATTAACTGAGAGACACTGAGCTCATTACAGGCAAAACAAGATAATGGCATTTTTCTCTTAGAGTTACACAGGGGCCCTAGATAACCGAACAGTCACTTTACACCTCAAGATCTAGGAAAGCTGGGGGCACAAGCTACAGATGGCACCGTGCAAGGAGGCACCCCTGACACCTGCAGAAAGCAGAGACCTTCCCTGCACGTTGTCCCCACGTGACTGGTCTGTGGCAGAGACAACCTCCAACATCACTGGTCTCACCTGACATCTGGGGACTCAGGAACATCAGCACTTCCCAGTTTGAGCCCACCTCTGCCCAAATCCACAACAAATATCCCTACTGCAAGGGTTGACTACTGGGATGGCCAGGGTCACCCCTGGCTGTAGCAATGCTCCCTTTCCCTCCAAGGCTGGTGCATGGAGAAATATCAAGAACATTCCTCCAGGCCCTCTCCATGCGCTCTTTTCTCATTGCACTCTTCCTACCACCCACACCAAAGCCCATCAGACTGCCAGTGCCGAACTGCCTCCCCCCTCCACACCACCAGCAGGGGAGCACAGCTGCAGTCTCTGAGAAGAGTGTTACCAGAAAGAGTGAGGCTGCTGAACGCATAGAAGAATGTAAGTGTACAGCAGAATCAGAGCATCAAAGGGAATCCTGCAAGCTGCAGCCCCACCGTGCACACATAGTGGGTCAGATGCTGTGACCACTGGCAGGATGAGGACAAGTGCCTCTAGAGAGACAGCACAAGTGGGGAGAACATCAGCAGTGGGCTTGTGCCAAGGAAGCCAAAGACCTGCGTTCTAGGGCAAAAGCTATGCTGGGTTTGCAGGATTCAGTCTCCCATGAGGAACAACTTAGAGAAAAGCGCTAGGCAGGAACAGCAACCATCTCCAGAGAATATGCAGGGGACAAGAAAAGGTTCAGGATCTGCAGGCTTTCAAGACCTGCTTATTAGCGAGGACAACCTACACCTATCACAGAAGCTGGACAATCGCCAGCCATGTTAGTGCAGTACACCATACGGTCTTGCAGCCAAGACCTCCTCTTCCAGTCCTGACTCCAACATCACCAGCCCTAATGTAACTCTGCAAGCCAGGTCCTCCAAAACCATGTTTTTCAAATTATGCCTGTTTTCTTTCTCCTGTAGGAAGATTACAGTCGTCAGGATCACTGAGATCTTCAGTCCCTATTTATCCCAACAACCTGGTTCCTAGACCCCAGGATCTTCATTCCTGATCTAGCTGAAAGTTGAGATTCCCCATGGGTGTCTAACTCCAGCACCGGGATCTTGGAAGGTACTGCTGAGGATTCACACAGGCTGCAGTTCCTCAGGCTGGGAAAACATCCCTGTGGTGTCTATGCTGAGACAGGAGCATGAAACACGTGTTGGGGCAGCCTGGGGCTCTGACCAAGTGCCTCCAGCAACACCCTTGGCACTCCAGCTCTTAAGAAAAGAGCTTGGGTATTTCAGCAGACAACATATTAAACATGACCCAGCAGCATGCACTGGCAGCAAGCAGCATTCTAAGCTGCTAACTACACAGCTGGTGGTAAAAGAAGGGAATTCATCATCCCTCTCTACCAGTATTTGTTAGACCCCATGAAGAACACTGCATCCAACTTTTCCCCCAGTACAGAGATAGACATGGACAAATTGGAATGAGTTCAGCAGAGAATGAGCAAGGTGCTCAGAGCACTGTAAGGAAAAGCAGAGGGACCCAGCCTCGTTCAGCCTAGAGAAGAGATGGTTTCAGGGGGACCTCACAGCAGCCTGCTAGTACCTACACAGAAGTTACTTGAGAAGACAGAACAAGGCTACTACCTGTGGTGCCTCGTGGGAGGATAACAGAGAACAGGCATGCTTTGCAAATGAAGAAACAAAACTGCTTCAGACAGGTACTTTGCAGTCCCTTGCAAAGTATTATACATTTTAACAACAGACATAAACAAAGGTTCCACAGAAGTTCTGACTCACCCAACTGGTGAGGACGATCTCTGCAACATAGCATCCCTTTCCAGAAAGTAGCCTGGGTCCCAGAAACGCCCTCCCCTCAGTGGCGGCCCTTATATGAGCCCAGGGTGGCTCTGCCCTGGGCCCACCCCTTCCGGTCACATGGGGAGCACAGGTGCCAACAATTCACCTGAGCTCCCTGGGCAGCCACACCCCCTCACCAGGTGCTCAATCACAGCTTCAGGCCCTGAGCTAACACCTTCCCTACACGGCATAACTTGAAAGAGATATTCAGGCTGGAGGCAAGGTAAAACCTCTTCCTTGTGAGAGCAGTCAAGCACTGAAGCAGTGGCCCTGAGAGTATGCAGTCTCCCTCCTTACATGTTTTCAAGATGCCGAGTGGAGAAAGCCCTCCACAACCTGGTCTGATTTCACAGTCAGCCCTGTCTGCAAAGGAAACTGCTGAGGTCATGAACTATCCTGAGATCTCTAACTCAACATAGGAAAAGAAAGGGGCTCTAAGCTCCCAGGACATTATAAAGCAAAACATCAGATGCCTGCATCAGCTACAGTCCCTTCCTAGCATGCACTTTTCTGCCCTCCCACACCACACCATTCAGGACAGCTCCTGCTTGGCCAAGGCTGTTCCATTTCATCTTCTAGCACCAAAGGAGAATGCACGGCTGCAAGCACAGTCTCCAATACCTAGCACCAACTCCACCTCCTTCTCTCCAGAGAGTTCCATTGGGAACTTTCAACGTGTGAAAATAAAGGAGCAGTTCTACAACTCACCAACTCCCACGGTGACTATGTCCGCAAAGCAGGTGGGTCTGTCTCACGCAGGATGGCGGAGGGGATGCTGAAACATGACATTAGAAGAACTACTAGGCTGAGGCCAGGAGAGTGGCCAGGAGACTGGCTCTTGGCATGTTCATGAGGATGCCTCCAATTAGTGCAATTACAGGACTTGGATACATCTTCCTGCTTGCGATTTTTATTAACAATGGTATGGTCAATTCTGCTACTTTTCACTGGGCAAGCTGCCACAAGCTGGCAGCAGCCTCCGTTCCTGGCAAGGTCCAGAGGAAGGGCAGGTACTGGCTGCTCCACTGGGAGGCCAAGCTGGCAACACAGAGCCACCCAGGAATTCACGAGTCCTGGCTCCTGCCAAAAAGACAAACACATGGGAAAGGGGAGGCAAATGGCACAGCTACCTGTCCTGATGGACGAGCACCCTCCTCACAGGGGGCTTAACAGAACAGCACAGCTGGCTCCTCAGCAGGAAATACCACCACTCAGTCCCAGACACAGCTCAGTTTTGGCTACATCACCATTCTTTAATGCAAAGGCAGAACCTTACTGCTGGGCATCAAGCCCTGTGCTTATACTCTGCCCTGCTACTCCTGCACGCCTCGGAACCAGGCTGGTTTTCTGACTGAGATGCAGCTGCTGTGACACTGCAGTCAGACTGCTGACGATACCTCGTTTTCTGGGCAGAGAACTGGGGAGTGCAGAGAGGTTTGCAGGGACAATTCCTCCTTGCCCTCAGGGTGTTTACTATGTTGAAATTTCAGCAGGAAGGCAAGCAGCTGTTCCTCAAATAAAGAGGTCTCCCACGGGAAGGCAGGGGGCAAAATCAGCATACATGTAAACACCTGGTCTTACAGGCAGGAACAGAGTTTGTGGAAGGAGTGCAGCACCTCTGAGATTCATTCAGCTTAGCTCCCGCTGGTTAATTAGTTCAAACATCATGAATATTCAATCACAGCCCTCTATTTCCTGTGTCTGGCTGTGTGTCAGTGTGTGCATGGGCCTGCAGACTGGCGAAGACCTCCCCAGTAGCAACAAACGTGCATGTTCTCCCCAACAAAGGTGCCAGTGTATCTGTGCGTGCAAACACAGATCTCCTCAGCTCTGCAGTGCTCACGCATTCAACATGTTCAGCCTTCACACTCTTCCACTGTGAAAGATAGGTGAACCAAACTGTGCCACACGATGTCTGACTGTATGGAAAACTACTACTTGAAGACAGCACAGCTCCTCAAAGCTATTAGGGCTCAAGAAGAAATTATGCCCACCCAGGTGCTTGTGCCTTCTCTATCTGATGAGTTATCACAATCTTTTTTCCTCAAATGAGTCCTGAAAAAGCTATCTCAAACAATATAATTAAATCAATGTGCCATTTCATCTGAATGGTAGGAGTCATTCTAGCATAAAACAGACAAAAAAAAGGACTTTTAAAGCAGCAGAAAGGCCAAAAAAAAAAAAAAAGAGATCCTGCCTATTCTGTGCAGTCATTGCATGGTCAACTCTGCCCCAGTGAGGTTCCTGCACAGGGGAATGTAATATAGGCTGAAAAATAGCAGTGCTTTCCCAGAAACGGAGGGAATCTTGTGGATTAGAGTCTCAGGCAGGAATCCCTGCAGGACCACCTTCAGCAATTCCCAGCCACTCACAAAAAACCTTTCCATCCCAGCACTACAGGCCAAGATAAATAGCAGAAGCACTTTAGCATAAGCTAGATTAGGGCCTCCACGCTGTGTGCTGGTGACAGGAACACCTGCAGAACATGACCTACCATGATGTCCTTGCACCAGAAGATCCTGACATGGATTTATGAGTCTTGGGGAAAAAAAATCTTCCTCTATTGAATCTTAAGGCGTAATTAATAGTTATTTATCATCAAGCAACTCATAAGGGCTTCTTAACTTCATGGGCAGGAATGGGAAAGAGATCAGGTTGTGGAGTCTCCTTCCCTGGAGATATTCAAGACCCGCCTGGATGCCTACCTGTGCAACCTGCTGTAGGGAACCTGCTTTGGCAGGGGGGTTGGACTCGATGATCTTTCGAGGTCCCTTCCAACCCCTACAATTCTGTGATTCTGTGATCCTCTGCCATTCATAGCTGTATATTAGAAGAAACAAAAATAGGATTATTTCCAGAGAAGATGAATGATGCTCAGTCAGTCCCACAAGCAAACTGGACTCATTAACCACACTATATGGCAAAATCAGGAACCAGCAGATGCTTTCATGTTCCTACTTCCATGTTTCTTTAATCTCCAAAAATAACAACATTCTACTGAACAATGAAATATGTATCTATGTAGCCTCACCAGAAAAAGCACAAATTACTTGTCCCAAAAGCTGTTAATAGCGCACTTAACTGGAGTAAACAACAGTGGTGTATCTAGATCAGAAATGCAAAATGTTGGACACTAGATTCTAGGGCATCAACCCCTTCATCTTAAAGAACAACAACTCCAGAAGCAACAGACTGTGGGGCTCTACAGTTCCCAAGCAACTGCACTAGCACAATTCAATTTTATCCTCAAGCACCATACAGGATGCAAATCTCTATGAACGAAGTTGCCTTTACCTTGGATTTACAGGGACCTGAAATCCCAGTCTAAGAACTGCACAGCAGAAAGAAAACCAAAGTTCAGTACTAGGAGAGTGAAAAGTGAAATGCAAAGAGGAGGTGCAGTATTGCTAAACAGAGATTACGTGCAGAAAGCATCGCTGCTCCACAGCGAGTAAAAACAGTATTCAGTGCTTCACAAAAAGAGATGGGGCCTACATCTATCAGTAGGGCAAACACGGTGAATCCCACTGGTAGCATCATGAGCCCCAACTCTTGGAAAATTCAGTGAGGGACGGACCAAACCTCTCAGCTTCAGGCAACATCCCTCTTGATGCACAAGATCCTCTGGTACGCCAGCCTGACCACAACTGCTGGTTCAGTAGCTTTACATGAGGTAGTTGCACCACCTGCTGTCTGCTCTAAAGCAAGATACCAGTGTCCATTAGGACATGACTAAAAATGATCAGTAATGACAAAAGTTTTTTTTCAGAATCAGGCTTTTTGTTTGTTTGTTTTGCAGAACATGCTCTTGACTAAAGCCACCAAGAAAGGCTTCCTATCCAAAAGCTATGAAGCAAAATCAACAGAGGGACTAGTCAAAATGTTTCAGGTTCTCAGAGTATGAGAAATTCACTTTAACACTCAACTCCTCTCAAGAGAAAGATTGCACTGCTAAACCTTTGGGAAGTGCTCTCAAGTCATTCCCACATCAAAAACTCTAAAGTTAGCAAGAACCAAAACTTCTAAGGAGGTGAAAATTCTGCTAGGCCAAAAAAATAAAAAAGACAGCCACCACCCAACTCCACTTTAGGTTAAGCAGAAGTAGATACATCTTAAATCCTGCGCTACCGCTCTTCCCTGGACAAGGTTTCAGCTCTAACTGAGCCAAACCAATGTGGTAGAGATAACTCCTGCAGTGAAATGAAACACTAAAAGTGTTCTTAGGATATGCAGCCTTGTTTGCACGTCAAGGCAGACAAGTCAGTCTAGGCTGGGAAGAAGATGACAGGTTGCAGGAAGATCTCCCTAATCCTAGAGGTCAAGGAACCCATTCATGGGCAAGTAATTGTCAAAATCAATTGGGCATGCAGTAGCAAGGTCAGTGTGAGTCTAAAACAAACTTCAGAAGAGAAATGATCTCTGCTTGCTGAAGCACAAGTATATAATGTGCAGACAGTAGAGAATCTGAAAAACAGTTTATTTAAAATAAAAAACAACCCACCAAAACCAACCCAACAAAAAACAAACATAAAAAATACCCACATACTTCTTGATAAGCTTACTGCTCATCCCCCAGCTGGAAGGCCAGCAGTACTCACGCATCCCTGTTCTTGCTCTGCGCAACATCATTTGGCTATGTTCAACTGGTCCCAAATACCAGCAGATATTTACTTCTCTCCTTACATATACACATGGAGGTCACCAGGCACAAATGCTCTTTCTCACTGGAACAAGTCTTGGGAATTTTGTATAATTATCTACTCCCACAAACAGGAGCTCCCATTTGCCAGAACCGTAAAACAAGCATGGGAAGATGCACCTACCTTCCTCGTTGAAGCTAAAGCCTAAACACCACTAAAACCATCCTTGAACCACTCAGTCTGCAGTCCAGACATGTCCACACTCAACCTGCAGCTCATGGTCTGCAATCTCAATGTATAGCCTTCAGGATTCTCTAGAAAGTTGTCTATAGCATTTCCCAGTCTCACCATTTTACCTCCTCTGAACTGGGATTCATCTTCCAAGTTTGCTCTCTGGAAAAGGGGTATTGCTTGTTTGCTGTGTAGCATCTACAGATCCACATTGTAGAACAGAACTCTCACTGGACCCTGGTTCTCCTTTGGGAAGTCAAAGACAAAGAATCTTGGACCTTCCTCCTAGACAGTTGTCACACAGATCTGGGAAGAACAGAGCAGGGGACTTTGTGCTTCGTGTTCATTCAGTGTTGTTGCAGGGTTTCAACATCCTCTTCCTTCTCCCCATGTTCAGAGTGGTGCAGCAGCAGCTCCAGGTCAGGGTCAGAGCATGTCTCTTTGCGTAGATTCAGTGTTTTTTCACCTGCATGCAGGCAGCTCATTACTAACAAGCTAACTCTCTGCAGCACCCATCAAACCTGCCACTGGCAAGGAGCTGCAATCAGATGCAACTCCTGGTGAGACTACAAGAATGCCTACAGAGAAACAGAAAGGTATTTAAAATAGAATCACCTTTGGAATTTATAGCTTTGAGAATGACATGAAGAGAGATCCCTGATAGACAGACAGCAAAGCCAAGCCAGTTCAACAAACTAAGGTGGTCTCCCAGCAAACGTGTGGCAAGGAATAAAACGCAGATTTCCTGTGGAAAGAAAAAACATGACAAGTGGCAGGCAGAACCTGATGAGACATGCATGCTTTGCAGCTCAAGACTAATCAAGATGTCAGACTGCTGATTTCCACCATCATGTTCTTCCATGTGCAGAAAGTTCTAAAAACAGATTTCAGAAACAGAACAACCTGTCAAACTGGGACCAGGGATCCTGATGAATCCCCTGATGAGTCCCCCGATTGAATTACTTGGCTATACAGGACTCCTGTAACTTCCAGATTAGACAAGTTTCACATGTCACCAACCAGCTCAAAAGTACATGCAATGGACTCCTCAAGGAAGGACAGAATGTGCCAAACCAGGTTAATGAGTCACCTCTAACCAGTGGTTTGTTCTTATCCAGGTTTGATGCAAGTGTCCTTCTTAACCCTCCTTCCTCCCACACCATCCATTGCTCATGAGGCCCATGCGTTTCAGTTTCTCCCAGAACCCACCAAACTTTAGACCTTAATGGTATTTATAAGGAACAGTCATCAGCCTCTGCCCCTTGTCAGAGCAGCAGGGACCAAGAGCCTTCACTGCAGAGACTGCAAGTCAAAGCATCAAGCTCCTGCGCCAGGAGAATAAAAATCATAGGAGATGATTTCTAAGGCTGTAAGGAAGTTCCCACCACATTGGGCCCATTGGGGATGACTCAGTACCTGCCCTTTAGTATTAGCACAGGAACCATGCCTTACCTTAAAAATGCCAGCAATAGAAAGGGTGAGGCTAGATGTTCTGGAAACCAAGAGGAACTCAGAAAAGCCTAGGCCAAAGGCAAGAATTCCACCCAACAACAGCTTCCCTACCAGACAGATCAGCATTCCTGCTTCATGGAAATGGAAGAGCTTCTCTGATATGGACAAAGGCAGGCCTAGGAACAAGAAAGTGAGTAGCAGAATAACCTTCCCAACTCCCAGGACTCCCCACAAGAAGTTGTGGTTGAGATGCTCACATTCCAGTATCAGGAGGATATAGAGACAGTTCTTTACAGCCCTTACTTCCACGAGTGTGGCAAGCTGCTCTTCTTACGCACTGTTAGCATAGCACCATTAGCACTGTTCCGCAGTGTTCTGCTAGCTTAAGTTATATCCTGGTCCTTGTGACTCCAGGACTCTAAAAGCTTTGTAAAGTTCATAGGTGTTCACTTGCGTACAAGAGTCATCTTGAACAAAAACCAGTTGAGCAATCTCCCCAGCCACTGTCTATAAAGCTATCCCTGCTTTCTCTAATTAACTCACGCACCCTCAAACACCGCAAACAGAGGGAAGAGCACCAGGAACATGAGCGGCTGCAGGTGAAACATGATATCAACAGGGTTCTGGAGCCCTGAAAGAAGAGAATCAATAACAGATCAGGTAACAACAAGCCAGGGAATAGCATAGTTCTCTGAGCTTTTATTAGTTCTATATGTAGACATAAACCTTATCTGTAATGCCTGTGCCAATGCTGCTGCTGCAGAGGCCAAGCTATCTTTATTACCCATCAACAGACAGCCCCGTCCCAAGTTTCAAACGCTGTCTCTTAGGCAAGAAGTTTTGTTTCTGCAGTAAGTTACCACCTCCTTATTCCCCTCCCCTTCACCAGAAGCACCTCCCACTTCCTACTCTTTACATACCCAGTTCAGCCTTCTGCATAAGTATCTGTGTGAGAGTCCAGCGAACACCCCCAAGGAAAGAGGCACAGAGCACCAGCATGAACCCCTGTGTGTTGAACTGCGTGGACTTGTAGGTGAACATGAAGAGCCCCCCAGCGATGAGCACAACCACCAGCACCAATGCCACCCTCTGGGTGAGAGCAAACACAAAGTCACTACGACAACTCCTGGAGCTGAACAGACACATACTTCCTCTCTTTCAGACTCATCCACACAATTGCATTCCTCCTCTGCTTATATGTTTCATGTGCATGTACTGCCTGCTTCCCTGTGCCTGACCTTCAGCATCCCTGAAACGCTGCATTGAACCCTTACCATTTCCTCCAGCTTGAAGAGCAGTGAAAACAGTAGGATGAAGAGAATGGCAGAGGATTTGGTCATCGTGTAGCTGTAAGGACCAAAACATATTATCAGCATCTTCCAGCGCAGTCCTTCGCACCAAAGCACTGTGAGGACGCAGCTCGCCGTCACACAGCCACCAGCCCATCTGCCACCCCGCAGCCAAACGCCTCTCCAAGAATACGACCCTGATAACGCATTTCCCAAACCCCACTGGAGGACGCTCCGGGAAAATGGATGTGTACTCACAGGGACACCGTGATGTACAGGAAGCTCCAGTTACTCAGCCCAATATCCAAGGAAGTTGACAAAGCTGAAAAATCAAAGAAAAAATCCTAAAAATCCTAAAGTCTTCCATGACATAAAAGAAGCCCCTGCTACCTGACCACAAACACAGGAAGGAGAGCAGACCCAGAAAAGTTGGTTTTTCTCACGTTAACTTTTCACTACCAGCATGGCCCAGAAATTGTCAGTTCTGTGATTCCATCCTGTTCCCTGTGACTCGGGTGGGGCTCAGCATCACATTTGTTTAATATGCACTACACAAAACAAAAGCAGAAACAACACCTTTCACCCCCCAGTGACTGAGAATCACCACAGATCTGCATCATTTACAGTACTTTTTGAGTGCATTGGAACATGATCACCTTTAAGCACGAGGGTCACTGCATGAAGCCTGACCCGATGAGCCCGGCAACAGCCCCCACATGCCCCAGGGCCTCACGCGGGTCAGCAGCTTGTTGCCACAGGACATGGCTTTACTGATGCTACACTGCGAGGTGCTGCTGCTGGGGATGTGGAGAAGACATCTGTCACATGGGACATGTCATGCAAAGTACTACAAACCCTGACAGAGACCCTGGAACAGATGCTGTTCTGTGGAAGACAGTACACAACTAAACCAAGAGGATATACAGCCACGGAATTACAGTACAGCCAGCATTCTGCACCCTGAGCAGGAGCATTCCTTCTCAAGCTCAGCTATGTCTGTTTTGTGTATTATGTATCATAAATGTCTGTGTCACGCAACCAAGCTCCAACCAGAGAAAGCTGCTAACGTAACAGACACACAGATGGATGTCAGCGTTATAAAGAAGAAAACCGGGAGGAGTGCTAACTCGGCAGAGGGCCACGCAGCCATCCAGAGGGACCTGGACAGGCTGGGGAGGTTCGCTGACAAACATCTGAAGTGCAACAAGGACAAGTGCTGAGACCTGGGAGCGCCTGGGAAGGACCAGCCCCGGGCAGCAGGACGTGCAAGGGCTGCCCAGATGGAAAGCTCCACAGGAGAGGGCATGGGAGACCTGGCGGGCAACGTGCCCTGCCTGCTGCTAACAAAGCCACTCCTGGCTGCACTGGGCAGTGCCACCCGCACCTGAGAGGTGATCCCTCCCACTGTGAGGCCACCAGGTAACCTGTAGCACCCTGCCCAGCACTGGGCCCCCATACGAGAGAGATACAGACATACAATGTGAGGCTGTCAAAACGGTGCACAGAGCAGTGTCTGTGCTGTGAGGAGAAGCTGAGGCTGGGACCATTCAGCCATGAGAAGAGGCTCAGGGAGATGTTACCCGTGTCTGTGAACACCCAAATCAGAGGCACAACAGGGCCAGAGCCTGGCTCCCGTCAGTGCTGCCCGGGATGGGGCAGTGGGTGCAGCCAGGCACACAGGAGGGTCCCCACACACGGGGAAGGGCCGCTGCGAGGCTGAAGGGGCCCCAGCACGGGTTGCCCCGGGGCGGTCCCTCTCTCGGAGATCTCCAAAGGCCATCGGGGCACGGCATGGGTGTCAGGAGAGAGGGACCCCGAGATCCCCTCCAACCTCTGCCATCCCGGGACTGCGAGACGGCGCCGCTGGGGCACTGCGCAGCAGACACCGTACGTCCCGCAGCGCGGCGGCTCCTTCCCACCTGCTTCGGTCACAGCAACCGCAGCTGCACCCGTGCCGCAGCCAGAACCGCATAGCAGCTGTTCCCCCAGTTCCCTCCCGAGGACGGCAGATACCGCCTCGGAGCCCGGCCCCGCCCGTACCTGCGGGGGCGGCGCGGCGGAGCCACTCGGCCCAGGAGAGCGTCGGCGGCGGCCGTCCGGAGCGGCATCGCGCCAGGGCGCGGCCCAGCGCCGACAGCGCGAAGATGAGCAGGAGGTGCAGCAGCGTGGCGAGCAGCGGGAACGGGAAGCTCTGCGGGAGCGACAGCCCCGTCAGCACCGCGCCCGCCGCCGCCGCCGCCCCCCCGCCGCCGCGCACCT